>JAWNNL010001066.1:1200000-1800000 GCA_035045005.1 Liodrosophila aerea
TTTTAGCTGTTGGCTCAATAAAAATTTAATGCTCTTTAAGCACATAAAAACGCACGTGGCTCCATTTGTGTGCTCTATCACTCCCCCTCGCTAGCCCCCTTACTCTGAATAATGAAAATTCATAACCTGCTACGGTCGGGTCCTTAAGGAGTATCCAAGACAAGGTATTATATAACTTGCTGCTGCCCGGCTAAAAGCCAATTGAAATTCATGACACTTGAAATGCGTATGGAGAAATGTTGTCCGAAAAGCAAAACACCCAAGAACAACAAATTATGCGTTTTTGTTATTGGGGCCAGACGCTCACGTAATTGCAAAAAAAAAATCCTAATTACACAGTCATACAGCAGCAATGGCAGGTGCACAGAAATACATCCTTAAAGTAGCTATTATATTCCACAATTAAATTGAATTTACAAGTGCCACAAACTACATCAAATTCTGAGAATCCATAAATTCCAGATAGAGATACTTCTGCTTCTGCTTAGCATGATTATGGCATTTAGATATAGTGTGTGTGCGTGAATTTATCTAAATCTGTTGAGAGTTCAGTACTGCGAGTTCATTCAGACATTCATTCATTCAGTTAATTTGAAATCATCAGCAGAAAATTAGTTTTTCTTTTGTGCCAGCAGCATTTTCGGCTTAGTGGCCTTGTGTTAATTTTGTAGCTAGAGAGTCGATGTTAGGGACCACAGTGCACAGTGGTGCTAATCGAAATAGAGTAGAATGAAAGTAGACTACAGTTGAATTCAAAAAGAATACAACAGTCGTGTCAGCTAGTCAATACACTCCACCCGTTATGAGCTTGTTACCTTTACTGCTAATTAGGCTAATCGCTGTAATTAGCCAACAATTAATTGACATTTTAAGCAACTTGCGAACCTGAGCTTTAAACAATGGCCCTAATTAACATGGATGACTTTCAAATTACCACTTATTTTCGAGTACAGCCAGAGTCTCAGTCATTTAAACTAAGTTCTGTTAGTCATTTTACAGTTTCCGTGCCATAAACACAATGTTGGGATATAGTAACTTAACCAACTTATTAACTTTGCTAACTGTAGCATCTCCTAATAGTGTGGAATACTACGATATTACATTCATCAGAAACCTGACTAAAAATCTATATATGCAATATGGATTCGAGTGTTTCGCTTCGTTCGATAGTCATCGGCATATAGTACGCCCACTGGAACGCACATTTACCGAGGACTTTTATAGACCCATGATCATCTGGGGCCTAGAAAGTAATACCATGTTGGGTAATACGTTGCCCATCAACAGTATTGTGTTTGCCAGCATCAACAACTTAACATCAGATACAGAACCTATGCTGAAAGTACTCGATAAATCTCTAGATAATCGTCATCATCTACGTATTCTATTCGTTGTTGAAGAACTGAGAAGTATCTCACTCTCATCGAAGCAGTTGAAGAACTTTTTTGATTGGTGTTGGCGTCAGAAATTTACCAATGCAGCCTTGACCTATCAGCAGATTATAACTTCAAGCGACAATAGTACAGTGTACAATCACCTATACAGTTATACACCCTTTCCCAAAGTAAGGGTAATCAATGTTACTGATCTGGGTGTGAATTTCGATTGGCAACTTCTTCATGACAAGAATCTCTTGGGGTATGAATTTGTTGTGCCGGCTTATCAGAATGTACTGTCGGCCTTTCAGGTTGGTGAAAGTTTTAGATAGGAGAGAGTTTATTGCATTTCTCAACACTCATTTTAATCTTATCGTCTTTCTAATGATGATCCTTTTCTTATCTCTTTATTCCAACTCGACTAATTCAATTCCACATCAGCTCGATGGCCAGCTATATGGAGTTAGTGGACTATTTATCACTGCTTTCATATCTCATGTCAATGGAACCACCAGAATTGAGACGGCTCCCAATGTCAACAATGACAATTACCACGTCCACTTGCTACTGGCAACAGCACGGCGAGAAATCGATATTAGTATGCATTTATATACACAGATGAATCTAAATTCTGAATTTGCTGAAGGAGCATTTGGGCTGACTCTGACGGATACCTGCCTTGTGGTTCCCTGGCAACGGCAGGTGCATCTGAACCGACTCTTATCCGAAATGATGGATATTAACGGACTTGTCTTTGCGGTTTTCATTTTGATATTATCGCTGGGCTGGCATGTCTGGCTACGAGATGGCTCGAGAGGATTCTATTATGCCCTGGTTGCGTATGCCTTGCAACCCGTACAGGGTCAAATCTTCCAGAGATTTGGCAATGCCTACAGATTCGTTCACCTTGCCTTACTCTTTGGATCATTTGTGCTATGGACCGCGCGAAGTGCGTATCTCTCATCGATAATGAGTACCAATGATTTGGGCATACAAATCAATACGGTTGAGCATTTTCTAAAGACTCCACTGCGTATTATGCTAACTGAAACCGAGGTGGCCATGTACTTTACACGTGAATTCTTACCAAAGGAACTGCAACACCGTCTACTCGTTGTGGATTTACCAACATTGAGGCAACATCGAAATAATCTAAATACCAGCTATGCCTACTGTTGCACAACAGATCATTTAGATATTCTAAACTTGCAACAAAAGCGCATGCAACACCCACCATTTCGACGTGCCACTGGAAAGCTATGTACCCCAACTTATGTAAAACATTTTTCGGTACAACGAAATTCACCCTTTAGGGGACCAATTGCAAAATTATTTAGCACAATGCGAAGCTTTGGATTCCTAAAGAAATGGCATGAGCTCAGCTGTCTAAAGGCTCTACAAAGAGGTCTCATTAGCATATTTCCAGATGACAATATACCAACTGCTAGATTAACTTTAAACGATTTCAAGTTAAGTTTCGAAATGCATGCAACGTGGCTTTGCATTAGCACCCTGTGTTTCGCTGGTGAGATTATGTGGAAGATTTATAAGGATTCAAGGAGGAATAGAAATAGAAGAAGACTGTAGAGCAAGAGGGCCCAAAATTCATAATTCCTATCCCATGTGCATTTTGCTTTGCAGCGCTGCTTTCACACGCACAGTCGATGCACTCACACGTACAGGCGTTACGCTTCGTTGACTTTACGCTTTTTCGAACAGTCGAATTAGATATTGTAGTATCTATAAACAAAATTTCATATGTGTAAAACTTTTAGTACCTGAGATCTAAAATTGATTTTTTTATAAGTGATGTATATAAACAAATTTCAATAAACATCATATGGTTACCCACTGTATCATGGCGTGTAATTCACTTGTAATTATAACAGATCATTAATAAGGCAACAGTTGTAAAGTTTTTGCTGTAACTAGACAGACATGATACAACTGCGATATATGCCACATGCTGCTGCTGTTGTATGCCTCAGACGTGGCAGTGGCAGAGGTTGCTGTTGGGATTAGGATGCAACAGAAAATTTTACTTTTACAGCAAACAACAAATTCCGAGCACGCGAGACGACGGCAATAGCAAGAGCTCAGACGATTTTGCCAGTGTTTATGGAATTAGCAGAGTGCAGCTGCTGCTACTGCTACTGCTACTGCTGTTGCATTTGCCATGAACTTGATTTGCCCTTAGTCAAGGACTTTTTGCAGGAAAATATTAAAATATCTACGCGCACACACAGTGTGCACTGTGCACAGTGCGACAAAAGATCATTTATCTAGCATTTTTTAGCAACATTCCGGACTGTGTGTGCAGTCAGTGAATTTATGAACACGCACAGGGCGAAGAACTTGCAGCCAGACAGACAGCAGCAAAGCAGTCAGCCATTTGTACAAATAAGCAAATAGTACAGAACGAACTTCAGTCCTGCATTTGAAGATTGAGATGAATGCAAGGCAAACAACACACATACGCGGGCAAACATTCAAACTGAATTCAAACCGCATTCGAATTGCATTCAAACCGCATTCAAGGTTATGTATCAAAGTTGAACAAATATAAATAGCTATAGCTGCTGCTGCTACTGCTGTTGGCCCGAAAGGATGCACACAGGATATGCCAAATCCTTGGCAGCAACATAATACTAAATCATCGTCAACGCATCGACCAACATACACTGAGCGATACAAGTAGCAAGTACCAAAAGCTTGAGATAAGATTTGTATTAAAGCACACACAATTTTCTTTCAGTGTGCTGACCAGACAAGGATACACAGCACAAGTGCATCCTGACAATGGCAGTTAGCTTCCTTTGCTTTTGATTGAGGGGGAGAACGTAAGAGTGTGTGTGTAGATCCGTGTGTAGCCATGTCCATTTCAGTGTCTGTCTTTTACTACTGGCCAGTGGCCGAGCTCGAGTCCCGGCCAAGACGTTTGGGCCAAATCGCATTGGCACAAGTGGATAAGGAAATAAATGTTTGGCTTGTGCCACAAGGATGTGAAGGCATAAATCAAGGATTTGTTTGCGGATTGTTTGCCCAATGCTGCCCCAATCACCCCTCCCCCTCCCACTTGACTTGCTTTAAAAGAAGAAAAAACTTTTCAACATTGCGCTGCGTTTGTTGCCATTGACCTTTTGTGGCTTTTACTGGCCACGTGACGTATACGTAATCCATTTTAATTGAATTAAGCCGTGACATAATCCACAAGCCAAATGCTCAGTATGGGAGGAATTTAAGGTACTTCCCTCTCTCTAACCATCTTTAAGCACAATTTATGCAAATTGTGGGTAAACTCAATCGCAGCTTATTGAAAAAGAAAAGCATCTTCAATATTATCACTCAACGTCCTTCATACGCGTCAGTCGAGCGTTAAATTGCACTACGCCAACTTCAACTTGTTGTTGTTGCTATTTGGCCCAATGCCAACACCAAGCCGTGCAAATCCATGTGCTCAAAGAACGAAAGAATCGACATGAAAGGGTTTCTCATAATGCCAACTTATGACTTTCAAGCAGCAGCAGCAGCACAGAGAACTCCACACAAAGCCCCCAATAAGCAGCTATAATTCAAAATGTTGTCAAAACATACAAGCAGGGATATCGTAATGCTCTCATAAATTGACTAATGGCTTACTTTGGCCATTGTCAGTGGTAATGGTCTTTGCCGGCAGCAACAGATATTGCAAGCTATTGACAGTTGAAGTCGCCTTCATATAATATATTAAATTACATAGATATATCAGAAATAATGTGATATATACTATATAAAGAGCAAGTACTATAAAAAGAGCAAAGCGTCAGCTAAATTGGAGTATATATTAGAGATAAATATGATATGATTTGTTAAGACATGTTATTATTATTGAGTTCAATTTATTTTATTATTAAGTTTATTTATTTTATATTTTTTACAGATTTCAAAGAAGCCCTAAACAAATCACTAAAAAGCATTGCATACTTTTTGGAGCACACTACTTTTTAGTAGCTCTGAAATATATTCAACTGTTCTCCCCTCCAATATATACATTTGCGATTTAACCGTTGGCAAATCGCGTAATAAATTCCACCGCTTTGTTCTGCCTGCCATAAACTCAAGTAGCGGCAAATTAACAACAAATTAGACAGCAAATTATAGACAATATATTTTGCAAATGCTACATGCTAACCATATCGTTTTAAATGATGAAATTTACTCAGACCGTAAAGCAGCATTTATCATTTCAAGCGAGTTTCAAGTCGAGTCTAATAAAAATTCCTATTTGTATTCAACTGCATATGTATTCACATACATACACATACACAGTGCGTCGTTGTCACATTTGATCAAGACCATAAACATTTTGTTCTTATACCAAAAGGAATCCATCCCAAAACCCCGAGTCTAACAACTTTTTGCGGCTTGGGTGGCATATTTTATGAGCCTGACAGAGACCAAGTGTTTGCAGGGAGGGAGGAGAAAATTAATGGCAAGTGTGTAAGGGGCGAGTGAGGTTAGGCGGTGGTCCCACTGTGCAAGCTAGACCACGATGAACACACACGGCTTAGCTCCCATTTGGTCAGGCACAACATGTGTGTTGGCCTGGTTTATGCCCGAGGCGGCTAACCGACCGACGGACAACAAACTTACAAGTAAGTATAAGATCCTTGTATATGGCCAGACCGCCCAAGGCGGCTCAAAGTCAGAAAGTTTAGTCCTTCGAGGCGGGCTACTTGCGGCGAGGCCATTAAAAACTACTCAAATTGTCAGCTGGACGGCCATAAAGTTGCATAAAAGAGAATTCCTAGAGACGGAAATGCCAATGGAGCTGCGAGCCTCGAAGTTCTTCTCGTTCTTCTGTCTCTGCATACCACAAAATATAACAAATTTGTTTAATTTGCACACGACAACATGTACAACAATAGATGAACACCAAAAAAGAACAGGAAGTACAAGTACACACTCACACACACACATACATATATGTATGTATGGAAAAATCACCGCACATCAAGCAGAAAATTGTCTATAAGGCTGAATTAGGAATTCCGCCATTGTCGCCGCGTTCACTGAGTGAGAAAACGCCAAGGAAAAGCGAAAGAAAAAAGAAGAAGAATACGCAAGTCAAACAACAAGGAAAGCGGAAAGTTAATTGAAAACAAAAGTCAAAGTATTTGCATATTTATTTGAGTTTTTGCATCCATTTGCGACGTGCCACAGTCAATATTTATTTATTTCACAAAGCCAAAAATTTAAATCATTTAAAAGCAGTACAAGGATAAACTATACATGAGACAAGCAGCAAGCGACAAAATACTTCATGTACTCTATCCA
Organism: Liodrosophila aerea; assembly: GCA_035045005.1. Taxonomy (NCBI): domain Eukaryota; kingdom Metazoa; phylum Arthropoda; class Insecta; order Diptera; family Drosophilidae; genus Liodrosophila; species Liodrosophila aerea. The sequence continues at coordinate 1,206,693 of JAWNNL010001066.1, forward strand.
ATGAAGACAGAATTTTAACAGCATTTAAAATAGACCTTATTTGTTTAAATTATTCAATATATATTTTTAAAAAATTTTGATACGTGTTTAAAATATTTAAATATATTTAAAGACATATAGGAAGATTTAGACATATTTAGAACTAATTAATTGGATAACTTGCAGTGACCCTAGCCATAGCCCACTCACTCCATTTTATCTTTTTTCTGGCTTTTTAAAAGTCAAAAATGTAGTTTTTTTCTTGTCTTGAGCTTTCAGTACGTTTGTTTATCGCTAATATTGCGCACTAATTAAAATTTTAACAAAAATAAATGCGGGGTAATTGAAAACTTTTTGCCAGCGTCTGCTGAAATCAGCAACTTAATCATTTCGGTACGCCAACAAAGCGAAAGTAGACTCGTCTCTCCCTATATCCAGACTCCCTCTCTCTAGTCATCAACATTAACCAAATAGCCACAGTGTTGCTGAGCGAGTATTTAAATTTCATTCCCTTCATTCATTGAGGCGCCTCTTCCTACTCCCCCCTCCACTACCCACTCAAAGCAACGCTCATTAATTTCATTTGTCGGCGACACTTGGCGCGGCATAAGGAGAGCACGCACCTGTCTCTAAAATTCAAGGTGTAGATAGTCTTGTTGTTATTGTTATTAAAGTTGTTTTGCTGATTGTTGTTGTTGTCGCTCTCTTGGCGCTGCACCCACAGTTTTAATTAACTCAATTTGAGCGTGAAAAGACATCATCAAGGCGTCTATGTTCGAGATAGAAGAGCAGCAGAAATGCCTTAGCCAGCCACCCACTAGATATATTTAAGTATATCCATTACTTATTCTTAGCAAATCAAATTTGAAGTTCATGCTTGAAAATAGTAAAGATGTATTGATCTGTTGACTAAAATAAGAGATCCTTAAGAACCATTAAAATATTTATATACTTTAGCAATTTATAATCTACTTTTCATTGAAAATAAAATTATATTTCTGCATTAATCATCGTCGAACTGTCTAGATTATATTGAACAGAGGGAAAGGATTTCTAAAGTATAAATAAAGTGAATCAAATAAAAGTTTTGTGAAATTATATAATCTGTATATTTACGTAATATAACTAATATATTTTACTGAATTTCGATTATGCATTTATAGAAAACTAACTCTGTTCAGTAGTTCAAAGTAAAGCAACTTGTGTAGTATTTTTTATATTTCAACGAAAACTATGAATTAGAAATCACTCAAAGCTCGATTGTTTATAAAGTCTAGTCTATTACAATCGGTATGCTTATCCTAAAGATCTTTGTTTCTAAAAATCACTTTAATGTTAATTTATATCTGCTGTGATTCTAAAATTGATCACTGACTATATTTCAACTATACATTATGTGTGTATTGTATTCAGCCAGCAGCTGTGTTTTATATAGTCAAACATTAGCACTCCTTCGAGTGACTCACTCTCTCTCCTCATTTTTGGGGCCGTCAATCAGCGCGGAAGCGTAAAGTTTCGGCACGTAGTAGCACCTACAGAGCGTGTTCCCCAGTCACGCTCGCCCGTCCAGTCAGTGCCCAGTCACTCTCAGACTCTACTCTGCCGGCAAACAATTAAGTGTTGATGTTTGGTCATTTTTTTCCTCTCTCTCTGCTCTTCTGTTTGTTCTTCGTCAGCTGCAACTTTATTAAGCAAAATTTAATGGGAGTTTCCCCTGTCTCCATGTACAGCCCGCATCCGTTCGCTGCCGTTTTTCATTAGCGCCGCCAACTGACTTGCAACAATTGTTGCAGAAAAAAATAGAGAACAGAAAGCTGAAAAAAAACGCTAAAACTTTGACTGCAATATTCTCAGATGTTTCTCTACTCTGCTCTCCATTTTATTCTTTTTTTGCTGCTTCATGTTGTACAATTAGTTTGGTTCGGTCATGTCCTGGCGCTAGTGCTGCTTCTGTTTATTTGTCCATTTGCCAAAACGTCTAATTGGACTTGCTAAAAGATTTCTACAGAGATTTGCTGCTAGTTTTCTTTCCCTCATTTACTTGCTAATAATTCACTGGGTGAAGGGGTTGCCGGGGGTGAGTAAAACAGAGGCAAGAAGTCTTTCGACTTATTTAATGACTATGCCTAATCATGTCGAAAGTATCCTTCACCTTTTGCGTAGGTGTTATTAATTTTCAATAGACCTTTCCAAATAAACGCTCTGCACGCAATCTGCTCTGACCTAACCAAAGCCATAACTCGAATATTTATTTATATTTACTTAATAATGTCCAGCTGCGCTTCGTGTGCGCCCGAATATTGATTTTGCAGCCAGACAGAAATAGTTATTTAATTACATTTCGTTATAGTATTAGAATGATGATTATTTATTTAGGCAGTTTATAACTACTGTCAAGCAGTAGATTAACTAGAAAGACTTTAAGTCTATTTTAAGTTTGATAACAAAATTTTTATAAATATACATATACGTAAAGTTCAGCATCAAATATTCTCATATCTCAAAATAGGTTTCTTAGCCATATGAAGACCAAAATGATCTTGAGATCTTATGAGATCTTAATAAGATCTTGAGAATTTAACAGAAGTTATATTTTACGATCATTTCTGGTATGGTTTTTATAAATTGGTGAATTTCTGATGGTTTCTTAACCCATTATTGTTCATAAAGTTGCTTTTTAGGACTATCAAAAACCTCACTTTCTTTAAAACAAAACTTTACATACTAAAACTGAAGTTATACTTAAGTATTCAAACAGTTTCAAAGCTAATATCGTTATATACAATATCAACCATTTAAGCATTTAAGGAAAACTTAAAATATGCAAACTTTAGCATTTATTTAAAAAGAAATAAAAGCAAATAGACAAATGCACACATCACAATTTTCTTTTTCTCTTTCTCTTGGCAAATAATGAGCAGCTGGGAAAAGCCAAAAAGTATGCAACTCGGCACTTGAATTGAAAGTGCTGAGGCACATAAAAAACACAGAGAGAGAAAAAATAGAACTGAACGAGAGAACACAAAATTTTATGATGCGTCTAAATGCGTTCAATGCAAAAGTGTTGCTTAAATGTCAATCTATCTGTCTGACTGTCAATTTCAGCAATTGAAGGCAGCAGCAGCAGTGCCACTGACAGCGCAGTCAACGTCGAAGTCGGCATCGACATCCACATCGGCGTTGTCTCTAAATGCGTTGAAAGAAAATTTCATTTGCAGATATCGTGCTGTCATTTAATAAACGAAATGTGAGCGGTTGCACACAGAGCCACAGACACAGATACAGATACACATACAGATACAGATACAGACAAATGCAGCGATGCAGTAACAGATACTGGCAACACTTTTCACACAGAGAGAGGGCGGAGGGGGCAAGAGACAGACAGGCATGACAGTCATGTTAAGGAAACGCGACAGACAGAACAGTCAGCGGAACCAAAGAGTCAGTCGCACAGCAAGTCTGCGGGACATCGCGTAGGTGAATGCACCCATTGTGTAACTTAAACCCAAACACCAGCCAGCTCAATCTAGATGGAAAGCTGTGTGTGTAGGTGGATGCGTGTATGTGTGTGTGTGTGTGTGTGTAAATCCCGCTCGTCGCACACTAAATGCCAATTTCAGAAAATGACGCGGAAAAAATTCACCAACGCAGGGAGAGAGCGACTAAACGGACACGCAACATGTGCAGCGGGGACGACACTGCTCAAGGCGGCTTTTCCACACCAAAAACCAAAAGAAAATGAGGAAAAGTAATTGACAATGACAGAGCGTGGACAGCGCCAAAATCAACAATTTAAAATGATTTTCATGTAAGCACATTAACGCATAACAACAACAACAACAACACAAATCGTTGAGCAAATAAACAAAATAAGAAGAAAAAACCTAAAGCAAATAAACAAACCAAATCAAGCAAGGGCGAGTAGAGTAAGCTCGACTAGAAAGTTGCGTGAGCTCTGCTTAAAAACCTGTACTGAAACGTACTCTCAAATAAGTACGCTAGATGGCCCCAGGCTCAGATTCCTGTGGGAACTAGTGTAAACTGATGGTAACCCCTTGAATCGATAGCTGATATAAATCAAATTATGCCACTTCCTTCATATAAGAGCTCCGCCTTACGATACATTCAACTCCACATAATTCCTGCAACTTTTGGTTTAAGAGAATGAAACTTTTAGATTCCATAGAAAATATATTAAAACAACTTAAGCTAAAATTTCAGATTAATTTATTAAAGATTTAATATTGTCTATACAAAACATATGAAGCCTCAAATATTATTCAAGTATTATATGATAATTATCATCAAACATTTCAACACCTCCATAAACACTTCACACCCCTTTAGCCAACCGCTATAGGGTATATTGAGAAGCGGTAGCAAATCAAAGCTAAATAATCGGTAAACACCATAAGAGAGGCTTTTTTTCCATTGGCGGGAAAATTGATATTGATGGCAAACGATGGCAAAATGTTTTGTCATAATTTGCCAACGCTGCGTATACGCAATGCCATACAACACCTCATTAAAGCCATCAAACACAATTTTGCAGCTGCGCGGGAGGCGGGGAGTCAAAGGGGAGGCTTATGGCAAGGATGTCTTGCAAATATTTAGTCAGTTTACACGCAGTGGGATCAAAGGCAGACGCGGGCAACCACAAGCAGCATTTGATTGATTGAGCAGCAGCCGCCATGTCCACAGTCCCACTCCATCCCTAAGTCCTTAGGCCAAGTCAAAAGGCTTTTTGTTAAACAAATTGTGAGGAGAACCTTTTTTGCTTTACTTCACTTCTTTCTTCTTGTGCCTCAGCACATTACCATAACCCTGCATCTACTGCTTATGGTTTCGATTGTCAGGGATTTCGGTTCGTCAATGGGTTGATTCAAGTTGAACTCAATTAGGGAACTCGATTGCGAGCAAAATCATAAAGAAGGGGGAATGAAAGAGAGCTGAAACTGTTGCATCGTTTAAGGCTCATCGTTTTTGACAGCATTTTGTCACCCCCCATTCCCACCCCCTCCTCCACTATTTCAGCTTGCCTAAGCACATTTATACGTTTTGTCTGGCGTGAAAAAAAAAACAACAAAAAAGAAACCGCAACAAATGTAAATGCACAAAGAGAGAATGAACAAAATAAATGGTGAAGCACAAAATCTCCGCCCGGCAGCTAAAAACATAAAACTTTGCACATTCATTGGAAATATTCTCTTTTCTTTTTCTTCTGCTTTTTTTATCCGTTTGTTCTTTTTAGTCGACAATTTTCCTGCAGTATGTGTGTGCGCTTTTTTAATTTAATGAAAATTTTCCACTTCGCCGATTGACATTTTGGTGTCTTTCGCAGCTATCTCTCTTTGTCTCCTCCCACTCTGTCCACTGCTTCTACCGCTCTTCGTCCTCCTCCGCCTCTTGCCCTGTAGTTTTGCAGTCGCTGCTTGCGGTGCAAAATGTGCAAAGTTGAGCCACACTGTGTGAAAGATATAATACACGCCGTGGGGTTTGCAAATAAACACACAAATTTACTTTGCTTTACTTGGCTGCTGCTGTCGTCTTAAATGCCGCCCGCCAGCGACGGCAAGAAGCCATTGCATACTGCGGCAGATACTGCACAGTGGCTTAAGCACTATGAAAAAATTAAGGAGAGGTTTAATGAGATAGAAATTTGTTAAACAATAAAGCAAACAACAGAAAATATATCGGATATATATCTCAACATATCGGAAATATATAGGAAATGTATTAAAATATATCGGATATAAACAGCATATATTGGAAATGTATCAAAATATCAGAATATATCTGAATTATATCAAACAATATAATCACAGTTACATTAACAATTTCAACAACTTAATAATTTCAAAAAATTTTATATGCCATATATCTGTCCATCATTCCACTGTGCAGCTGGAACAGTGCATTGCCTTTACCTCATTGTCTCAACTTTGGGCATTTGCCTTTTGTTTGGCTGAAAGTTTTTGGCGTGTAATCAAATGCATATTTGCATGCAGTAATACACCTCCCGCCCCACAGTTGGCCAGCTCCCCCCGCCCTGCCACGCATCCACTACACTATGCAACACGAGCCAAACACTTTGCCTTTTGTATAATTTTCTGCAAGACTTGCGAAAAACTTGCGCAAATGGCAAACTTTGAGCGAAAAAGTATGCAACGCTGCTGATAGCGATAGGAAAAAGAAAGTAGAAATGGGAAGCAGCAGGAGAAATCACGGAATGATTCAAGTAACTATATAGATATAGGTATGCCAATATCCTTGGCCATACTCGTAGAGCGGCCATTGAACGCTGCCCGGGTGATAGAAGTCAATTAGCCAAGCGCCAGCTAAATGCCATAAAAGTGCGAGCAGAAAATCGAAATTAACTTAACCAAAATGCCATTAAGGCATAGGGGAAGGGTATATGGATTACAGGGTATATATGCAATGCACGCACATTAAATGTTATTAACGCCATTTTAGAGAGAGGACGCCCAACAATGCAATGCAGTCAATTGAATGCTTATCTAATTTTAAATGCAACTGATAGCAGCGGATAGTTGAGTGGGGAGAGTACTATGAGTGGGGGATACATTTGTTAGCAGCACAAACGGCCGCAAGGGCTGACAGCTTGCAATTGTGTGTGACGTGACAATTGCATGCAGCACGTACGTACAAGAAGCCAGAGCTCAAAAGCTGCCACCAAATGTGGCAGTTCTGCTTTAAAGCCAAAGGCGACTGAGTGCAAAGGCCGACAGATGCTGCAGAGGGGGTGGAGGGGTGGGTAGGTGTAATGCTCTTGCCATTAGCATTCATCATCATAAGTCACTGCCCGCTAAAACGAAATGAAATGAAATATTTACCCAGAGCCAACGGAACTGTTGTATAGTCGGGGATTAAGCAAGGACTCAGTCAAGTCAGTGGCATCAAATAGAGCTGTAAAGCTAAGCCAGGTAACAACTGCAGTCAACAACAACAATTGCAACAACAACAACTGCAAGAGCAACAACAACTACTACAGCCAAGAGCCATTGGGAATTGGCCAGGCAGCAACAAGATTTTCCACTTGCAAACAGCCTGACTGTCTTGCAGTTGTGCTACCCTGTAAACAGTATACTATAGGGTATATGCAGACTGATAATTACTTACTAGTCGAGTCGATTGCTCATTATCTAATATTCTCAATATTAGTTATTATATTAGATTTTTATAACAATAAAAAAAATTCCCTCATTCATTTGTCACAGGGTATACCTGAACGCACTGCATACACCGCTCTGTTATTTTTATGAACTTAATGAAATAAACTGCGTTTCGTTCTGCACTTTGAATGTGCACACAAAAGTGCTGCATAAGTCAAGGCGTTGCTGTTGTTGCTGCTGTGGCAGGCTGCCATTAACATTAACATTTGCCCCACGTAGCAGCAACAGCAGCACCATAACAGCTTCGTGCTGCAGTCGGTAAATGGCATGAGCAAATGCCGGCATATTTAATAAACACTAGCGAAAATGAAGTGAGTGCCAGCGTTGGCATTTTTCGACTTGGCATCCAAAGGGACTCGTAATAAATCAACAGGTTAACAACAGATAAGATACAAGACTCCCACTCCCCCTGCTCTTCACAGTGGCTTACGAAAAACTACAGACTGTGTAATTCATTAACATTAGCCAAATTACATTTGCTCAAATGCATAAATATTTGCAGTAAATGCGCCAAGGAGCAGAGAAAACACTTTGAAGTTATGTAGCACTTTGAAGTTAGGCTTTAAGCCAAGACAAACTTAAGATTGTTGGGAGTAAAAAATATGGCAGAAATTGTAAGGGTATATTATTATTGTTAAACCATTGTAATTGTAAATAAAAGAGGTCCAACGAGAGCTTGTGACACTCAAATGTCAATTGCACAATCTTAATGATTTATTTCATACGGAATCGATGTTTTTTGTACTCAACAATAAACGATAAACACAGCCCAAATATCGATAAATAGGCGATAGTTAGCCTTATGTGAAACTATTCCACAATTGTCATTTAGTATTCGTGTGAAAAATGAAAGATTAAGTTATCAAAAAAACAAAGTAAATGTAATTTTGTTTGAATTATATAGTTACGCTCTTAAATAGAGCTCACACAAGCAGAAAATAATGTGATTTCCGTGTACTATGTAAAATACAGCTCGGCTATATTCCGAGAACAAAATCTGTGAATGAAAAAAAAAGCCAAAAGGTTGTAAATTAACTGCCCTAAAAAGCAGCTAAGCTGATTACTATTTTATCAAATTCCGTCAGCGGTTTTTATTTTCATTCATTTTACGACTGTCCCAACTGATTGAGAACTATTTGAACCACATTATGTCAAAAGGCAGCTTAATCATAAAAAAAATGTTAGATAATAATAAATGAGACGCTGTTTAATGTGGCATCTATAGCCTTGAACTTGTGACTTTTGGGAACAGCTGAAAAGCAATTTATTATCGCGAGACTCTCTAAGGACGCGCCGTATATCCTGTGTGCGGTTAACTCTAAGCCGCATTTCCGCTCATGCAATTTTAATTTGTCAAAATGCAACTACTACGAAATTAACTAGGAAAATTTTACAATCCACACGAGCATAGAGTGCATGCAAGGATTAGAAACGGCGCCGATGCGAAGGAGCGAGGAAGGACAACGCGCTAACGTCGAGCCACTCGAATTGGACCATTAGTTTTGACGGCATTAGTTGGCGCTTTTCAGTTTTCGCGCAGACAAAATAAATAAAACACGAGAAACGGCCCTGAACGAGCCACGAGCCACGAGCAGCGTAAGCATCAGCTCCAGCTCCAACTCCAGCTCCAACTCCAACTCCAGCTCCTAGTCCGGGGTCTTGCTTGTCCGCCTCTCGATCCCACGTTGAAATTATGCATGTAATAAAACGAGGCGACGCATCAGCAACTGCAACAGCCGCCCACAGTTTGCTGCAAATGCCACGCCCACTCTTGTCGCCCGCCCCGAATTTTAAGTGCATTAACATAAACTGGCGGCCGACGACTGCCATCCCCCACTCCTAGGAAATGGCCAGAAAAGATAAATAAACTTTTGTGGTGGGCAGAGGAAGCAACCGAGCGACAGAGGAGAGAGTCTTAGATGGGGAGAGAGAGGAAACTGATGAGTGCAACGACTTGACAGCAGCGGAATTGGCGATGTGTGCGTGACAAGTCGTGACTAAGAGCTAACTACAATCGTTATATCGAATGATCCTATCGATGTATGAAAAGGAAACCGATATAAGTATGTTTTACATTTGATCTGGCAAAAATACTATCGATTTAGTGCTCTACTTCATGTAAAATTTTGTGGTAATTTAAAACTATGCAGCATATTCTTAGCATTCTTTAATATGAGGTAGATTTACAACACACTTTAACCGATATTTGCCATACCGATAGTCACGCTGTCATCGCTAATTTCACGCTATTTGACAGGAAGCATTTTGCTCGCACAGACATGACGGCGTTTTAGACAGGAAGCCCGTCTAGGTGGTTCTGTCTGTGCAAGTGTTGAAATGTCGATGCCTGCGAGTGTAGTGTGTGTATATTGGACTTTGTGTATGTGTGTGTGTGTGTGTGTGTGTGAAGGGCATTAACAGAGTCGTAAACTGCCAAGTTGCTTGTTATGTTGATTACACAACGCTAACCACCGCGCTGGCAATCGCGTCAACTGCAACGAGCTCTACCAAAATATAAAGTTAGAAGCCAAAAAGTTGTAACGCTTGAAAGTGCAGCGATGGCTGCCCCAAAATGTTGCAAGCATTTAAAGCTACTGGCTGACATAGGCACGCACCAACCAAACAAGTATGCAACATTCTGTTGCATGCAACGTACGTGACTGTCAAATGCTGCAGATACGAGTAGTAAGAAAAATATAAACAAATGGAGCGTAAATAATAGAAAGGCTACAGTCGAGTAAACTCAACTTAAATAACAGTTATATGAGGTACTTAAAATGCCAAATGCTATGACACTCAATGGAAGTTTACAATTCTAAATGAATATGATATTGTCAATGCTAAATGTTATGACACTCGATGGAAATTATTGTAAAACTCACGAATAGTAACATGTTTAAAGCTTACTGCTATGACTCTTCATAGAGAGTTAATTTGCTTCATAACATTGATGAATCTATAATGAAATGTTGAACAGAACCTTATAAAGAGAAATTGGAAATATCTAAAATATATAGATTGATTAAAAGTCTTTTGTTTTATGTTAAAGAAGACTTCAAATTCAAACACAACAAGGCGCATCTCATAGATACACAAGAAACTAAGGAAGCAACTGACAATTTTCCCCCTTTTAAAAATAGCTGCAAGAGTTGAAAGTTGAATGCCTGGCAAATGCGGCGGCAATGCACCCGTTTCGACGACCCCAAACAGAATGCACTTGTGTCAGGACGACCCCAAAATAACCCTCCCCCTGCATACACAATGACCCCGACCCCAACCCCAACCAGTTTTGCAATAGTTTTCCTTTATTTTTTCTAATTTTGTTGTTGCTGCGAAAGTTTTTCTCACACGCAACAGTCAAAATCTTTTCTGCTTTTGATATTGTTTTTCGTTGCAAATTTATTACAACATTTGCCACGCGCTATTTTTATCTTCTTTGGGCGGGGCTTCCTCAGACACACACACGCACACCTACACAAGAAACAAAAAAAGAATTCTCTGCTGCTTTTTTATGCACTTTTTTCTCAGCTTTCATAATTTTCGCCTCGAGGCCAAATTGTCGTCTTTATTTGCAGCATGGAAATGCTTGTGCACAATTTTCCTGCATTTTCGCCATTTAACCATTTCGCATTTCCATTTCAATGCACATCAGCAGTAACAGCACAACGGCAGTAGTTTTGGCTAAACGTGGAAAATATTTGCTAGATTTTCGCCCCGCATGACATTTGCGATTTTCCGCACATTTTGTATTTTATTGAAACTGTTTGTCACATGGCGATAGCACGATTGCTATTTGGAATGAATAAGAGTAAACTTTAAGGGAACAGAACGCTACTCTCTGTATCCTCCTTTGCACATATGAGAGCGAATCATAAGCATGTAAACTTTATGAAAATCAAATGGAAATAAAAGTGGACAGCGCTCATAAACAATAATATGGCGAGTGCAGCTTTCAAAGTAACATAACTTGAAATAAGTGACTGCGCTGCAGTCGAGTGTGCCACGACTGGCGAGATGAGCTACAACTGACTATAGGTAAACCTAATAATAAATTCTATATTGATTAATTAATAGTGCTTATTATCTATAACTTTACTAGGAAGAATTCCATGAGCAAAATCTAAACCCTAAACAACGAACGCTAGATGGCGCTAGCAGAGTTTTATGCGTATGCAAATTTCTTTCTTACACAACTTTATTGTTTATCGAGTGAGAGTGCTTAAATTTTGATACAAGTTAATTAAGTCCTTTAGCTTTCTATATGCCAAAACTGAAGATCGTATTGCTTAAACAATAGCAAAAAATAAACTTTATGTTGAGCTGAAGGCCGCGAAGCTAGAGCTATAAACTTTTGTATTATGTATTACTACTTAACTTTATATTAGGCATTTCTGCAGTGATTTCTTTACCTTGAGCAAACAACTATACTGTACCGACCAAACATACCCCACTGCTTACAGGGTATCACACCAGCTTATAAAGTTTGACTATGGGGCGTGGGCAATAGCTGCTTAGCCAAGAAGCTGCAGCAGAAGTACCATAGCAACTTAATAAAACCAAAAATGTATGAAATACTTTTACGACTTTCGAAGACATTTTTACAGCTTTTGCTGCTGCCCAAGTTTTGCTAACGATATGCGATATGCAAGCGCAAAGGAGACACAGTTGTAGTTAGAGTTTTGTAGAATTCAACTTGAGCTAAAGTGTGTCCAGTGGTGTCCAGTGTATGGGTGTTTGTTTGCCTGGACGCGAATGCATGTCGCATCATAAAACCGAAAGTCATTTCGCACAGAACGTGTCTGGGCCATGGCGATGGCGCTGCCCAAAGAAGCCAAAGTCATTGCAGCCAATAATAATTCCAATTGTAGTACAGTGACAATTTCTACTCTTTTCACTGGAAATTTTTTTCCGTTTTCCTTTTTTCCTTTTTTGGGGTACAATGTACCCAACAATGGTCAGCAGCGTTTTTATTGCCGCCTTGCAGCAGCGCGTTGGCATTTTAAGTGCAACAGCAGCAGCAGCAGGAACAACAACAACAATCTCACCAAAAACATTATTTGGTCAATGTAGACGACATGACGCGACCATTAAACGCAACAAATAAGCAAACAATGGCAGCACAACTTTTCCTTGAGCATAATAACAGCATGAGAGCATGGCAGTAGTATGAACAACTGCTGCAGCCAAAAAGGAACAAATTAGACAATGCCTTAATCCAAATGTGTACAATTTTATAGAATTTAAGTTGCAGCTACTTGAAGTTTATATCTAAATAAAGTGGAAATTTGTTAGGCTTCTGTTTCAAGAAATGCTTAAATCCTATTAATATAGAGTGCACTGCTGGACTTGAGAAACTGCTTGCATTAGTGCTTGGTGTAAAATAAAGGAGGCAGAACTGCTTGACTCTCTTTAAATCACTGCTTGCAATAGATCTATATAGAGACTGAACTGCTTGACGCTCAAGGAACTGCATGCATTATAGTATAATGATTATACTATACTGTGTGAACTGCTTGACTGTTGTGGTTTTAACTACAACCACAGTATGACGTGTTACTCCATATTAAGTTCTCTTTTGCATAATCGATACTTTATAGAATAATAAATATTACAATTTAAATAGAAATTACACTGCATGAATAATACAATTTCAGCTCAAAGAACTGATTGCATTAGTGCTTGGTGTTAAGTATTGAGTAATAAATCGTAGCTATATAATGCTGAACTGCTTGACTCTTACTATATCACAACACCAAACTGCTTAGTATAATACTATGAGAGAGGTAGGAACTGTAACAGAGAAGTTCATACTCTGCTTCTTTATATTTCAGTTGAAAGCACTAGCACGAATTCTAATAGAATATAATTTAAATTTCAGATAAATCCAAATAAACAATCTATAGTTTACCTTATAGACTTATATCAATGCAATTGTATAACAGACAATAATTTGTATTTCTATTGTAATTCAGATATAATTTACCTCAACTCAAAGTTCGTATCTCTCATCACAATTATTTATTTCCAGCGAAACAAATAAATAAAACGCTGATTGTCTATAAGTATCTACTATAACTCACGTAATTATCCAACAAAAGCAAACTAACTAATTAGCTGCAATATTGTTTGTAAACTTATAAACCAAATTTGATGAGCAAGAAGAAGCAGTTAATAAACAGTGAACAACTTTTTGGGCGCTCAAGCGGAAATCGCCTAGAGAGACGACTGTAAGGTGTCTGAACAATTTATTTATTTAGTTTTGATTTTCTCCTTTTTTTTTTGCGAAACCTAATTAGCAACTAAAGTGAAATTAAAGCAGAGCCAATGGCAATGACAATGGACCTTCTGCGAGGAGCCTGCAGCACACTTAGTGTACAGACAGAGAGACAGACGACTAACGGTATGCTACAACTAATTAAATGCAATAAGCAAGGACGTGGAGAGAAGAGGTGGAAATAAAGCAGAAGAGAAGAACGCGACAAACGAGTGACAAGTTTTGTTTTGATGTGTGCAATGACATTAGCAGGACTTGCTCCGTAACGACACGAAGCGCGTTTTAATTTGTACATTAAAGTAATTAGTTTAACATTAGTTAGTTAAGCTCCACAGGGCAGACACTCACCACTCTTGAAGGTGGCCATTAGGCGCTCCGAATCGCCGCCATGCTGGCATTCGAATAGAGATGTGTCCAGCAGATCAGCTGGCACATAGCCCAGCAGACCAAGCATCCTACAATTACAGAGACAGTCCGAATTATATGGTAAGCAATAAGTTAAACGATATCACTTACTTGTCATCCACATAGGTGAACTTCATGTCCAATGCATGTTTGGTTAGAAATGTGCTGGTACCCAACGGTATCTCAATGTTCGATGGATGCGGAATGGGTCGGCCAATGGCAATAAGCACACGCTCGCCTTTGGCATTGACCAGCAAATGTCCGGTGATGTGTATTACCTGCAGTGTAGTGAATAGCTCAATTAACATGGTGAGTAAGTATGCTCTGGTCGATTAGAATCGACTCAAAACGATAGCCATAAAATGTATAATGGGTTCTATAAATAACATTCTGAAATTGTTCCTGTATGAAAGCATATTAAGTAGTTTCAATGATTTAGGAAAGCGGATATAAGTCCTAAGTGTCCTAAGAGAAATTTTCTCGAATTCGTAAGATATAAGGAAATGATCTTTTATGCGTATCCTAATTGATTTCTTAAGTATGTATATGACATTATTCAGTTTACATCAACTTAATTGCGTTAAAGTTTAAAGCAAATATATATGCCGAATGAAATTTATATTCAGCATTGAGCTTACTAAAAACAAACAGATGGATTTACTCACTGACTAACTCACTAAAACTGCTAATATTGCTATTTATACAGTCAAACAATTTCAACTAGACAAGCACGGATATTCAACTTCAATTAGCTACCATAATTTTACTCGACCAAGCTACTAGTAAAACAACCCACTATACATATACAAATTCAGCAAGTTTCTATCAAATTTATACATATTTAAATCGATTTTAAATAGTCTATTGATAAATTCTCCTAACTGCGTCCACTTGCCTTATAGGAGGCACTCTTTATGTTGATGCTGCGTCCACGACTGGTCAAAGTGCACTTCATACGTATGAAGAGATCACGATGATGTGTGCTAACGCCCGATTCCAGCAGCTGTTCATCCTTGATCTTATCAGCGATGCCATTGCGTTTTAGATTAAGTGCCTCCTTGATCTCGGCATGATCACACTGATGCGTATACTCCCAGATCTGTTGGCCCAGCGTGTCAATCTAAATGATCAAGTATAAATGTTTAAATTCGAAATACGTTTAAGTTATGCAACATATGTAACGCACCTTGGTAATGCCCAGATAGTCGATGATATTCTCTGAAACGTAGGTGATATCACCCTCATTGGAAAGCGCCAGCAGAAAGCCATCCATGGTTTGTTTTAACAATTGACTGGCCTCGGCACATTTCAGCCAGTCCTCATGGTCATTCTCCACTTTGGGTTTCACCAGTGCAACGCTCTCCGCTTTCTCAATGTCTGGCTTGGTAAATTCGCTTATTTTGGGCACTAAAATACAGAAAAATAAACGCAATTAATGAGTATTCTATAGGGGTGTCACCTGACCTGTATTACTTACCCAACTGCAGCATTTCACGTATCTTCAGATATGCAATTGTTATGCGCATTACCGAGGCCTTATCCAGTTGATTGACATCGTCGGGCAATAGGGGCAAAGCCTGTGATAGTTCCATAAAGATTTCCGTCTCCTTAGAGCGACGACAACGAGCTGCATCACGTGATTTCTCCTTGCGTTTCTCATTATTCCTGAGACGAGAAAAAGAAAATATATTTACATAAGTGATTGTTGCAAAAATGAAGCTCTCTAGATTGTTTTCGATCACCAGATCACGTAGACCACTCTTTCTGTTTGCAAAATTTGCATTCCCAACCAGGGGGCAGCTGTCAAAAAGAAAACGAGAATAACAGGGGAGGGGCAGGTAGGTGTATAGTGCTAAGTTGCCACAGAAATGCGTACATTTCAATTGCTACGATTTGTTGCGTTTTTATTTGATTTGATTCAATTGAGCGCGGTCAGCACACAATTTCAATTTTTCAATTGAGCAAAACATTCGCAATATTCGTTTGCAAGGCGAAGGCATTAAAGTTCATGGCAAAAAATATGCAAAAAAAAAAATGTCAATAAAAACAGTGGCAAAAGAAACGAAACTAAAGCAAGAAGCAACAAATAAATAAAAAAAAAAGAAGAAAAGAAATATTCAAAATTTGTGTCAATTTGATTATATCAATCGATAAATTAACTTGCACACACGGTACTTAATACAGTGTGTAATATATAGAGTATATTAGATTATTAAAGTATATAGAGCATATGTTGATTAAACAAAAAAGATCTAAAGTATATTGGGATAGCCTGGCAGAGAGCACAACAATTCAGAAGCGTCTTCAATTCTCTTCTCATCCTATAAGGGTTCACAACTACAACTGATCATCTGCTCTAAGTTTACAGCCATACCTGCCTAACTTTAAAGACTGATCTAGTAAGATTCTGGTTCCTTAGTATATAACTGAAGCCAACTCATACAAGTTCATCTACAAATTGTCCCTATTAAACCATGAAAACTATATTATTAACTAACTTAAACAAAGAAACTTTTGGGTATTGTCAGAGGTCTTCAAAAGTGAGATTACTGTGCTGTTCTGTGAGTGATATTTTAGCAAATTTCACTGTTGCACCACATTGTTGCTTGTTCGTTGGCAGTGTCGCTGTTTAGTCCAACTCAAGTGGCAGTATTTAATGGCTTAAGATAGTCACTGAGCCCCGTCTGACATGCCACTAAGTAAGTAGATAAAACAAACGAGACAAAACCTTGGCACCATTTAAATTGTTGCGGCGAAAAAACAAAAAATTATTTGTAATGTAATTTTATTTTGTATTTTTCAAGTTTCTTTTGTGCATTTCTTTTATTCGCATGTTAAGGCCATTAACAAGTCGAAAAGGTTCCGGGCAGAAGATCATTGAAATGTTAATGAACCGATGTGCAGGTTATTATTGTGCAGGGATTAGTCACCGAAGAGAAAGAGGAACACAGAGAGAAATGTTAAACAAGTTGTGAAAATGAAAACTGAACACATTATATACTATGTAAGGCAGTTCTTATCAATTAAAAATAACTATAAAATGACATATCAAAATCCGTGGTGATTAGTTGTAGAATACACAATGTATATAAGTATTATATAAGTATTATTATCATATGAGTATACTATGCATTCGCTTAGAGTACACTGACCTCACATAAACACGAACTAAATGTCTTTGCCGAATTAATATAGATTCTCTATAAACATCTTGTCGCTGCCAAAAAAAACTCGTGAGCTGTCGAAAACTAGCTATTAATTCTATTATTTCAAACGTTTCTATTAAATTGAAAAAATTATGTTCAAATTAGATGGCAAACTTTTGCGACAATTTTGGCACGTTTGGCATATGAAATACTCGCTAAAATGTAATAAAATTTGTGAAATTAATATTCGAAAATTGGGCAACAATTAATTAACGTGTCTAACAAAATGAAGAGATAACAACGAATCAAATTAAATACGTATGTGTAACCAAAACTTGAAACTTAATTTGCTTAGCAACAATATAGTATGGTATGTCCCATGTTTATATTTTTCAGAGCTTTACTCGTCAAATAATACGCAAAGACGCCGCCGTATCAGTTAGACAGTTAGACAGCCAGACAGACAGACACTCAGACAATAACAATTGGCCACAAGCTGCGCCTGTCCATCTCTGCCATATGACGCTAAACGTTTCCATGACATTACTCATACGACGTGTGGCCCGCAGACAAATTGATATGACCGCCTACTAAGTAAACAGTTTGCAATTGGCAACAAATATCTATGCCCAATGCACTAACTAAATCAAAAGTCAACAGAGAGATAAAGATTTGTTAAATTAGTTAACGTTGCTAAAGGACGTATGCCCAGCATATGAGGGTTAAAAGCGGGTATGCTGGAATTGGATAGAAACTGTAAATAAAATACTATGGAATACTTTTGATAAGCTGAAATTAAGCTAAAGTTTTTCTAGCCATTTACAGGGTAACCCTCGATCGATATAAGCTTTAGCTTGTTTGTCTAAATAAATATATGCCAAAACACAATAGATCATAAACTATAGAATATTATGCATATGTGTTACCTCAATCACTCAGCCAAAATACACTACACACCCCGTTTACTCTACCCTTTAGCGATTGACATAGCTGCATGCTAATAGCCTGCTTAAGCAGCTTGAACATGGAAAGCAAGGGGAGCCGAGAGAGTACGGGGCGAAAGCAGTTAAACAATTCATTAATATGGAAGTGAATTGCTTTTAAATATTCACAAAGCGCCTGCATTATTTGCTGCTGTTTAGCTGCCGTTGTCTATTGCTGCGTTTCCGGTTCAGCTCGACGGCAGCACGGCGCGGCAAGCGGGGCACGCTCTTGACACGTGCACAAATATTATGATGTATGAATAGATGGAATAGAATATAGAATAATGTAACCGCAAAACGACTTGTGACTTGTAGCAGCCTCAGTCGGAAGACAATTGAAACTTTTGATTCAATATCGGTGGCAATTATGAAGTGATGCATATGCATATGAATAAGGAAATTCAACAAGAGAACATTAAACAAAAGTTATTAACTCATTTCTATAATAATTAAAACCCTATTAAATAAGCTTTAAGTGCTTGCGTCACATAATTGGACGAATTTGCAAACGGCAAATCAATTAGAATAATACAATGAACACGGAACAAAGCCAGGTTCAATGCACCGAAGCTGATATACCCTTGCCAATTGAGTCATCTAAAGTAAACCTTTCTAAATAAGCCAAAAGTTGTAGTTCCTCAAATTAAATCGATTTGAAAGATTCCATTAACATGACATCAGACTTAACTACAGAGATTTTAGCTCTGAGATATGTTAAGAAACCAATAAGCCTCTAATGAGGGTTTTCCAGTTCTAATAGTTGCAGAGATAGACCTTTTTAAGGAGAATAAGGCTGACAGTTAGGGCTAGATGGATAGGACAGTTTATCACCCAGATCAACAATATATACCCAACTTCAACGAGTGCAGGGTATACAGTACTCCCACACTATTTCGCCTAGACACAGCAACTCTGTAAAAAGTCCACCATTAATTCTACTCGTATTTCAAACAAATAATATTCAAATAATTGGAATTTTAATGCTAATCAGCTATGTAGGTAATTATTTATAATAATTTGCAAAAAGATAAGCAAATATTATGGCTTAACGTGCACCTCATTTGTGTTTAGCCAAAACGTAAACAAAATTATTTTTGTAAGGCACGCGCAGCAGAGCGACACACAGATGCACACCACCAACACACCCACTCACACACACACACACTCACACACAGAGACAGCTAACGTTTGCCATAAAGTGGAAGCACGCTTCTGGCATGCAGAATGAGAAGCGGACGAGAGCTAATTGCGTCAATTGGCAGACGCAAATATAAGAGACATATTTCGTCTGTAATAACACCTCTAAAGAGTCTTCAACTTATCCAGCACAAGTTGGGAAATACCCAAAAAGCATTATCAACTACATACATACATAGTATGTACATTCATTTACACATTCTACATTCTGCCTGTTGACTCCCTCGCTTATCGCCATGTGATTGCTAGACACACTCTAAGTTCTATTATTATGTTGTTCGCTTCATAAATTGTTGTTTACCCTACAAGAGTTCAGTTACAGTGGGTCTTAAAACAAAATCTGCGGAATATTGATTGGCACGTTCCAAGTGTTTTTCGCCAGAAAACGAAATCGCTTTAATTTACTACATAATCGAACAGATTAAGTTATTTAAATTGATAACGGTTCTGCGGTATGTGATAACAAGTTTTATATAGTTAATAAAGAAATATATGCGCAGAATTTTAACTAAAATTTAAGTACAATTTTCGAATGAAAGTAAAGCAAGTTAAAATTATGACAAATACTGTAAAAAATGCTCTTGACTTCTGCCCTTGATATTTTATATTTAATCTCTACTCTATGTCTATGCAATTATCAACATTCTATTTGTACATATTCATTGATATAATTTAACCAGAATTTTGCAAAAATATAAATTGTGCTCAAACATATTTTCATTAAACACTAATCGAGAGGGTGATACTACCCACACAAGCCCACGCAAGTTAAATATAGTATATGTATACGCATAGTCACTCATACATATGCAAACCATATATAATAATAGTACAAAGAATGGAGTACAGATAAGATGTGCGCCCACTTTGGTTACTTTGTTGCTGTTGTTATTGTTGATATTGTTATTACTCGGCTGGTTGCTGTTGTTGCTGTGATAAGAGCATTGTGTCATTTGCTGTTTGTTATGAGTGCCTCAAAGTTGAGACAAAACCTTGACAGACAGTGCGGGGCACTCAAGGGGAAACATTTAAACCTATTTAAGCACTAAAATGATAGTAATTCGGTTTGCATAACCACGATTTAAATAGTATTAATTGTAGAGTATTTTCTCTTTTACATTTGTTTAACTTTCCCTTTTACACTACTCACATAAAATCCTCGATATCCACAAACTGTGTAAACTGACAGGGCTCCGGATTGGGTGCATAGCCATAGCAGTATTGATAGCCCCACGGCTGATTGCCGCGACAATGTGTCTCTAGATTGAGCAACCCCATGTCTGGTCGCATATAGGGTATGCCAGCTGGCTGCTGACCACCATACACTGCGGGAAATTGGCGAAAATCTCCCACTTGGCGCTGATATGGGTGATAGCGTGATATTTCCATGCCAGGGGAATCACTAAACACGGGTCCACCACCACCACCACCACTAACACCCCTGGGGGCAGCATTATAGAAGCCACTAGTATTGAAATTTACAGCAGGTTCATTGATCGGCCTGCCACCATAAAGTGTGCCACATGCTACACTCTGTTGTTGTTGTGGCTGTTGGGGTTTTAAATCGGTTTCATAGAACGAGCCATCGTCGCCATAAAAAGTATTTTCACTGCAGGGAAAATCGCAGTTTTCCCATGCATTGCACGCATTATACATTATCTGTTTTGAATTGGCATAAAGCCATCACACACACACACACACACACGCGTGTCTTCCTTTGTCTTCTGTTGTTGCAATTTTTTACGAACCGTCGTGTAAGAACATTTGAAATGAACAGAAAATTCTATTAGCACGAAATTCATATTTATAGTGGAAAAAATCGCGAAATAACTTTGATATCAAAGCACCCACACGAATGCATAAAACCCATTAAAATCCTAGACAAAAACAATTTGCCAAAGGGTGCGAGTGAAACGAGCTCAATCAGTCCAGCCCGAGTGGGAGGGAGGACGCTATAGTAGCAGACATTAACATTAGCTTTGTCAGCTATCACTCGCTATCGGTACCACAACTGATAAGATAAGAGGCCGAGAGAGAGAGAGAGTGTGTGTGTGTGTGTGTGTGTGGTGCTAGGTCCATTCCCGTTGTCAGAAGATCCAGAAGCAGCAGCAAATTATTCATGTGTGAACTGAACTGATAAGACAGTTAACTGATAACAGTCAACAGTTAATACCCTGCGCAACGGTATGTGTAATAAAATCATACTCAACAATAACAAACTAAACCCAGTTAATTACCTTAACTTGTTTTTTAGTCTGGCTAAAAGCATTGCATACTCTTAAGCGCACACTCTTATACCCGGAACATGTGCGATTCAGGGCCTTATCTCTGAAGGACAATTAGAGCCAAAATATTTGCATACGCATTGAGTAAATGAGTCACAACTGCAGTAGTTTTCGGAATACTAAAAAAGGTTTACAAATCAGAAAAAAACTGTTAACAGTCGACATTTGACTGACTCCCCCCTCTCTGATAACATAATAAAGACAAATATTTAAATTATTTTCCCTTTTATTTGATTGCTAATGTTGTTTGTGGGCAAACATGTGCTGAAAGCGAAACGCTAGATAAGCGAGCGGACTGAACGATTAAGTAACAAGGCATTCTGTTTGCCCACTGCTTCTCAATGGCCCTCAACTCTGAATGGTAAAAGTTGATTAGTATCTAAGCAACTTTAGCACCATGAGTTAGATATAATCACATTTGTCTGAGATACTTAATCTAATTTGCAGCAGAAATTATATTGAACTGAAGCTAATGAATGATTGCAATTAGCTGAATGGTTAGCGCGCTTAGTGTCTACTAACAACTTTGATTAGTTAAGCGTTTTTAACTAAACAAAGCTAAGATCGAACTCCATCAACTTGTAGAATTTAAAATATTTGCCATCAGCTGTTTGAGCCAGCTGTTTGATGTGAATATTATCAAGCTTCTTGTATAGCTTAACCAGTTTTCAGTTTTACGGAATATGAATTTACATAATTTACATATTTAATATAATGATTTTATTTGAATAACCTTAAGTGTTAATCGAAAGAATCTTCTTTTCGTCTAATAATAGGAGGTCACACCTGAAGCTGTAAAACTTGAAAAATTTCCGTTGTCAAGCTCATGATATGTTTGCGATTTTACGCAATTTACCAGAATTATGGGAAATATAAAGTTACTTTTCACGCCAAAAGATGTAAGAGAAAATAAGAAAGTATATACTAGAAGATACCTTATAAACATTGTAAAAAAAATATATATAACATTTTAAATTGGTTTGATATCAATAAACAATGTTTGATTAAAACTTTTGTTAACTCACCATGATTCAATTAATTTGTTTGTATAGATAAGACTTTGTGTCTCACATTTATGAAAGGCTTTTTCCTAAATAAATATCTGTCTGTAAGTCTATTTTTATTGTTTAAGATTATTTTATGTTTAAGTATAGCTAAAGCTTATTATAAAGTTGCTATAAATAGTCTTATTAGTCTTAAGCAAGACTGATACTCAGCATAACACTTTAGAATCTTCTATATCACATGCCTCAACTTTAATGAGTATCCAACACACTAGTACAAGTTCTATAGAGATAATACTCCACATAAAGTCTGATATTTAAGTAATGATAACGCCAAGATCAAAGAAAATATATATATATTTCTTCAACGATTGTTTGCACGCCCTTTGTGACCTCTTTCTTTTATTATAGGGTAATAAAAATATGTGAAAATTACAACAAACAAATAAAAATAAGGCTTGTGTATAGCATTAAGAAAACGGAAGAAAACGGTATGCGAATAACAGACGAATAACGAAGTAAACCAAGTATACAGAGATACAGATAAAGATACAGATACACACACAGGCACAGGCACACATACGGATGAGCTGAAGAGCATTGAGGTTGTTGCATTTGTGTGTTGCTTGCCTGGCAATATTGTCGTTGGGGAGGAAGAGTATGAAAGATACAACAACAACAACAACTGCAGGCTGTGTATGCAAAGAAAGAAAAAGCACAACAACAATAACAACAACAGCAGACTCATTGGCAGAGTAAACAGGCACAACCATACACACACACACCCCTCCCTGCCCCTCCGTCAGTGTCGTCACATTTTAGTTCGATTGCGCAAAAAGTAGGTCGTCGTGGCCAGACAGAGGCTGCCGTGGACAACAACAACAGCAGCAGCAGCAGCAACAATATCAACAACAACAACTACGGCAGCCATAATAAAAAATAATAAACAACAACAATAAAGCATATCATTTAAATATTTTTACATTGTATGCGTTAGCTTGTGTTAATTTTGTGCGTTCGCCTTGCATCGGTATTGAAATATATACATACACACAAACATACTTACACACATACATACATACATACACATACAAATGTGTGTATTAATTGTTTTCAATTTGTTGCTTCGAATACCCATTGAGCAAATGGATATCAAAATAGGTGTATTACATATTTCGATTCTTGAACGGAACCAGCGAGGGTTAAGTATGTATGTATATATGTATGTATGTATATACATATGTTATTATTGTTTAATTATATTTACGCTCTACATGTGCTTTTATCAGCTTTTGTTTTGATTACTTTGTTCACAAGGATAGATATATGTATGTATGTATGTGTGTATGTATGTGTGTATGTACATATGTATGTATATATTTATATGTCGACATACAGAGTTTTGCAAAACAATTGCGGCAGAGCGAACACGTATTGAATGTGCTTGAAAAATGCAGTCATCCTTAACTATTTTATAAATTCATATTAAATTTTATTCAAATTTGAAATATCATACATTAAAATCAAATAATAATCATAATTAATACAGGAAGTTGAGCATTGTGTGACAGCTATTAAAATGGGAAATCTAGATCTGATCTTAATAATAATCAGGCCTATTCCCATTTACGAATCGTCGATTTACGTTTTGAAAAAAATGGGATTCCCAAATTCGATGTATCGTTTTCGAGAAATGAAAATGTTTATCGTACTTACACACGAAGCTAATCTACATATTTCGAAATGTACCAAATATGAAGCTAATCGAAAACGATGAATTGAAATTTGGAACAAAGTTTATTTTAAAAAGTAAATCGATTAAACCTGAATAATTATAATATGATATTAGAGCAATATTACAAAATTCCAATAGGCTACAATCTGGCACAATTGACACTGAGTGAGCCTGTACTTCCATTAGAGGTTAACAGCAGCAAAGAACGGTGTAGAGAACTGTCTGTAGCAGTTATTGTTTAGTCTCATGCCATAATATGCACACATAAGCCCACCCAGTAACACAAACTCGTGGGTATAAGCATCTTTATGTACTCACTGATCACATGCATTCATATGTATGTACATATGTACATACTGTATCCCACAAACCGCGCCTTCATATTAATTAAAGCGTTAATTAACCAACTGAAGATCAGTGCATTGTTCATTGAACTTATTTGCCGAACAGAAGGCACAGAGCTGCATTAAGTATACGCGTAGTTGGCTCAATCTCCCTGCTAAAAATTCCATTCAACTCAATTGAACGCAACATGTGGATCGAACAACTGCTAATCGTTTGACTGCCTTGGAACCTGTAGAGCTTTGTATGATTGTTTGTTTACGAGCCAAGTTCTCTATGAGCCGACTGACTCGATCGTAAGCTTGTTGTTGCTTGCACATTTTATATATGTATTGTATGCACGGAATTCAATAAATACATGCAGTAAGTGTGGTGAAACATGTAAACAATTAAGCAATTAGAACACATGTTAAAAGAAACAAAACAACTTTCTTTAATCATATAGAGCTATGCTCAATACTATTACATAATATTGCTCATAAATCAAATATTAATGCGATAAGAGTTTTATTCCTAAAAATTGTGCGCCATGTGCTCTATAAAAGAATACAATAAACGAGAAGAAACGAGGTTAAAATGTCTCACAAAGCAAATGAAATGAGCGACAAGCAAGTTCAGAAACAAGGTCAGTACATAGAGATGTGAAAAGGAATTCTATGCGAATAATAAACACAAATAATGGAATAATCGTGAGAACTATTGACGGCATATTGAATAAATTTATTTAAATTTCGTAATAACGTGGAAAAAGTTACTAAAAACCAGTTCTAACATAAGTTGTACTACGAGTCAAGAGAAGACGAAAGAACAATATTTGTAAACAAGCAAAAACATAAACAAAGCCCAAATACTAGTAGCCTGATACGAGTAATTAAAAGTTAGTCTAAGCTGCTATGATGTATTATTTAATCGCGCGTTCCACTAGTGTCAGCAAAAAAGAGATTAAACTCATTTTAATCTGTTGAACATGCTCTAAATTATCACATCTGTCAGTCTACTTTGAATTGCATTTTGAACTCTCTGAAAACCAGTTGAGAATATTGAGTGGAAAATAGTGGATTTTCCGTTGCAAGAGCTAATCAGAGTCACGTAGGCCAAAACCAAATACATTTTCCATTAATGCAAATTTTGCATTTTGTATTTTCCTTTCTTATAAAAATTACACCAAACAATACGTCATAAAGTATAGATTTTTATGTGTGTAAATGCGTGGCCGTTGCCTGCAGGGCACGCCCTATAGAGGCAATACAATCAAAATAAAACCGAAAAACTGGTTACTGCTGATGCAGATACAACAGGTTTGTTTTTGTTGCTGTTGTTGGAATATCTTTTTTAAAAATAACACACCAAGTGCGTAGACAGCGCAAAATGCAGCGAGGCTAAAAATAGATTAGTTATACCAGCTATAGCGAGGGGCCTGTCCATACATCAGTCTGAACTTCTGCCCTCAAGGATATCTCGATAAGCTTCCTGTTGTTATTTTTCAGTTACTATTTACTTTGCGATAAGATTCGTCACTTGACCAAAATAGTAAGTAATTATGATTTGCTCAATTTAAATAGTTATTTGTTTTTGTTATTATTTTAGTTATTTTCTTATTGTTATTTCTTTTCGATTTTCAAGGTAAGGTCTCGGTCAACGCGTTCTCTTTTAGTATCTGACTTCGTCAGAGCCGTATAATTATCGCAAATGCAAAAATGAAGCGTGATTAATGAATACGTTAGATTTTGCTTTTGTTTTTTGTTTTATTTTCTTTTCTGTTATTATTATTATTATTGCTCTTTGCCCCCAAATAGATTTTACTAGCCTCCCTAAGTGAATACTGAATCACCACTAAACACGAGCCGAAAATTAAATCGTTACCAATTTCAAATAAAAAACTAAAAGAGTGATGGAAATTTTCTCTTTTTTGTGAAATATTTCCAGGAATTAATAGATGTATTGCTTGAGATGTGAATACTATATGTGTACATATGAGCAGAAGTTGGCGTTATTAATGATTTGCAATAATCTTAAGCATATTATATTCAACCATAATTCTTCCACTTATCTAATGCTAGCTTATCTATAGTTAATGGCCTTCTCTACGTCACACTCGACTTTTCTTTATGTTTCAGGTATTGAAAAGAGGTTGATCGGGGTGAATGGCAAAAGGGGAACAAATTCCAGTGGAAACACACAGTGTTGACAAATGTAAATGTGGCGAATGTGATGCTCAGTTATCTAATAAAATCACACGGTAAAGGGTAATTTGTGCTAGGCGAAGCGCAGCCAACTTAACGAGATTCTGTAAGACTGCATGTGATTGAATCTCATCAAAGGTAATCCGCGATAAAAGTACCCTTTCTGCATGTAATCTTCAATCCAAAATAAACTTGGGGTGCCAAAAATTGCATTGCAAGCTGTATGTATGTATGTATTTCTGTAGCTCTCAACCCTAATAAAAATACACGCACAAGCAGCAACAGCGTTGAACGGCAACTGAATCGACGCTGACGTTGCCGCTGACAGCAGCAGCAGCAGCAGTAGCAGCTGAAGAAAAAAATGAAAAAAAAGAAAGCAAAACGCTTATGCAATAGCAAAGGTACTGATAGATCACATGGGGACAGACAGCAGCTGTACAAAATATTATTGTCGATATTAATGCATATCAATATGGATATTTATTTTGATATTTGGCAAAATCTCACCTTCTTTTCTCCTTTGGCTTGCCGCTGGCTGTTAGAGCTGCACCTGTGGCTGATGCAGACTTGGCTCCAGCTCCAGATGTTGTTGACGTTGCAGCAGCAGCGGCAGCGGCGGAACGTTGCTTCTGTGCCTCCGCTGCCGCATCGATAGTATCAATTAACGAAACCATTTTCTTTCAGATGATAAAACCGCAGCAGCATTCAAATTTCTCGCTCTTGTTGCTGACTGCTAACTGTTTCCGTTCTGTCCTCGTATATGTTGTTGTTGCTAATCACTAATATTACTGTTGTTGTTGTTCCTGTTTTCGTTTTGAGACTCTTCGGTTATTGCTTTATTGTTTTACTTTCGTTTCAAATGCAAAAGTAAAAACCACCACACCATTCAAAAGGAATTTACTTTGTATATTTTCGAATTCTTTTGCGCACGTCTTTCGTAGTGCACACACCAATACGTAACTGCGTATAAATGTAACTGTAAGTGTGTGAACTTGTTTGGTTGTGTGCGCTGTAGAAACTATTGAGTATTTATTAGCATCAACGATTTAATATTAAACGCTTGTATCAATTATGCATTTATTGAAATTGTATTCTCGAAAGCAATTCGCACAACACTCACTACACTGGCGGCTGTTGTTGGTAATTGGACTTTCTATTTTGCTACTGATTTGGTGGGAGCGCGTTCGAACTGCAAGCGAGTGCCACAAGGTTATTTAGATTGTTGTTTTTATTTATGTATTTCACTTGACAAGAGCCTGCTTGCACTTTATGCCAACAACGATTATTGCACTTTGAAATTCTGCACTGATTTGGTATTCAATTCACGATTTAGCGTTTCACATGTCAGATTTATTAGCAGTTTAAGCATTTTACAATGCGTTTAATAACATTTTCGTCAGGGTTTTCACAATTTGTCTTATTTTTCTTATGGTGGTCGGCCGATAAACTGTGGTGGTCTATCGATGGCTAATCGATAGCGCGACAAGCAACAGTGCATCTAGAAAATACTATACCAAAAATACTGTATTTTTATTTAAACCATCCAACTTGTCCGTTGTAGGCTAGCCTGGTGAATTATTATTTAATTAAATGTAGTTATAAAAAATTACTGTGTATAAATATATTCTCTAATTCATTGATTGATGTACTTTTATATTTTATGTTTGAAATAGTGGAATGCAACGGCCTTCATCATATGCTCTCCCCGCCACAAATAAAAAAAACCCAGTGGTATTAAAACAGCTTGATTCCTTTTATTTATATTAACTTATGCTGCCTTTGACACAGCCTTAGTGCTCATTTGACTATCAACATCAGCTGCAGCCATTGCAGCACCAGCACCGCCCGTCAGTTCATCCACATCCTTAATATTATCCCCACCACCGCTCATAACCTCTCCCAATGCGTCGTCATCGTCATCGCCACTATTGGCTTTATTGTAGACCGTCGGATACTGTTGGAAACAATCCTGCATTTTCCGGAACGCCTCGTAGCAATCAGAGCCCTTGGGTTCCGCTTCGCTGTAGTGAAAGCAGGAGAATGCCTCACGAAAGTCCACACCGCAGGGACCTGTGGCCATGCCTCCTAAGCAGGGACAACTCCAATTGATATTGCCATCTTTTGTGATAAGACCTTGAGGCGGTTCGGGTGGTGGTACTTCAACAGTGCTGGGGGTGGAGTGATCCTCTTTTGTGGCAAAGATTACCTTATCCTTGCCGAAAACTTTACAATACGAAAATGACATATTTGTCTACTTTACGATTTCTCTTCACAATTTTCGTTTTCGACTGCTTTCTCAAAGTCCAACGGAGTTTTCGATGTGTTCAGCACCTGAAAATGACACGGCACCTCCTGATAGAATCCAATCAAGGTGATGGCTGCACGTGTACGCTCAAAAAACTCCTCGGGCACCCGAAACACAACGCGTCGTTGCTCAACGGAAAATTTGATTATATCCAAAGTAGTCTTTCCACCAATCTCGCCAAAGAAGCCCTCTAGAGAGTTCAGGACGCAGCCCCGGAAATAGGTGGGTGTCAGCTCAACGGTATCAAAGTCACGAAATTTCCTAAAAGAAAAGAGTAATTGGGTATGCTTCGATAAGAGAAAAGTGCAAGTGATGATACAACAACAAACACGTGCACTGACAATGCTAGGCAATAGCAAATTCGGCAGTGTGCCAGAAGTTGCTACTTACAAATGCACGTCAAAGTAATAGTGCCCGACCATACTTTTCTCTTCTGACTTCTCCTCCGACCGACTGCCTGCGCACGGTCACAACTTTTATTTAGAATAACGATGGAAAACACTTAAATGCCGGTGAAAATTTGTTTTACTTTATGTAATTGCTCCTTGGGCTCTGGTGTTCCGTTTACAATGTTCCCTATTCCAGTGTTGCTTGTGTATTGTTTGTGTATGAGTGTGAATGGCAAAACGCAACCGGCGTTCTCTTTGCGCGTAAACAGCTGTTTTGCTTGATATTAATTAATGTGAATGCCAAAACTGAACATTTCACAACACAACGCGCGCGTCGTTTTAACAAAACTGGTAGAATATTTACAAGTTTTCATTGAAATTATAGTTGTTGTTTTTTTTAAAATATCATTGACGCATTGCAAATGGAGCAAAAGCAACGAACGTCACATAAACAAGCAGAAGCTTCAACAAGTGCCACAACAGCAGACGTCAGCGATGAAGAGGAGGACGCAGGGCCACTGGATGTGGGCAAACTACAGGTACTATATCGATAGCATAAAATTTACCCTAGCTCATGCCTACTGCACATTTTCCAGGGCAACAACATCAATCCTAGAGACATTAAACTGCTGCAGCAGGCGAGTCTGCACACCGTGGAATCGGTAACCTTTGCCACGCGCCGTCAGCTGCTCAACATCAAAGGATTGGGCGAATCCAAAGTGGATCAGATTATGAAGGAGGCCTCCAAGTTGGTGCCATTAAGCTTTAGCAGCGCTCGCACTTTTCATCAAATGCGCTCCGAAATTGTCATGCTAACCACGGGATCCAAGGAGCTAGACAAGCTGCTTGGCGGTGGCATTGAGACTGGCTCAATCACAGAAATATTTGGCGAGTTTCGATGTGGCAAGACACAGATCTGTCATACGCTCGCCGTCACCTGCCAGTTGCCTATTAGCCAGAACGGAGGCGAGGGCAAGGCACTATACATTGATACGGAGGGCACATTTCGACCGGAACGCCTGTCGGCGATAGCTCAACGCTACAATATGCAGGAAGCCGATGTCCTGGACAATGTAGCTTGTGCAAGGGCACATAATACTGATCAGCAGACAAAGCTAGTTCAAATGGCAGCTGGCATGATGTTTGAATCAAGGTGCGTTGTCTGAAATACAAATAGATTCTACATGCTAATGTTATTCCTTTCTGTAGATACGCCTTAATCATTGTGGATAGTGCCATGGCATTATATCGCTCGGAATACGTTGGACGTGGCGAGCTTGCTGCTCGTCAGAATCATTTGGGATTGTTTCTGCGCATGCTGCAGCGTCTTGCCGATGAATTTGGCGTTGCGGTGGTTATCACAAACCAGGTGACAGCGCAAGTGGATGGTGGTGCTGCGATGTTTGTGGCGGATGCCAAGAAACCAATTGGTGGACACATCATGGCGCATGCATCCACCACTCGATTATATCTGCGCAAAGGGAAGGGCGATGCTCGAATCTGCAAAATATACGATTCACCCTGTTTACCCGAGTCGGAAGCCATGTTTGCCATACTGCCCGAGGGTATTGGTGATGTCAAGGAAAACGACTAATACATTGTATGTGTGTAGTGAAAATAACTTTTATAATGCTTAAGTAATAAATAAGATAGTTTTATGTATGCTTTGATTAAATAATAAACTTTGAATTTATTTTTATTTATTTACAAAGTTAGATTGAAAAAATTAGATCTACGGGTAGAAGGGGGTGCTTAGGTCGCTAGTAACTCCAATTATTCGATTAAACCGTGTATTTAAATCTAGCGCTTATTGCGCACATGGAAAATGTTCCCGTTCGTTTTCTGTTCCATTTCCATTTTGTTTCATTTCGAGCGTAAACAACAAAACGGAGAAATGTATAACGCAAATAATGATGACGAAGATATTGATCCATTGGATGTAGTGGTCAAAGAAGAAGTACTCCTAGATGAGGATGTAGGAGATGTGGACGAGGCCCAAGTACAACCGCTACGACGCAGTCAACGACAGCGCCAGCAAAGTATCGAATGCCCCAGCTCCCGGGCAAATGCAGACCCAATGCTTGCAGCAACACCCCAACCACTTTTCCCCATAACGAAAAAGATGCGAGAAACCATAAACCGTATGAAGAGACGCATGTTGGAAAAGCTGCTGCTGACCGATGAGCAACTTGCGGAAAGGCGCAAAGTAAAAGCCAAACAAACGAAAGTCAGTCGTCAGAAGGCAGCTAGCAGTGATCCCAACTACCGCCGCAAGGAGAGCAGCAAACATTTGGCCAGAATTAAGAAGCAGCGGGAAATGGAAACGCATGAACAGACAGAGGAACGCAAGGCAAAAAAGCGGGCAGAAGATCGCCGATATTCGGCGAAGCGGCAACAGCACGAAACTGCAGAGAAAAAGGAAGCAAGAAGAGCATATCACCGAGCATATAACAAGACTCGCCAGCCCATTAAGTTTATTTAAATAAAATAGTAATTACACTAAAATGATGGGGCTTTACTTTATTATGTAGCAGTAAACTCAATAGAAAACACAATTTGTTTATAACAGTTGAAGCAACTAAGAAAATAAAAGTGTAACATTTTCAAAAATACATAATTTAAATGTTAAAAGTAACTTAGTAGTTCGCTTATCAGTAATCAAGCATTACCATAATTTCATGATCTTAAGTTTGTAAATCGACTTATTATCAGTATACAAAATAGAATATTACATCAAAGTCAAGAGTTTCTTTCTTTTACATGACGCACTCTTAAT
Source organism: Liodrosophila aerea (assembly GCA_035045005.1). NCBI lineage: Eukaryota > Metazoa > Arthropoda > Insecta > Diptera > Drosophilidae > Liodrosophila > Liodrosophila aerea. Next base: position 1,238,892 of record JAWNNL010001066.1, read on the forward strand.
AATTGCGCGTGTTGATAACATAATGTGTGTATTTCCTTATTCGAAATACGGGTAAAGTTAGGCTAACAGACGTAGTGCTCGTCGGGTAATTAAAAAAAATACTCGATAATCGATAATATAATGATTGAAGCGCCCGTGCGGTTGATGACTATAACTAAACTCAGTGTAGTAGTATGAAGGATTTATTAACTATAGCGAGCAGTCCAGTGGCTGACGTCTTATTTTCCAGGGATATTAGGGTTAAGGAGTGACGGGGGCTTCACATTATATTCCAGGCTTATAAGCCAAGGCTTAAAATAACTAAGAATTGGAATAAAATTTAGTGAATATTGTAATCACTGCAACTGTAAAGGCGCAAATGTACTCACCTTAAGTAATCGTCTATGGAACAACTTGGGCAGAAATCAATACCCTTTCTATTTCTAGGCAATCTCTAAGGATGCAGCACCATCTTTTGTCTTGACCAGATTATCATAGCTCTTCTCACTCATGGAGACGCGCAGATTATCGCTGATATTTTTCGTATAATTCTTGTAGATGCGCACCTTCTCGCAAAATTCCACCCAGAAGTTCTCCTCGACCTCCGGTTGGGGATTGAAGAGCGTCTTGAAGCTATCGTAAATGTCTGTTGATACTTTACGTATGATTTTCGCCTTTTCCTTAAATTCCAACTCGTCAGATACGTCCATTTTCCAGAGTTCCAAATTACCAACATAACGTCGCAGCCGGCGAATTATATCCACACACTCCGGATTACGCAGTAACATCAATTTGTTCAATTCGATGTCTTTGATCTGGTCCAGTATCTCCAGGCATCTGCCGACATTGGCACGCCGGAGTCCCAAACTTTCGCGCAATTGCTGTGAGAGCTGAATGAAATCGCGTTCCATGAACAACGCATCCTCCTGCTCAATTAGCTCCTCAATGAAACGCACTGCCTCCTGTTTGGGTATCTCGTTGCGGGCAGGCTCAATGATGATACGGTCCGGCATGGATTCTGCATTGACCTGTCCCGATTCCAATTTCAACTTCAATTCATGTGCTTCCTTCTGTGATTTCTCAAACCAGGCCTGTTCCGCCACGGGACTATCAAAGCTTGCTGGTTTCTTGTAGTTTAAATTTATGCCCAAGCACTTGGCCGTCGGCATGTAGACCATTAGTATATTATTTTGTATGTTCTGCAAAACAAATGTTGAGATTAGAATAACCTAGTTGGAGAGCAACAAGTTGGACGTGTCGGATTCCACTTACATTGGCTTGACGCGACCGCTTCTGTATGGGCGTCACAGCAGCTGTTGGTTTTGATTTCTTTACCGACTTTTTTGTGGCACCAATACCTTCTGGTGGCACCCGCCTCTGTGCCGGCGGCGGTGAATCAACGGCATCGCTTACAGCCTCACTATCGCCATCAACATGTCGTGGTGCCTTTGATTTGCGTGCTGTACCACGCGCCTTGGGTTCGCTCCTTTCCACTCGCGATGTGGATGTTTCTGTTTGCATAGGCTCAGTATCTGCTACTGGAGCTGCAGCATTTGAATCTACCATAGATGTATCAACGGCACTTACACTAGCCTCATCGGTGTTGGGCATATCGATCGGAGCCGAGTCCTCGCCACGAAGTGCACTCTCTATTTGGTCGATAGCCTCATTGAATTTGGCTCGCTTCATATTCTTCTCGGTGGCAAATTTCTCTTTATTCTCCTTGTAGGAGAATAGATCCTCAACCTTGATGTTGGCCGTCTCTCCGGTGCCGTAAAAGTAAACATTGTACTTTTTGTTGTTGTACTTTGTGATCTTTGCAGGCCACGCCGGATAACCCTTGACTTTGGCAAACACCAAATCGCCAATTTTGAACGATTTGCCACTCTTTTCTTTGCCCATTTCAGCGTCTTATAGATGTTCTAAATAGATACCTATATATTATATTATTTGTATACTTTATGTATATTTTGTTTGCGGTCAAAAAGATTGGCGTCTGCTGCCTATTTCTTCCATTCACAAGAAACTCGCGCTTCACTCTGCTTCTTTTTCATTGACATTCGACAAAATTTTATGTGTTTGTGTGTATAAACGATTGCCACACTTGGCGTTTTTGCGCCAATTTTGGTGCAATTATCCGGCAACGCTGCTAAGTTCTTTCACAGGTCTGGCCAAATAGTTATAATTTAAATATATTAAAGTCATATAAGAATATACTCAATTTGCGATAGTCAGTGGATTGTTCTAAATTAATAAATAAATTTTAAGAAATGAAAACAATTTAAGCAATTGGAATATTTGAAGATAAACTGTCTACATATAGTTCAGAATGTATATGTATTTTTATTTGGGAACAAAAAAACTAAGTTTCCAGTAGCATTTATTTATTAATTTATTTTATTCTTTTAATTTAATCAACAAAAGATTTGTCGCTTTATTGTCACAAGTCTTGTAGTGTAGTGTAGAAATTGCAAGCATTTTATAGCTACATACACCTTTTCAGGTAAAATATAGTTCGTTGAAAATTTCACCTCACCCACACCCACCTTACGCACTCGGTATTCACCACGTCGCACGTCTGTTTACGCTAAAACGAACAATAAATATAGTATATTTCGAAAAGTTTAGCGCCTTAATGACTCAGTCGACATTTGTACGTTGAGGGAGAACATACTATAGCCGAGAGTTTTCCGTTGAATTTTCACGCACACTCTGAGACAATTTTGTTTACGCGGCCTACGGAGTAATACGAAATAGAATTGTGTGTTCTGGAATTTGTGGAATTTTTAGATAATTTAGCGCAGAATTAACGAGCGCGTAAATCGGACCAAAACGATATCATAAACATGCAAGAGTTAATTACCATTCCCAATCTGCCAGATCGCTTGGCAACAGACACACAAAAGAAGCTGCGAAGCATCGTAGATGATAATAACGCAATATCAAAGGCAGTCCTAACCGATAATGCAGAACTCGGTAAAACGTAAGTACGAGCACTAATAAAAGTCAGCTTAAATAGTATATGGTTATTATTCTACTTGTTCCACACAAGTCAAGGTCGCGCTTATGTCATTGACTCCCCGAGCTCTCAGCCTTTTTAAATGGGTTAGCTAGAGCTTGTTTTTGTTGTGTATTGTTTATCGTGGGTGGGTTTAATACTGACGTAAGTCCATAACTGTGTGTGAACTAAATTATAATACTACTTCATAGACCGCATTGAATTTTACACTTTTTCCATTAGGCAACGTTTTGAGGCACTTTAAAAGTGTATCTTTTGAATGTAAATGGAATTATAATACTATGCAGATTCAATTTAAGCAATTATTCAATTATTTCTCATAGTTGCAAATAGTAGTATTTCAACTAAAGGGGTATAACATGTTTGTGCAAAAGTAATCAAAAGGGAAATAATAAAAAGTACTATAAAATATTTGCATAATTAGCTTCAACGGCTGTAACTTTTAGGCTATTTTTTGTCAAAGTATATAGACGCATTAGCTCAATTTATATCATAGATAAAGGCATTTTCTGAGGTATGAATACCAAGTAAATCACTAGACCGTTTAGTTAATTAGTATAACCAAGTCGTAGACTCAAGAGGTACCTTGTGAAAATTTAAGATCTACCTTAACTTTTCCATTAGGTTTTGTCACTGATTTGATACATCAAATGCCATGCCATAATACTTCTTAACTATACCCTCTAAGACCAGCGAATGTGTACAGGGTATAAATATGTAAGCAACACTACAGAATATGGTAATTTTTTACAGCAAAACTGTGCCAATAGAGAAACACACATTTCGATACACTGCGCTGAATTACCTGCCAAAATACCTTTGAGATTTGCCCTCTGTCTATTTTTACAGCAGAACAATCTTTCAATAAACTGTAATTGCTATAAAGTAACTTTGCTTTCTTTGAGTATAAAAAAAATTATTATATATATTTATGTATAATTTATAATACTTATACGTTGACAAAATCGAAATGAATTTCTTTATATTTTAGCCGCAGATGATAAAATAATGAAATTATAAGCTTTTTGATATGCCAAGTGGCATTTAAGTGTTTTACGCTTAAATTTGAAAGAGATTTTAAATTTCTCTAACTTAGAAAATATTTATTTGAAAATTTTTTTTAGCATATTTCGCGACGTTAATTATCGGTAGCCGTGACTGTGACAATTGAATTGAAGGACAGAATAATTGCTAAAAATTTTAAGTAAAAATATTCATTTATTATAATGAGGCAGACGAAGGTCCACCTTTCACTGTCTGACTGTATGTCTGTCAATCCGTTCGTCCGTTAGCTGTCAAATTTGTAACAATATTGGCAAACGAAATAGATACTTAACCTTGAGGTCTATGTTTTAAATGTTCAGCACATAGCTAAAGCATAACGGTATCCGCATTGTAAAAAGACTTCAAATAACAGCGAAAACCCGTGTAAGATATTGGCAAAGATACAATTATATCAATTGTACATATTGTCTATATATAGTATAGGTATTTTGAAAATCCGTACGGATATATGTATAATCAAATTCCTAGGCTAGAAAACTGGGCCGCAATCTTGCCACAAGGCTGAACTTATTTTTATTAACATTAACCCATTTCCCTATGTCATCACATGATCTCATAGAGAAGGCATTGTTCCCCCTTGTATCCTTGTATCCCCATTCCTCTCCTATGGCAACAATAACATAAATTTTCGTTTTAATAATAGCAAATATCACAATTTGTTTTTTTGCCTCGGACTTTTAATAAACAATATCATTATATGTCGCCTTCTAAATGAAGATGTGCAAAATATGCTTATGTGTGTACCCCTCTGTTCCTCTGTCCATCTGTCTGTCTGTCTGTACATTCAAATTTTTATATTTTTCACACCGGAGCAACAGGAATTATAAATACAGAAGAAAAAAATAGAATGTTTTGACGATGGCATTTTTGTTGGCTCTTCGGTTTTTGGTCAAAGTGAAAGTGCTCGCTGTGATGATTAATTTTGGCAATGTTCCAGCGGAATTTGTGATTATTATTTAATGACGACGTATGTTCTCGCACCGTACCCATACATGAATTCATTGAACTTAAAAATAAATTCAGTTTGATGTCGTTTTACATTAACATTCCTAAACGCCAGCTTGTCGTTTACGATAGGTGTGAGTATGACTATGAGTGGGCATGAGTGAATGTGAATAAATCTGTCAACAGGAGTGTGAGTACCCTAAGAGCATGCCAAATGGCAAATCAATCACAGCTTCTTCTATTTCTATAATTTCTATAAGGAAATTACCAGCAGTAGTTGATTAATGTGCTTCCATTCAATAGAATCGTTGTAAAAAGATATTCACTAGTGTTGCCACATATTTTCAAGATTAGCATTGCCATATCAGCAAATTTTCCATTTGTTTCAGGACCCAAAGAAAAAGCAATTCACTTTAGATCTTTAATTTAAGAATATATTAATAAATTCATATGGTTTTTCTTAAATATAACAGCTGGAATTTCAAATAAATATACAATATACCCACACCAGACCAAGCATTCGATATATCTTAAGATAAACAACTTAATTTCTTATAGGTACACTAACCTTTTTGCGTCTTAAAAACAAATTGTTTTCTTTGTTTACCTATCGACACGATACGTTTAGCTTTAATAAATCTTTTTCTATTTTAATTTCATACTATAGAAAGCCACTAATTATAAACGAATTCCAAAATGTACATATGTATATATCCAAAAGAAATACTCGCCCATACATATATAGGGACATATGTATGTTTTGTATTCACATACATATGTTTATTATTCTGTAGTATTCCACGTAGGAGTGCAAAAAACAATGACGTACATGGATCACTACATCACCCAGAAGATAAATACGTTTCGTATAAAAGAAAATAATCCCAACTAGCAGAAAACTCATGATGTTTTTTTTTATGTTCATTCATAAAAAAGTTTGTCAGGGGGTGAGAATTTGCTAAAAGTGAAATATGTTTTTCAATAAAACGGAAATATATTACTTACAATAATACGCTTTACTTATTTACGTCTTAAATTTAAATTTTCAGGCATATTAACATTTATTTTTGATTTTTTTAAATGTTAAAATAAGAAATATAATTTTTTGACAGTTTGTTTACCGTGTCTAGTATACTTGGGTGGGATGACTAATGTTTAAAATGGATATACATAAAGTAAAAAAATTAATATATTTGCAGGTGTTAAAAATACATTTTTTAGAGTACGGAGGGATATATTTTAAAATAGGCAAATAATATAGATTTTTTAGATTTTAAATTTACATATTTTCATTTCCTACTTCTTCTCTCTTATCTTTACAGTCATCTGAAGTCGGAGAATCACACACCATATCCGGGCATCTCTCGCTTGACTCCGGCACTTTACCTATGCGGCGCTGCGGCTGTGGTGCCAGCGCATCTGGACAAACTGGGAGTCAGCTGTGTGGTCAATGTAGCGCCTGAGCTGCCGGACACGCCACTGTCCAGCGTCAGTAATCCATTGTACTTACGCATCAATGCCTACGATCGTTCCGGCGTGAATTTGGCTGAACATTTCGATGAGGTTGCCGATCTAATCGAAGAAGTGCGTCTGAGCGGGGGCAGTTCCCTGGTGCACTGTGTGGCTGGCGTTAGTCGTTCGGCATCACTGTGCTTGGCATATCTGATCAAATACGGCGACATGAGTTTACGTGATGCCTACTTGCACGTACAATCCATACGGCCACAGATACGACCCAATTCCGGCTTCTTTCAACAGTTGCGGCAGTACGAAATGGAAGTACGTGGCAGCTGTTCCATTGAAATGGTTTATTTCGCTTCATTGGATAGGGAAGTGCCCGATGTATTGGAGCCGGAATACAGAGCAATGGAAGATTTCTATCAGCGATATCGTAGTTCGCTAAAGAAGCGTTAAGTTCCGTATTATTATGCTACGTAGTATAAAAGCCCGCCCCCATTTTATTAATATTAATTGTGATATGTGTCTAATGGCTTGATGCGAACTATTACTTAGTGTGTTTACTGTAAATAATTTACTATTAGATAAGCACTTATATATATTCTACCTGATCCTATGTTGTATGTTATAAAAATCATGCTGAATTCTAATAAATAAAATACTTTATAAAGATAATTTAAAAATATTAAGTGTTTTACTTGTTCCTTTCTAGGGTTAAGCCTTTCGGTTTAGTTGCCTGGGCTAACAGTTTATCTGTATATGGACTATCTGTGGTCGTATCTCTAGTTATAAACGTTATCTCGCTACTATAATCAATTACCTTCCTTCCCCTATATATGCCAAATAAAAATCATTTACATTTAGTTACATTTATTAATTTCAGCCCGAAAAAAATCACAAACATTACGTAAGTAGTATATATTATATACATGAACATAACTAATTAACTTCATGCTAATCAGTATGCCATATTATAATTTTGACTATATTATATGGTATATTATTATAGTTAGTGTTACGCTTCGTTTTGGATACTATAAATGCTCACAATTATTGTACTCATTCGCCGAGTCGAATCATTTCGTTTGACTTCCTCATGACTTTGCACACATTATTAATTAATTTATAAGGGTTTGCCTTGCAGTCTGCTGTTATATATATAATTAATTATATACGTATATATTATAGTTTTAGTATGAGAATGCGTAAAACATAGCATTGCCGAACAAAACACATGACTTAAAGCTGTCTTAAAACTTATAAATTTACTAAAGGCAGAAGGAAACATTTGCTATACATTCAGCTTACAATTTCTATAACATTAATAGTTTAGATTTACGTAATACGTAATACATAGCACATAATAATTTTGCACCTGCATCTGCACCCCTTCCATTACAAGTGGTCTACTTGCTGGTCGCCGCATGTGGGTGTAGTGCTGGTTGACTAAACAGCTTCTTGAGGTTTTCATATGCGGTATTCATGATGCCCCAGCTGATGAACGATCGACCCGTATTGAACATGCATCCGCGATAAAAGTTTCCAATCCGGCTATTGCGTTCCCGATATATCCTTTTACAGGCATGCCAACTACCCTCCGACCTTTGGCCCATTTCGCTCTGCAGCGATACTTTGATCACATTTAGTGGATAAAATAATGTGCTAATGCTAGCACCGATAACGGCGCCAGCTATAAATTCTTGTGCAGTTCTGCTCGACACCGATTTCTGTAGAATAGAAGACACCATTAGTTTACTTCCTATACAATGTTTACGGAAATACTTACTCGCTTGGGTAGACGAGTACTGGCCTCCTCGCGCAACATGAAAAACAATGCATTTGATAAGCCGTTGCGCCAAAATACTGGTTCAATGCCCCTATACAGTTCCCGAAATCCGTAATTTGATACTACATACCTGTAAGGGAGGCACACAAGTTAAATATATAATTATTTTGGAAGAGCTCCATATCTCTTCCCACGAAAGCGTACGGGAAGGGCTTGATATGTAAATACATTTTATTGCAACTCACCTAAACGCATTTTGTGTGTTGGAGAAATATTGATGGAATTTCGAGTCAGCTAGTAGGGTTTGCACACGTTCGAATGGCAACAAGATTGACTCGACACTGCCAGCCACAACGCCGGCAATTACTTTAGCTCCATAGTCATTTATGCGATAATCCTCAACCAAATAGCGTCGGGTGCCATCAAAGACACCGAACATTATCGATAGGGAGATGGTCTTTTGTGCTAATGGTGGCAACATGCCGCGATATAAGAATCCCAGACCCTCATGATGCAGTTGCTGCAGGGCTGATCCGATTGGTACACCGTGCAACATTTGGCGAAATATTATTTTATAGATGGGATATGTGACCGAGATATTGACAAAAGCCGAACCACATCCACAGGCGAACTCCTCCCATTGGAATGCCCCAAAGAAGCGATCCAGAAAGAGGTTGTCATGTCTAACCCTGGCAGCTGTTACAGTGGTGGTTCTTGTTGTTGTTGTTTCTGTTGGCGGTGCCGCCAGCGTCTCCGTCGTCGCTTGGCTTTCGCTCTCGTTTGGTAACACAGCGACATTAGAAGTCATGTTGCTGCTGTTCGAAAGCAAATGCTACCTTGCTACCATTGTTTTGGGGGTAGTCTTTGATTGCACAGATCTCCTTTGGTTGCTAGTTGTTTGTTTTGGTCTAACATTCACATTGAATTCGCTTCAATATTATATAATTAAGCATGAAATATTACGGCGAATTTCCGGCGGGGTCGCGAATTTCGAATAAAATGTCTTTTAGCATTGGTGTTGTCGTGCAGCACTGATGTTTATTATCAACATGTTACGCTAACGTTCTTATTGTTATGAAATATTAATTATGCTATATCGCGTATATGTATTTATAAATAGAATGTGGACACAGAACTGCGCTTACACACGATAAGGCGACAACACTGTTACTGCATGTGTTGCAATCGGCGTGAATCGATAGCGCAGGCGATGAGACATCAAAAGGCCGAACCTTACGATTATATATACTGAATTTAAATTAATTACAAATTAAAAAAGCAATATCAAAACATTTGTAATGTAATATATGTAATTTTGTCTATTTATACTGTTCATATGAAATATGGGGTATTTGCATTGTATGTCAACAAATGCAACGGAAGCGCAAGTTGGCAGCGCTATTGTTGATGTTTGTTTAAATACATTTTACTAAATATTAAAATGCAATACTAGTGTGTATTTATTTTTCGTTCTTTTTTCAAATCTGCCTTAAATAGAAGTAAAACAGTTTAATTCCAAATGCTTTACTTAATTTGGCGCTACACTTGAGAATTGGTCAGGGCTGCCAACTTTAAATAAAATGGTGTTTTTTGCTTAGCAGTGATGCTATTTGTATGCTTTTTTGGTACATTTGAATCTTTTCTAGAGGGAACCAGCTGCCAACTTTCAAGTGCGGCCAACTTCGCGTCTTTTTTCTCTCTTTTTGACGTGCTCTTGGCATTAAAGCGGTACGTACAATTTATTAAATCCTAAAATTTCATAAACATCCGCATATAATGTTGACTAATATTGAACTAAAACAACTGATGAATAATGACGCAACTTGATAATGATAGAATTGCGTGGAGACGCGATGTATGCCAAATGTTTACCACATGAACAACTTTGTTGACATTTTGCCGTATATGAAATGATATGAAATTCTTTAATAAAATGTTAATACGTTTGTTCTTTATACAATTTGCAGCTCCAAAATGACCATTCGCCCAGCATATAGGCCCAAGATTGTGAAGAAGCGCACCAAGCACTTCATCCGCCACCAGTCGGATCGTTATGCTAAGTTGTCGGTGAGTCGAATGAATGCAAATTGGAAATTGAATTGAAATGCGAATTAATTCGATTTTTTTTCTCTTTTCTATGCAGCACAAATGGCGCAAACCCAAGGGTATCGACAACAGAGTACGTCGTCGCTTCAAGGGCCAATACCTGATGCCCAACATCGGTTATGGCTCCAACAAGCGCACCCGCCACATGCTGCCCACTGGCTTCAAGAAGTTCGTGGTGCACAATGTGCGTGAATTGGACGTGCTGATGATGCAGAACCGCGTCTACTGCGGCGAGATCGCGCACGGCGTCTCCTCAAAGAAGCGCAAGGAGATCGTTGAGCGTGCCAAGCAGCTGTCCGTTCGTCTGACGAATCCCAATGGTCGTCTGCGTTCTCAGGAGAACGAATAAGCTTAAGTTTGAAATTCGTTTTATCGGGTTTTTGTAACGTCGTCGGAATACAAATTTGAAACGTTAAAAAAAACCACTCAATGTGAATTAGTTTTATTGCAATTTTTGGAAATTCTCTGTATGTGAGTGATTGATTTTGGTTTGTGAATTACGAAAGGCTTTTAATCAGATGTATTGTTATCAGATTGGTATTTGAAGAAGATGCGACATAAATGAACCTAATTGTGTGCCAAGGTGTGAATCAAACTGGCTACTAGTATCAACCAATCGGCTTCCTTATACCGAATCAAGCTTCTATAATGGCTCTAACCTGCGGAGCGATCCTCTCCTGATTCTTATCCTATTATTTATTTGCTATAAGTCTTATACATCTGTTTGACTCCGATCGATAGCTCCTAAGAAGCAGCTTGAATTCCTTTTGGTTATTTTTTTAAACCAAAGGTGAAGTATATACCCTTTGAAATTAGGGGTGTTTACAATATGTCATCGATATTTTCAGTTTACTTCCTTTAACGATGATATCTTTGCGGCAATAGTCTCATAAATATCTAGTTCTGATATATCGCTGAAATCTCAGTAAATCAAACGTTTATAAGCAAAACTATCTGTATTTTAACATCACCAATATACGTTGCTACATCGATCGATAGTTCTAATTGTCTGAAACGTTTGAAATGAGGTGAAAACAAATTCACAACTATTTAATAACTCAAAGTTGACAGATATGTATTGTTTAAAATTTGAATGAACAATGCATTTTATTATTTACTGATACATAATAAGATTAAAATTTTAATTTTCCTTTCTTTTTGATAAAGTTCTCAAACTGATCTTTAAAAAAATTTAACATGCATAGTTTAAATCGACAATAGCTCTTATAATACCCTCATGATATGTTGAACTGCAAATTAATAAGTCTATTAAGTCCCATCTAGATATACTCTTCCAGCAAGTCCAGCCCATAACTGAAGTAGAATTTATATTTTAGCCAAACTATGTGGATTCTCATTCGGTTAAGGTATAATTTTCTAAAGCAATAGAAGTAATGTGTTGCTACAAATTTTATTGATGGTATAATTATTATCTATGGTATAAAATATGAATAATTATGGATACTCCTTCTATTAGCTGGTACTTTGAATATATAGTTCGTATTCATTGTTAATTAGTATGATTATTTTAGGACGACATCATGATCGAATTGCAAATGGTGTTCGAGTTCCTTTTTGTTCTCGAAATTGGTGCTGCAGATGAGGCAGAATCCGGCGGAATTGTCATCGTTGTCAGACATTATCACCGTAACGGCCTGTTCAGATTCATCGACATCTACTTGCAGCTCCTCGACGACTTGATCATCTGTTGGCACCTCCTCCCGGACGCCGTAGACGACATCTCCATCGTGCGTCTTCATGTGCATTTTCAGTGTATAGCGCTCGGTGAAGGATTTGGGACAAACTGAACAGTAGTGGCGTGGCCTATTCTCCTTGTGGATCAGAGTGTGATGATTGAAGGTCTTGCGGGATTTGAATGAAACGTTGCAAATGCTGCATATGATGGGATTCTCTTCGGCCTCGTGACGCAATCGATGATTATAGAGCAGGTTATCTTGGGAGAAGCGTAATCCGCACTTTTCGCATTGATATTTTTTCTTGTCCCAGTGCATACGCATATGGCGTAAGGTATTGACTGGACGAGAGAAGCTCTTGGGACAGAAACGGCACTGCTTCTCTGTTTTGCCCTCATGGACGTTCATGTGCAGCTCCAGATATTCCTCATCACGGCGTATAATTCCACAAATAGGGCAGACGTGAGCCGGCGTCTTGTTGTGCTCCTCGCTGATATGCTTCTGTAGCTGGTAACGGGCATTGAATACCTTGTTGCAAGTTGGGCACTCCTGTTTTGAGCGCTTTGGAATGAATTTGCCTTGGTTTTCCTCGTCTTCATCCAGTTTGATAATGCCTCCCTCTGATTTGCCGTCGCCAAGGTATTCTTCGTCCTCATAGTCCTCGTCGTCTTCATCTTCAAACTCTTCCTTGATGTCCGTGCCAGACTCATCCTCTTCTTTGACGAGCTCTACGAATAGAGCTTCAGCTTCGGCATCCTCTTGTGCACATTTCAGTTCCTCCACCAGCGCATCGTCTTCATATTCCGATTTCAGCGCCGACTTTAGCTGTGTGGTCAAGCGCTTTTGTGTCACCATCAGATTGACCATGATTGAATCATATTCGGCTAATTCATTAAAGCATCTGGGACACAGTTTCGTCTCGGATTTTAGACTCATGTCAGTCTTCATGCAGTTGGCGAGATGGGTCAACACCAGAGAGACCGACTTTTGCGATGAGGGCACCTTTGATGAGAGCATCTGATAGTTTGCAGTGCCGTTTAAGTCGACTGCACCGCAGAAGAAGCACGTATTCATCTTGGTGGTTTTCCGTATTTATGTTGTTTATGTTGTAAAATATTTTCAAAAAACGGTGCTTTATTTTGTTTTTAGGGATGCAAGTGTTTTAGTGATGGACCGATACAATAATATTATGCGGGTGCGAGCACTTTTAGAGATTTCTGATTTTTATGACAATCAACATTTGCTAGATGCCAAAATTTTCACGTCGGCAAAGTTGCACAGCAATCGATGACTATTCCGATAAAATGGCATGGCTGTTCTAGGAAATTGTTATCGATAATATTTATTACGTATATTCGCTAGGGTTGCCAGACAACATGATAATGTGGTTAATTATCACAAAATACGGTACCATTTGAAAAAATTGAAGTTTAAGCAATATTAAGAATATTTTTCAAATCTGCAGTTCGTTTGATTTGTGTGACTATATATAATTATATGCTTGTAAGTTGGCCATTTTAAAAATTAACTAACATATTTTTTTTTATCGGCCTTGCGAATTTTCACTTGAGTTTAGACTTATAGTGACTGCCAGTATAGTTGTTCCATAATATATTTCGATGTGTTAAAGGTGTTTCCGCAGATCGTGTGAGCTTTGTCCAAAAGCATTCCATTTATGTACTCTTCTACTATGCCGACAAGTCGTCTGAGACGCTCTGCATCATACTTGCGTTTCAGCGGATCCTGCACGCAGAAATTCAGTTCGAAAATCGCCAAAAGCTCTAAAAGAGCATCCATATAGTGAATAATGGTAGAATCATTCTCCGGCGCTACGTTTATAAAGTCATTATATACATGGCGTACAATTTGAGTCACGGCGCTGTTTATTTTGTAGCGGTCCTCCAAGCAATCCGCTGTATATCGCGATTTTTCTGGTGGCATGCTAATTAACTGCTCTAGTTTCCAGTCGATGAAAGTGGTGAGTTGTATAAACGTTAGGGTCCCACTTTTCTGCTCAGTTTTATCGAACTGAGGCATACAGGATAAAATTGGCTTAAACGCCAAAAACATGGCGGCAACTTCTGTGTGTCCATATCCGGAGTAGGACTGAAATCCTTCATGAAATTCCAAGAATTTGGTGCAAAACGATCGCAGCCAAAATCGGTTTCCCCTCTCTCCTTTGGCGACTTCCTTGGTGCAGTCCAATAACTTGATAAGTGGGTTTGGGTTGCTCAACATTTTAAAATCAACTGATGCTCGGTACTACATGACTACGCTATTTATAGGCGAATCGCACACATAGAAGCAGTTTTTACCCTAATTACCCAAAGGATTTTCGCAGCTAATGTTCCAGGTAGTTTCCTCAATCGACCTGGTATGGAGATATCGCGCGCGACATATGTTCAGAGTCGATCCTGTTTTCCATAGAAAAATGCATAAATAAATACATATAGTATAATATCAAGGTCAATACAACTCGGGTGTACTTAAAGGTTTCAGGCGGGATGAAAGGCGAACAATATGGTATTGATCTTTTGGCAAGGCTTCGTGATTCCGATATTATTATTTTACTGCTGTTAATAATTTTTGGATAGAATACCTAATACCAATACCTATTTATTGAGTGAGAGTACACGTATGTATGTATTTTAAGGAATTAGAGCAACAAATTACTTTTATATATTTTAATTTTTAACTATAATGTTTTCAATAACATTTTATTTATTAACAAAGCTGAATAAAATAAGAAGCCAAATAAAATAGGGAGAGGAGAACTGCATCGGGATCTTCGACTCTAATAACATTTTATACTATGTATATAAGTATTGATCGAATCATAGAGAAAAGATTTAGTTGTTTGTTTTGAATAGTCATTCTACCAACACTTCAAAATAATAAATAAATCTCTTTTTTATTAATCGAAATACATTGATGAAAACAAAATAGAACGGGTTTTATTTATACTTATATATTTTTCTTAATATTTCAAGCATAATATTTCAAATTCTTACTTAGCTACGTTCTAAGAACAGGCTAAATTAACTAATTATAGACTATCTAGATGACATATACATCTTCTAGACTTCTATATCTACATACAAAAATGTAAAAATACAGTTTGTATGACAGTCTTCAGTACATACATATGTACATACTAATTTTCAAGGGTGGCAACTGTACTTTATCTGGAAACCTCATCTCTTATACAATATTAGAACAGTAGCCTTAATTACTATTCTACCTTCTCGTATAATTAGCATTGGGCTGCAGTTGTAAAATCATTATAAATAGTTTATATTTACTCGTAACTTTATTATAGCATTTTTCATCCAACACATGGGGCATACTTAGTACTAGTAATAAACGAATTCAGAAGAATGATTAAAACTGCATTGAGCAAACTCAAAAGGAGAAAAACTTATAAATCGTATATTTAATGATTCGCAGAAATTGTTTCGGCTGCAGCCTTGGACTCATCGGCAGGTAAATGGACACGCTTGTGTACCTTTAAGGTATACTTGTCCACAAAGGACTTTTCGCAATCCGTACACGGGTAACGAGGGCGGTCCGTCTCATGTGTGCGCAGATGGTGTTTGTATGTGCGTTTGGTTTTGAACTGTTGATTGCACACTTCGCATATGAGTGCATGTTCTTCGGCATCGTGTCGCATCAGATGGTTATACATGAGCCAGGAGAGAGAGAAACGTTCGCCACACTTTTCGCATTGATACTTCTTTTTATCCCAATGCACCTCCATGTGGCGCAGAACGTTGCGTTTGTGGGAGAACTTCTTTGGGCAGTAGCGACATTCCAGTTCAGTCTTACCCTCGTGCAGGTTCATGTGGAGGTCGAGTACTTCGTCATCCTTAACTTTAAGTCCGCAGATGTTGCATGTGGCAAATTCGTTTTTCTGGCAATTGTCTGTTTTGATATGCTTCTCCAAGTTGTCCTGATTTGAGAATAATTCGCCACAGATGTGACAGGGAATATCCAGGTTATCATCGCCATCGGATGTATCCATGCTCTCCTCACTTTCGCTAAAACCGTAGTCATCCGTCTGTTGATCTTGATCTTCACCATGATCTTGACCATCATCATATTCTTCTTCAAACGACTCCTGTTTGGGCACTTTTTCGACTTCAATCAAGACTTTGGGTTTGACACCCGGTGTTTTGGCTTTTACGATTTCTTTTTTTATGGGCGCACTACCTGGTTTGCGTTTCCGGCAACTGAGCAAGGAGTTGGCGATTTGACGTTGAACCTGGCTGAGATTTCTCACAAGCCGGTCGTAGTTGAAGAGATACTCCAAGCAATCCCGACAGGCAGCTGAATTCGCTGTTAGGTCCAAACGTAGGTTAATTACCTTTTCAAAGTACTTCAGTATGTCTTTAATGGGCTTGAATGTGCCAGGTACGATGCATCCTGAAATTGTATTCATTATTAGTTTTATTGCCAGGGGACGGGCGCATCATTCGACACTTACCTTCGATGAGCTGAAAAACGCCAACAGTTTTGACTTTGCCACAAACGAAACAGACCTGGCGTGTTGAACTCATTTTGGTTTCAGTGTTGTCTATAGTCTTGATACGCCTTAATATTTAATTATAATACGCGGCATGTATGTATTTAATATACGCTTGGTTCAATTACTTATTTTATAAATGCCGTTCTCAACAATAATTTTCTGTCATTCACAATGTACACACAAATTCCCATCATATGTTTTCTTAACATGGTTGCCATATTCAGAAAAATCGGGTTCTTTTTTGGTGCAACCGTGTCGCAACCGTGCTGGCGTTGTTTGAATTGCAACTTGGTCTGCTGAACATGTTTGACTGCGTTTGCGAACTATACAACCAACGCCATCTATTGTTCGATTTTGAACTGTTCTTGTTGATACAAAAAATATTCAATATGATAATTTGTAATAATTTTAGCAATATTATTAAGATTAATATTATATTTAATAATACATCTCTTTCATTGATAGCTCAATATTTTAATTTCTTTCTTCGCATGCCAATTATGAGCGATAGATGGCGCCAGACATTATTGGTATGTAACATTCGTGTCAAACCAGTATGAGTTCGATTGCTGGAACAAAATGTTTGAATAAAAAAGCGCCAATTTTGACGCAAAAACGCCAAGTGTTGTAACCGTGCCTAGATTATTGCCTCCCACTTTTTGTTTTGAGGGAAACAACAAAAATAATGCAAGGATGTCGTTGCAAAAGTAAACTTCAATTCGTAAGGTAATGGCAAAAGCCGTTAGGTCTCGATATACCTAATATTTGTCAATATCAACATCAGTGCAATAGCTGACAGCTGCGTAACAAGGAACTGTGTTTTTCGTATAATTGCAGAATAAATCTGCTTTCACCCCAAATACGAGTTATTATTGCGCCTCCCATCTGTCACAATGAGCCTGAATTTGGGAGGCTGGATACACAGTTTTACAGTGACGGACACGCAGCAGCACAAGGGAGGGTATACGATATACAAGATTACATCGATTGTAAGTATTCCTGACAAGCTGTAAAGAATCAATAAATTAAATTAAATTCACACATTACTAGGTCTTCCCCCGGTCTGTGCCCCAGGCCCTAACATGTTTGGTTGTATGGAAACGGTTTCATGAAGTCAAACGACTCCATCGTGAGCTCAGTCGCCGGCACAAAAGTATGCAGTTGCCGGGAAAACTGCCGGAACCGACGGACAGCAGCTATTTTAAACGTTTTGATCCGGATGTTATCCTGCGACGCAAGGAATATATATTAAAACTGCTTGACTTTGCGGCTCAGCATCCGGCCTTGTACAAATGCAACAATTTCACGCAGTTCTTCAGCGAGGCACAATCGCCAAATGCATCGCCACTGCGCAAGCTATATGTGGAGCGTTCCCTGAAAACGCCTGGCAGTGGGGCCATAGCGGAGATTTGCGATAAACTCGATTTGCCCTACGATCCGCACGACGCAAATGGCATCACACCATTGGATCCGCGCTGCGACAAGCCGAGCAGCGATAGCGAGCGACAAGACGTTGAGAATTCGCAGCAACACGAGCCGGAACAACAATCTAATATAGATAACAGTATTGAAGTGAAAGAACAAACTTCTAAGCGCGACTATATGCGTCTTCTAACGCCTATGGCCTCTGTGGAGAGCGATGATAGCGACTATATTTATGAGGCTGCCTTGGAATTTAGTCATGCCGTGCAGGCCGAAGTTAATATGGAGTACGAGGAAGCCCACAAGCTGTACAAGCGGGGTGTGGAGCTATTGCTCGTTGGTGCCAAACATGATGCCAATGAGGATCGCAAATTCATAGCCAAAGCAAAGATATCTAAGTATTTGGCACGTGCCGATGAAATTCATGCTAATTTTCTACGCTCAGGCGCCACAGCTACAGCTAATGGTTCGAGAAAGCTGCAGTTTCAACTGTCTTTGGATGAGGTGGACAATGTATTACAGCTCGAGTGTGCTTGGAATCAGTTGGCTAAATATAAAGTGCTCAAAGTGTTGGGTCAGCGCGTTATGCAGGTGCAGTGCATCACACAACCTCAGTCCCAACCGACTGCCATAATGAAGGGTATCGAGAAGCCGTCGAGCAATTCTGCCACACAGAGTATCTTTTTGCCACAGCATGTGCCCTACATGACACCGCTTTTGGCGTACTTTCAGTCCGACCAGAAGATCTTTCTCTTGCTCAAACAGGCCGAGGGCGGTCGACTATACGACTACATACAAAGCTATATGCCCACGGCCAGTAAGAGCGGCAACTACGCAGATCTATTCCCAGCGGACGAGCAACCTCTAACAGCAGAGAGCGATGTCAGTGATTTGCTGCGCTGCTCCCAGCAGCTGCTAAAGTCAGTTTCGCACACGTTGAGCACTTTCCAGGCGGGTGCACTGACGCCTAAGCGAAAGAAAGCAACGACAAAGCCCTTGCCAGAGGTCTGTCTGCGCCAATGGGCTTGCGAGTTGGCCGTAGCCGTGCACAGTCTACATGGCAAAGGTGTCATTCTGCGAGATCTGCATATGGAAAACATTTTACTGGGCAACGCGGGTCAATTAATGCTTACCTATTTCTACCAGAACGAGGGTCTCAGCTCCGACGACAACTACGTGCACAAAGCGCTCAGTTTGGTGGCGCTAAACAATCACTTTGTGGCGCCCGAGCGACCGCTTAGCTTTCGCTCCGACTGGTGGAGCTATGGTGTGATACTCTACCAGTTGTTGGTGGGTGTGGTAAGTGCATACATTCACTACATTTATTACTTTAACTAACAGTCGTTACTTACCCGCTTCGCAGTCTTACAAGTCCATACATCCTGGTCACTTGGAGCTGTATGGATGTGTGCAGTACCCGTCGGAAGCAGTGGATATATCGGATACTGCTCGCAGCCTGCTGGAGCAACTGTTGCAGCTGTCCCCAGAATTACGTCTGGACTATGAACAGCTGCAGAACCACAAGTTCTTCGAGGGAATCGATTGGCCGGCTGTTGTCGCAAAGGGCAAAGCAGTCTTTTAAGCTTTAATCATGCCAATTATAGTATATTAAACGATAGGGATGAGGGAATAGAACCAAACCCAAGAGCTCATTGTAACAATAGGAATTAGTACGATAGAGTCTCATTTATGTTAAGTATTTTTCTATGATTTGTTTACGTTTTTGTTTTCTGTTGCTTCTTTCATATGTGTGGTACAAAATATGTTACTTTATTATTTAATATTTCGATTTATGTTTATGTTATATGTACATGGTAAATAACTATAGTATTAGCGTTAATCTAAGGACTTACGAGCAAAAATTGGAGCAGCTATAGTCATAGTCTCGAAATGCTTACAACATAAGTATTAACAGAAAATTTTGTACAGCTAATCCGCTAATTATACAAACATAAAAACACTTTATTGTCTAACTGCACAACAGTTTTTGATACTATATATAGAGAGTAACTAGGGTAATTAGTGCCAGAAGGGAAACAATACGAATTTCATAGTCTCACGCTTCCTGGACACGTCTAATAAGGCACATTTGGAATGCATTCGGTATGGGTGTGTGGGTGTTGGGACCAACAGCGTTTTGTTAAGACTAATAATAAAGTAAGAAAGGCTTTAAGTTTTGGCAAGACTTTTCGATTTTGTTGTTGTTGATGGACTTAACTAAGCTTAGACGTTTAAAAGGAACCTATGGCAATAGCTAAAGAGCAGATATACATACATACATCATACATACATTTTCTAGACACTTTTCTTTTGGCATTTTCTAGCACTTGAGAACAGTTTGAAATGCTCCACGCACAATTCATCAATATGGACGCTTGAAGCGCGCTGCGGCAGAGGTTGAGCGTCGCTGCTGCTGCTGCTGTTGGCGTCGATGCGTGAGCATTTCCCTTAGGGCAAAAAAGGAGGCAGGACATAGCTTTGCGCCTGTTGCTGCTGCTGCTGCTGTTGTTGTTGCTGTTGCTCCTCGCTTTTGATCACAGTATGCATGCCACTGTCGTTGTCATCGCTGCCAGATGCCGATGCTGTTGTCGCTGCCGATGCCGCACTCACATAGTGATGCGTCTCCATGTGGCAGGCAGTGGGATTGTTGTCCATTCCCGTCGGCGGTTGGCATTGCACTTGCACGTATTTCGCCTCCTCGGCACTGAGATACTTCCCATTCAGATGCTGGTGCACAGTGACCAGTGTGCCATCCGGCAATTGCTGTTGTGTTGCCGTGCTGCCGTCCAGCTGCTGCAGATCCGTCGGCTGATAGCCATTCGCCGTCTCACTGGCATCCGTGGCGCCGCCAGCAACACCGCCACCGCTGGCGCCATTCATCTCCAAGCGCGGCGGACTGCCGTAGTCAAAGTGACGCATGGGAAAGAGTTGGCTCTCGTGCACATAGGTGCCATACTGACCCGAATAGGTGCCATAGGGACTGGCCGCCGGCGAGAGCAAACTGAACTGTGGACTCAGCTCGTACGGTGTCTGATAGCTGGTCCAGCTGTCCATGCTGCCCGGTGGCGTCACCGTTGTCGTTTGCGGAAAACTGGCAAAAGGTGGCGCCAGTGTGCTATTCAGTGCTGCCGTCGGTGGCGTGTTGGTCTTAATGTAGCCACTCTTGCGAGGCGGCTCGTGCTTACGCCATTTGGCACGTCGATTCTGGAACCAGACCTGAACACGAGACTCGCTCAGATTCAGCTTAATGGCCAGCTCCTCGCGGGCAAAGACATCCGGATAGGGGGCACGCTCGAAGGCACGCTCCAGCTCCTCCAGTTGGTAGGCGGTGAATGTGGTTCTATAGGTGCAGAAAAAATAATAAAGATTAATGGAATATGAAAATAAATAAATAAAAAATAAAAATATAAATAAATTAATCTAAATATTAATATAATTTCCTAGTTCTAATTTAACTTAGAATTCAGGCACTCCCGACTAGAGCACTTGGCTTTGATGTCAAATTGTGCCTCATTTTATCAGTCTATCATGGCTCAGCTCCTGCGGCTTTTACAAGCACACAAATGTGTCTATATCGAGGTCTATATTAAGCGCGTTAAGTATACGCCCCGTGGTGCGTGTATATATTATCAGATAATTTCATTGATTTCCCGTCGTTAAGTTAATTGCCAACTCACCTCGTTTTCTTCTTCTTAATGCCATTGGGATCGCCCTTCTTTTTGTTGCCGTTGTCCTTCTTGGGAGCAGCAGCAGCAGCGCCAGCAGAGGATGAGCCCGCACCACCACCACCATTCACAGGAGACACGGAATTGTTGCCATTGCTGTTGTTGTTGGAACTGGCGCTGTTGCTATTGGAATTGCCATTGACAATCCCGTTTGTTGCCGTCGATCCATTATTATCCATTTGGGCGCACATCTCATCGGGTTTCTTATGCTTGGCGACTGTGGCATTGCCTGCCACTGCTCCTCCTCCTCCTCCATTGCTGAGAATCAGTGGCGCTGGCTCCAGCAAACCATTGCCATTGGTGGCATCATCAAGCGGCAGGGCATGGGCATGAGCATGACTATGATGCGGACTGCCTCCATACAGATGTTGCTGATGTTGCAGCTGTACATGCTGCTGCTGCTGTGAGTCGTACTGATCCTTGGGCGAGTATTCTAGCTTCAACGTATGATAGTCGCTCATAATCCCCACCAGCTGCTGCTGTTGCTGCTGCTGCGAGGTCTTGTGATGCAGCATGCCATTGTGATTATGATGGGTATGGGATGGCGGTGGCGTTGCCGCATATTGCTGATGATGCTGCTGCGACTGTTGCTGTTGCTGCTGCTCCACTAGCTTCTGCGACGTGGTAATATACTCATACTTCTGACTGGGCGAGAAGCAGCCCATCTTATTGCCAAAATCCATTTTCTGCGAATAGTTGGGAGAGACTCCGCCGCCCCCATTGGGCAGTATGGTGTTGCAGTCGGGCAGACGCTGCTGCTGCTGCTGCTGACTGCATAGCTCGTGGACAACGCTGCCGAGCATCACAGGATGCAGGCTGCTATGAGTAATCGTAGCCGTGGCGGTGGGCAGCAGCGGTTTGCTGGCGCCCAAGGGGCTCAGTGGACCGCTGCCAAAGTCGCCAAAGATCTGATCATCGAAACTGGCGTGCTCCATGTCACACACACACACACGCACACACACTCAAACCGTTACACTATTCCGTTAATTTAGTTTGTTTATTTAGTAGTAGTATTTGCTCTGCAGCCTTAGTGTTTATCCATTTAATCAAAGTGCGCGAATCCAAAAGCCAAAATCAAAATCAATTGTCACTGCACACTAATTGTTGTAAATGAATTAATTGCATTTAGTTTTTGGCGCACGCGCAAAAGCATTTGCTTTACACTACTTGATTTTCCGATTCGATTCGTTGTGTTTTTGCTCCTGCTGGAATGCCACTGCACCACTGCACCACAATAACACCACTGCGGACACAATCTGAACCGTTCGACTCGGTGCCTGTGGCCTTAATTGAGTCCAATACTGGCGATGATTGCCCTTTTATACCAATTTGCTGGCAGCGACGTCGCAACGCAACATTCCACCAATCAGCGACGAGCAATGGCCGCGGGCAGCAACATCGCAGCGTTAAAGCGAGCCAGCGACAGCAACTGTTCCCACTCACTAGTGCAGTGCAGTGTGTGTGTGTGTTTGTGTTTTATGCTGGCGCGTGTGACTTTTGCTTTTTTGGTTCTGCTTTTGCTTTTGCTGCTGACTAGAGATGAGCGCGTGCCACCACCAACAAGAACTCATACAGCAGAACAGTTCCTAATTTTACATTACATTACATAACATACAACTGGAATTTAAGTTTTTACATTGTTCAATTTTAAATTACTCATTTATTTTATCACACTATTGTGATACTAAATAAATCTAATAGAAAAACATTTATTTGATTTTATTATTATTTTTATTTAATGTTATTTTTATTTGTTTATTTACTTATTTATTAATAATTTTTTTATTTATTTTTTTATTTATATAATGTCTACTTAAGCAGTCGACAAATTATATTAAATTGAAATTAATATGGATAAATTAAATTAAAAAATTATAAAAAATATATTAAATTAAAAATTAAATTTCACTCGTGTTTCGTACTGAGTTTAACACGCGCACACGCACAATATACATAGTTTGGTTATTCGTGTGTTAAGTCGTGCGTGTCTCAACACGACATTCGTCCGTCTCTATTTGCTAGTGACTCGAGCACTGCCGTTGCCTCTGCTTCTGCCGTGGTCGCTGCCTTTGCCTACAATGGGGTGTGGCTTTTGTGTTGCCCTGAGAATCTGATCAGCGGGTATTCACGGCAACGGCAACTAATGCCAGTAGATCGTTGCACAGTAGTGCAAGTCCTGGGAAAATTTGGAGTGTCCTGGCTCGGGAAAATATACGATAAAAACGGTGCTAAAGTAAGACTTCTATATCATATGCCTGCTTTAAAATAAGTGTAAGATTTATACTCAAACTAAAGTCGATAACTCAGTATAATATTTTTCGAGATTTATTTAGTTATAACAGAATTTATTTTAATTAAAATCGTACAATAATTTATATAACTATAAATTTAAGAATACTTAAGTAGCATACAGTATGTGGTAACCTCTATAGTTATGCTTTGTGCCACATAATTGTGCGGCATCATTTGCTGTCTATTATGTTAATAATTTCACCGTCACCTGCCTGCATATCTACAAATGTTTTGCCTCCGATTAGCTTTGGTCAGCAGGAATCTCTATATAGTAGTACAAGCCACAAAAGTCCAGTTGGAATTATCACGCGCCAGACGAACGTATAGGGGTATTATGAATGCCGTTGCTATTGGAATTTTCCACCACCAAAAACACAAACAGAAACTGTAAGCAGAACCTCAAGGATCGCGTTTTACGTTCATACCTCGATTGCAGTCTGTTTGTGCGCGTGTCACCCTCAGGCTGAAGCTAAAGATGTGGCAGAACCTCACCCTCTGAAGATGTGGCGCACGTTCGGTTGCGTGTGTGACCTTTTGGCCAAATGCTGGTACTGCCACGAGTAGTTAGTGCTAAAGTTATGGATCGTTGGGTTTCGATTTTAAGATTTCACATAAGCAATTTGAATAGGGAAAAGTGAAAGGAGGGAGTAGAAAAATATGTAGCTAAGAAATTGTTCAAATTGGTTCTCGAATTATTATTCTACTTCTGATTTCAACCGTATCTTAGATCACTAAAGCCTAGAGTATGGTAAGCTATACACTGAATATGACTCCAATTGATATTAATATTAACTAACGATATGCGACAGACTAAATCATAATCTATATAAAAACTAAGGTATAAAATTATAATAAAATAATCTATTAATTATTTACATTTTCAACGTTACAGTAAAATAAAATCTTGACTCAAAGACTTTAGTTTTCAAGTAGAATTAATTTCACAAATAAAGGTTAAAACTATCCGTAGTTTTCAATCAAACCACAACGCTCCACTCTAAGTTTGTTTGTGACCCGCATTGACCTTGGACAACGTACAAAGAACTTGAGCAGAAACTTCCCAGGATATTCGAAGGATCAACGTGATACTATTTCCCATCGCTTTGACCCTAAAAGAAAACCCATCAAATTCCACACAAAATGCTGGAAAATCTCACAGTAACAATTTGATACTTTTGGGCGCGCTATGTGGCAATGTCGATGGATTTGTCTTTGCAGGTTTCAAAATGCGGGCAACAGCAGCAGAAATGGAATGGGAATCGGAATGAGAATTGAGAATAGTGCACGCGATCGGTCGAAACCCACCCCACGTATGAAAAGATGATGCGACCCAGTCCAAGTTCCGACTCTTGCGTGTGAATAATCAGACAATGTTTTGCATTGCGATTGTGGCAAATATGTGGGCACTCTCATAGTGCGGGATGTGCAAGGGCTGGGCATGGGGGTGAGGGGGACTGGTAAGATGGGAAAATGAAAATTGTATTGGCATGTCCTGCTGCTGAGTCAAGACTTGCCTCTGTGGGTTAAGGAAAAGTCAATAATGATAGCATCAGTGGAAAGATCAAGAGTCAATTACAGTTGAGAGGCTGAAGGGCAAAGGAGAGAGTCGTAATTAAACAATGTCTTGGGCAATGATTACCTTAAGATCTCTGATTAAAACCTAATTAACAGCATGAATGTTACAGAGATTGTAATAAGGGTTTACTAGAGACGGAATCCTGAAGGGAATATGATGTATGATGATTCTGCTTGAGATATACAGCTGGAGAGTTATTGGCTGACTTTAGACACAAATAGACCTATTGAAGGAAGAACTTATTAAAATTACTTTAATGGTTGTTATTAGATATTACATTTTAATGGATAGGTAGAACCAAGATTACCATAAAGGTGAAAGTATCTGCTAAATTTAAAGGTCGAAAAAGTGACCTATGTAAGGAAGATCTTCTACTTTTGGTTGCTCTTAAAACTACCTCAACTATATCTAATAGCTAATAGTTAGTCTAACTCTTTCAACAAACTGAAACTATCTACTATCTACTACAAGTAGACTGATTTACATTAGAATGAGCAGGTTTCGGTTCTCTATCGACTGAAACTTGGTACAGTTGGACACATCAAGCAAAGTGCGCTTCCTAAGCTTTTGTTGTTGCGAACGCGAGTATTTTTCATATTTTTTCCATAACCATTAAGATACACAGACACATGTATATACATACGTATGTATACATACATACTTACATACTATATGTCGCACTTGTTCACATTTGTTTTGAACTCAGTGACAGTCACTCCTCAGCATCAGCATCAGTATTCAGTATTCAGCATTCTCATCCTCCTTCAGTGGAATATTATCACATTGTATTACGATACACTTACAAACAGATGAACAGACGTAGTATGTATGTATGTATGCATGTACATATGTATGTATGTTGGCTTTTTTGTTATGCATTTTTATGTACGTAGTCTTATTCGTATGCCGCTCTTCGTTCTGCGATTGTGATCTGTGGCAACGAAATTCCAATATGGCGTGCACACACACACGCACACACTCACACTCAGGCACACACATTTACTTATATAGTGTCAGAGTCCAGAGTCGGGCAAAACAGTTCACCAACACAGACGTATGCATTCAATTAAGCTTCGTTAAGATCAATTTAAAATCCCGCATAAAATATCAAATAGTTTTTGTACTTTAGTTCCATTTCTGCTCTCAGTCGGGGCAGCAATACCAACATCAACATCAACATCACCATCACCAGCAACGAAACGTTTCGAAATCCACAGCCCACGGAACGAGACAATGTCTCCAAGTCGCTAGATCGCCCTCAATGCCCCTGGCCCCTGGACCCTGGACCATGCCATGACGAGAAGATGTATAGTTTTTCATATTTCGTTAATTCTCTATGGCACTTTGGGGTACCCAGTTGCTCAGCCCGCGTTCCACTTGTTGTCCACTTCAGTTACTCTACTCTACCCCCTTTTACACGATGTTGTTGACAATGATGAGACACTAGCCATAGTGCTCCATAACAACGGATGTGCGGACGTATCTGACTTCTGACCCAGGCGATCATGAGCTATACTAAGAACACTACACTCTCGTCTATTCATCAGTCACGGCAAATGTCTTTGACTTGACTTTTGCTACATATGTGATTTTACAAGCATCATCAATGCGATAGGTCTTTCGTTTTGCCAGGTTTTTGAGACTGGAGTCTTACAACTTAAACTATGCTTATTAATTTGGGGAAATATTAAAAGAAAGATTGAAATTATACTTGATTTTTATTCAAATTCCCATTTTATAAATGGTTAGGTTAGGTTGAACCGATCAAAGGAATCTTAGAGCAGTCAACATTTTTTCAATGGTTCCATTGAGTAATAATTTGCCTAACTTATAACAAGAAAATAGGAATTTCAGGGTTTTAAAAATTCAAGAAGAATTTTATTTTAATTTAAGTTGTTTAAAATCAATTAATTATACAGTTTACGCTTCCAAGTCAACTGGGTTCTAATTTATATGAAGCGTGTAGTAAAAAATGTTTATAAAGCCAATTATAATCCTGGATTCAAAACAAAATTATTGTGGGTTGAAGCATCCATGAAGATTCCATAGAACTAAATAGGTTGATGGGAATATCAATATATGGAGTTGAAATATAATGAGCTAGAGACCTTATTGAAATACTAACTCAAAATAAAATATTTAATAAAGTAAGTCTAGTCTAAATATTCTATTATATTTTATGAATTTATGTATAGAATCAATAAAAAATTAATAAAATTTAACTAAGTTTAAACAAGATTCTTTTTCGAGTAACTAAAAGACCATTAATTATTTGTTATGTATAAATATGCTTCACAATAATTCACAAGTGCAGATAATGCCAACTGTCAATCTAATAACTGATTTGCTTTAATCGTATACTCCAAAACTACTCTAGTTTGATTATAAGATGTCCAATGTCGCTCAATAGATTTGTCTTCATTTGCAGTTCTTGCCTGATTGCACTACAAAACAGATCAAATTTAATGCAATCAAAGTGAAAGTGAGAACACGCCAATAAATTAAGGCCCATCAGATTCAGCATCATGTACCATTTACGATGGTATGGTATAGCTTCTACTATAAAGATGACAACCACTTGGTTTGGGCTTGCGGCTTGGGCTTGGCCCTTGTAATTGGCTCTGGGTCTTCTCGATTCGCAAAAATCCCAACACAGTGAGCGTAATTCAAATTAATTGCCGGCAATTGTGACTTATTTAAGCCAAAGGCGCCATTTAATGTAGCACAGCATGGACGTGGACGTGGACGTGGACATGGATGTGGATGTGGATGTGGATATGCATGTGGACACAATCTTTACCAATGTCACTGATAACTTAAACGGTGCGATCATTGCCAACATGATCTCTGTGAATCTGTGTGTGAGCGTTCAAAGACTTGCGTAATTGCTATCGATATTGAAGCATGACAACGAATTATATAATCAGTTCTTATTTCTATTTCTTACTATATATGTACACATGTACAAGATCTTTTGCATCATGGAAAATGTGTTAGAATTTCTTTGGATTTAATGCGAATTTTAGGCCTATGATGAAAGTCTAACATCACTTCTCTTAGGATTTCCCTGATTAATTTCAAAGTGTTATAATATTTGTTAAGTATCATACATCTATAAAAACAGCTATTGACAAATACTACTATCAAAAAAGGACCGGAAAGCTACAGTCGGGCTCATAGTGAAAGAAACGTCAATCGGAAAAGTTTAGTTTAGAGAGGGAAAATCGTTAAGGTTTAATTATTTACATATTAGATGTTTTACATAACAGATATTTATCCAAGTATGTATTCATAATTTTCAGTTATTATAAACTCATCTACATACATTCAATGCTTTAAATGATTCAAAACAGATAACATTCTGTGTATTGCAAAAGTGTTAAACATAATTTTTAATTGAATTTTGTGACTTCGTTTTAATAATTTGTTGTCTTTGGCTGTGGGCGTCACATATGGTTTTTGGTTCTCTCTGGGTGTGTGTGTGTGTGAGTGTGTTTATGGCTTAATTGTTTGTAATTAAATAAAACTGTACAAGGTCGTTTACACAATCTCTCGACGGCATTCAGACTTGGGCGTTGCGCTGGAAAATCCATGGATTCCAATTTGTTTTAATATACTAGTGCAATAAATACGAGTTCAACTGTGAAAACGCCGGCCGGCCGGCAAAATGATATTTGTTTTGTGTACTGGAAATTGATTCCTGCTCATTATTTCATTAAAACCGCTCCGAGCAATTGGCCATTGTTGGAGATGTATGTATGTATGTACGTTCATACGGTTGTCATCATTGTCGTCATCAATTTCTTGATTCTGCTGTGCTCTGTGATTTTTGCTTGCATTTCGATCTGATTTTATGAATGAAATTGTATCAATTGATTGTTTTGGTGCTGTTATCGTTGCCTTTTGATCGTCGATAATTAAGTTGGGGGTGTGTGTGGCTCAGTGTAGCTCAGTGTGCCTCTAGCTGGCTAAATAGATGCGAGTTATTGGGAGTGGGTCACAATCGGTGTCCATCCAAGTGGCTTAATTAACAAATCAAATTGTCCAATAGTAATCTAATTGATTCGATTGAGGGAGGTGTCAAGCGATTCAATTATCATCAACTAAAATACTTTAATTTTAATTGGAGATTTTAATTCGTATTGAGTGTGAGTTGTAGTAGAGAAACTTAACAACTCTTTTTAATTAAAGTTAAATAAAATATGATTCCTATATGTGAGGAATTGAGTTAGATTTTATAACAATAAACAGTTGTCGGAAGTCAAACTTACATTTGTTGGATGAGTAATATAGTTCAAATATTTATTATATATTATTACTAAAATATTTGTAGATGATTAGAATATACTCTTCATGTATATCTTACCTAGTTTCTAGATAGATAGATAGATAGATAATCACACTGTGCCTCATGTGCTTAGATATTATACTCATTCATCGATTGGAGGTAAACACATACAGGTGTTAATTGAATACGTAACCTCAAATACACTATGAATAGTCTCTCTTTAATATCTCTAATAATACAAGTAAGCAAATCCCATGATCGACTGCGAATATTATTAAGACATGCTAGACTAATTTAGATATCAAACAGCGAGAGTTGATCTAATCTGAACATACATCTATATAGAAGTTGCATGGCTCTTGCGCATGTTTGCCATAAAACTGTATGGAAGATACTTACGATATGCATATCAGATATACATTTCGACAGATATACTATATACCTCCACGTAGACATAAAATAAAACTATATGAATATATGAGTACAAGAAATTCCAAAATGTGTACGCACTAGGCACAGACAGCAGAAGGAGGCTAAGGTGGGGCAGGAGGCAGAGGGGCGGCCTGACATGCGGGCAAGTTTTTCAATTGATCTTAATTAAGCTTAATTGATTGCGCTGGTATTGGTGTATCGGTGTGTACATGAGCGTCAGGAGAAACACGCACACAGACACAATCCCAAACCCCATGACTCTGTGTGTTGCATACACTGAGCATAAATATTTTACATATGTTGTGCGGCAGCATCGTTTCTTTTAGAGTGTAACAGCAAAAAGTTAGAAAACAGACTGCAGAATACCCTTAGAAAGTCAAGAGACTACTTACTAATGTTACATGCGCTAATCTTATAGAATCTTATCAAAGTATCTTACACATTTATATTATGATATTTTTGTGGTAATTTATTTAGTTTTTAAGTATCAACTGGTTCCATTAATGAATCAATGGATAGAACGCGTAGCTATATAATCTTTGGACAGACGAATATTGTACACTTTTCAACTTAAAACGATAGAATTTTTCTAAGTAAACAACCAATGTATAAAGTGTTTGTGTGATGAAAACTATATGATGTCTAATGATGGAAACGGTTTAGGGGCTGAACGATTAACTGGCTAGTGAATAGCTGCCATCTCGCTGGATAGCTCTTTAGGCATTGGCAAAGTCGATGCCCTTCTGGATGTTCTTCTTGAGTTCGGGAATGGCGGCTTCCAACAGCTTCTTCTCGTAGTCGTTCAGTTTGGGCAGGCCCAAGTTCTCCTGCAGACCATTCTTGCCCAGAACCAGGGGTGTGGAGAAGAAAGTCGCCTCAGTGATGCTGGACTGCACATAAGAGCACTCAATAACGTTCTTATCGCCATTCAGACCCTTCAGCAGAGAGCCAGCGAAACGGGCGCCAGCATAGGCCATCGACAAGGTAGCTGAACCAGCGCCAGCCTTTGCCTTGACAACCTCAGTGCCAGCCTCCTGGATGCGCACGGTCAGCTTCTCAATGGCATCCTGGTTGCCCTTGAACTGAGGCTGGCTTTGCGACAGCACTGGCAGAATGGTGACACCGGAATGGCCACCAATAACGGGAATCTGCACGCTTTGGGGATCAACACCAAGGGCATGGCCAATGAAGGCGCGTGCACGTACCACATCCAGAGTGGATACACCAAACAGGCGCTTGGGATCGTAGACGCCAGCCTGCAGAATAATATTTGATGTATATTACTTTCCAAATTCGTGTAAATTCTAGTTATTTGGGTTTACCTTCTTCAGAATTTCAGCGGCAATTGGCACGCAGGTGTTGACGGGGTTTGTAATGATGGCTACCAATGCCTTGGGGCAGTTCTTGGCAATTGAGTTGGAAATGTCCTTAATGATGCCAGCGTTCACGTTGAACAAATCATCACGGGTCATGCCTGGCTTGCGGGGCACACCTGCGGGGATGACAACGACATCGGCACCTATATAAAGAATATGAGATTATTTTAATTGCATTCATTGAATCGACTATACATTTGCAATATCATACATACATATATTATTTAGACTCTCTATATGCTATGCTGGAAATTAAATTCTATATTTAAATTCTACATATTAAACAATTATAGTATTATATATCAATCGTATAAGATAAAATACGTGTAAATTTGATTATCAAAGAGTATCAGAAGTTTTATTGACTAATTTATGGCAATCATAATGGACTTTTAAAGACACTCGTGTACTATATAGAACTTTGAGCTTTTGTATTATGCTCCTAAAAGTAACTACTGAGTGATAAGTAAGCTACACTGATTACAACTTAGTTATAAATGCCAACAACTAACTTTCCACATAGCTCAAATGAAATAATCTTATCAGCAGAATACACACACACACACACATACGCACACATACGCATGTATGCAGAGTGTATAACAGTTATGCAAATGCACCTCATCTCTTAGAGATTGGCTTGTTTTCAAAATCATCTCAGTGTGGTAATTTTCCACTTGCATATATTGACATAACCTCACTTAATGCTCCGCTTCCCCTTTACTTACCCTTCAGCGCAGCACCCATCTGCTCGGCGCCCATGAATCCTTCTGTCTTGCTCTTGGTGTCAATGTGGGACAGATCGGCAGCAACTCCAGGAGTGTGCACAATATCATACAGCGACAATTCCGTAACCAAGGGATTCTGCTTCAGCAGCAGCGACAGCGGCTGGCCAATGCCGCCCGAAGCGCCGCATACGGTCACCTTGTAGTTGTTCTGTCATAAAAATGAGAAAAAGATTCACGAAATTTAGTTGGGATTCTATTTAGATCAAAAGGATTGGCTTGGCGTTATTCTGGTAGTTTTGTAAAGCAGTCAGAACTAGTAGATGGGAATCATTCCGTTCTTATTTCATTACGTAAACAGCTGCGTTTGGTCCGCATAAAATTCATATTGGATTAGTTCTCAATTGACACTTACCTGTTGGCTAACCGAAAAGCTGCGCACGCCCTGCAGCGCCAATTGTTTGGTCACTTGCTTCAACATCTTTTGTTTTTAGTTTTGAAAGAATTTGTTTAAAAAATGGATATTCTAAACAATAAGCAGCTGCGCAGCTTGCAAAATCCCAATAGCTATTCGCAAAAGCTTTCCGCCAACCTGGCGCAAGGTTAAATGTAAGGTTTTTGTTGTTGCGTTCAAAGCTTTAGCAGCTGATTAGCCCATACAGCGGTGATGCCAACTCGTTTTAAGACGGCATCATACAATCATATATCAAATTCGAATAACGCGCGCGTAAAGCTTTTATTTTTAAACAAACGTGCTGCATGCATATGAATTTAATTCATTTATACTTTGTTTTTGTTCGCTTTAGAGTTTAAGGTAATAAAATTTAATAATTTAAAATTGCTGCATACGAAGCTCCACCTGCAGCGTAATACAAGCACGTCGTTCTTCTTTAAGCTCCATGCCAAGCATTTGCTTTTTGTGCTCCAACAATGCATTCTCACGCGTATAATGTTCAATAATACGCTCATAGTCGGCCTCCGAGGGCAACTGGTCTTGGTTTGCAGTTGAAGTAGCATGTGGCTTGATCACCTCCTGCTCGTACAACTGTTTTAAGCGAAAGACTTCATTACGCTCGGCGAGAATACGTGTTTTTAGTTCGTTTTGCCAGCACATTAGCTCGTCATATTCAATTTGCAACCGTAGAAGTTCGTCTCGTTGTGGATTTGTCTTGGGCAGCAACATATAGCCCGTTTGTTTATCAATGCTGTATTCGATTATCGATGGCGGTGGGGAAGCAGATGTACTCGGCTCTTCAACTTGATCGGCAACAGTAGTCTGAGCTGGAGGTTGTGCAGACCTTGAGTCGGTAGTATCCTCACTAACATTATCTGCTGGGAGCGTTGATGGTGCAGCTGTTTGGGTTGGGGGCAACGTGGAGACGCTGCTATCTAGCTCCTCGACGGACTTCTCTTGTTTTTTCTCACAGCTGCGCAATTTACGTTTTAATTGCGTGATAATTCGTTGTACCTCCCAGAGCTGCTCCTCTCTCTTCTTAGTTATAAAACCCGCGTTCATTTCACTATGTATTTGAGACAGTAGACTGTCCTGCTTGCGCAGTTCTGTTTGTATATCTTCCGGCGTGTCTGGGAGTTCAGGACTAGCTGACGTAAGCGGTGGAACATATCTGGAAAGGAAATATGAATCTTTAGTTGACAAATTACGCATTAGTTTAGTGTAAGTTTCTGCCTTAGTAAAAAGCTGACAATTCGCTGGAAACGTTTACGTTTACGCGGTACCAAACTCATGTTTGCATCAAGAGAGATCTAGATCAGAGTGTGGGCACATCATGCGCGGTGTTAATCTAATCTTGACGATATTTACTCACTTTA
Source organism: Liodrosophila aerea (assembly GCA_035045005.1). Lineage (NCBI taxonomy): Eukaryota > Metazoa > Arthropoda > Insecta > Diptera > Drosophilidae > Liodrosophila > Liodrosophila aerea. The sequence goes on from JAWNNL010001066.1 coordinate 1,273,135, forward strand.
TCAGCTTGACGTCCGGAAAGAGATTCGTGCAGTGGCACAAGAGAGCAACCATCAGGCGGTGTGACATTTGCAGCGTCGGACTCAACAGCATTGCCAGTGATTGTGCATTGAGTTTGTTGTAACGCTCCTGCTGTATGACCGAGTCAAAGTGCAGCATCATCCAGGATAAAAGTGTGAGATTACATTTTGGAAGCTGCTCCAAGAGTTGTTGCAGTTCCGTTTGTTGTTCGGTAACTTTGGGATGCGACGCTACCTCTTCGAATCGTGCTACCAAATCTGTGGTCAGCACCGGCTCCGGCAGCTCGCGTAGAAATAATTTGAGCAAGCTACAGGCGGTGGGTATGTTAAGCTCGTCCACAGTCGAATCATATTCCCGGTTATTGTACAGACGTTTGTAATGTGTAAGACGCGTTTTAATAGGTTCGACCTTGTAGATTTGTTCGCATTTTAGAGATTGTTCTTGTTGAAGGTAATCGATACAGTCGCGCACCACGAGCGGCAGATCGATGCCGTCATGGCAACGGGAGCGTTCTGTGGCCAAGCTAATGGACACTCCAAAGATGGGATAACCCAGCGCTAAAATTTCTTCGGCACCGCAACTGTCCTCCAGTTGAGTTTGCTTGCTCTTTTTATCCTTTTTATCTTTCTTTTCGGATTTATCCTTCTTGTCCTTTTCCTTGCGCTCTTTATCTTTCTTTTTGTGTTCCTTTTCATCATGATGTCGCTCCTTATCTTTGTCCTTTTCTTTTTCTCTTGATTTGTGTGCTGTTTCGTCCTCAGCTCCTTTTGGCTCTTTCTCCTTATCCCGCGACTTTTCACGCTTTTCTTTGCTCTTGGAGCTTACGAATTTAAAAGTCTTCGACTTCTTTGACTTTGATGGGCTTCTGAGTGAGAAAAGAAATTAGTTTTTACATCTGTCAATGAATTTCATACAGTAATGCTTACTTAGTGTCCAATTCTTCTTCTGGTGAACTTTCTCCTTCTAATGCAGCATATCCGCGATCTTTGCCCTTTTCCTTTTTGTCCTTCCGCCGTCCAATTAACAAATCCTTTTTGCTGTGCTTGTCATGATCGCCTTCGCTAACTGATCATTAAATGAAAATTGATTTTCCTGTTGCGCTTTCTCAGTCCGCCCCCATAACTACTTACAATCACTTTCTTCTTTGCTTTTCTTGGATTTGGCATCAGCCGCTTCAGAAGCATATAAGCCGGGAAATTCCTTCTCCTCAGGACTATCGAAATCCATACTGTTGTGGTAACTTATTTTAATAAATAAACAATATTAATTACTCTGTTTACGCCCAGTAATCAATAAACAAAGCAGTATACATTGCGTACGGGAATAATATCGATAATTTCGCGTGCAATCGATAGGATTTAAAGTCGGTATGCAGCTCTTGGTGAAAATACCAAATTGAGTTATTTTCTATGATTGTAAGCTACTAATTGTAAATATAAATGGTATTACTAAATATAATTTTTTATTCAATACAAAATCACCAGCAGTTTGACTGTTTTCATGATTGGAAATACTTCGTAATAAAATGTATTTTATCGTTATCGCTCACGAGCTGCATACCAGTTTTCAAAATAAGTCGATAGAACACAACCGGATTGTTTACGTTTTGCATGAATTGTATTGATTTAAATAGAACCTATAAGAGGCTATTATTCATATTCATAAAAGTAATATGTCCGCGCTGCGCTTGAGTCAGGAGGAACGCGACCATTTGGCGCTGCTTCAACGTCCTGCAAATGAGGTACTCGAGCTGTGCAAGTCGGCGTTCGATTATCTTGTTAATGGACCCAACTTGGATCGCTATGACCTGCTGGCTAAGAAATATGCGGGCGAAGTAAATAGCAAAGCTGTGCAACAAGCAGTAGAGGCGTTAATATCACTGCTTATTCATGTGACCACAAAGACGGGAATAAACGGCGAGCAAATAAATATTCGCCAACTATTTCCCGATCTTGGCGACGATGTACTTGAGGTGTTAGAACAATTTGTCAGCAGTAAACGCAACTTTGTTGAGGGATCTATCAAGTCAGCGAACATCCGTGCCTATCGTCTCGTCAACCTGGAATGGCGGCTGGAGGTGCGGACTGCGTCACGTTGTTTGCTCAAACAATCGAACGTGCTGATAACCATGAAGCTGTATCTGCATACAGAGCCAAAAAACGAAAACCGCGAACTGTTGGAAACGGACAAAACAGAACGCAGCGAGAAGGAATTAAATGCTATGGATGAGGACGAGCGACGTCATCGGAAGGACCTGCTGGTACAAACAGATGTCAGCAGTTTGGTGCACTTAATCAAATCTCTGGAGGACGCGTTGGCCGAGTCTAAAACACGTCGTATTAAAAACATTGTTGATGCTATACATTAGAAATGATATATGTATTAGTTAAGTCAAGATTAACTACATTTTAAGCTGGACCAATTTATTACAACTATAACTAATTAGTAAACTAAAACGTCGGTGTTTGTAAGTGGATATCATTCGGCAAAAGCCTCTGCTGCTGCTGCTTTCAGAGCCACCTTCTTTTTCTGACGATTGGTACGTTTTTCCTCTGGCGTTTTTTTGAGTGCCTTCACCCGTCTTGTTTGAATGGATCCAGTTTGCTGCTTGCCCATATGCACACGACCCTTGGTGTTGCCCAATGCATCCATAGAAAGGTTCTTCTTTTTGGTCACCTTCAGCTGTTTAGGCTGCTTCCTCGATAATTTGTACAAATCCTCAGAAGCAATCTTGGTTCGACGAATGGAAAAATCAGCCGAGGGACCAATTTCTTCCAGCTCAATTCGCGGTGTCTTTTGACCAGATTTCTTTAACAAAATCTTATAGGAACGCATCAACACACTCATGTCATTGGCGACGGTAAAACTGAGCACATGTTCGATGCCTTGTAAACGTATGGACTCGACCTTCTCTCGTTGGAACATGTCGATGAACATATTTCGTAGGCGCCGTAATTCCTCTGTTTGAGCCCACTTCGGTCCATTGAACACCAGACAAGGCTTGACACAAGACCCAATCTTTTCGTTCTTGAATTCGCTTATCGCTTGGTAACGCTTAATGCCCAACTCAAACATGTCGAGCACTTCATTTTCAAAGATACGGCCAATGACTATATTGTCGGGGCGTTTCTTAGAAGTGGAGCCAAAAGTGAATAGCGCCGCATCATTTTTCATTGTCAAACTGAAAGAAGAAATTATCAAAAGAGATGGCCGGAATAAAAGACAATTGACTTACAATTCCAAAGATGAGGGATCGTCAAAGGGAGTAATGTCGTTCTTACGGTTCATTATTTTAACCAGAGGCTTTTTGAGCTGTTGCAGATCTTTCATGCATAGTTTAACATTTCCACCACATTTTCGGCCATCCGCAAACATCATGGTCCTCGCCGGCTCAATGAGCTGTGGCTCACGAGCCAACAGCACTTTCTTACCCTTGCGGGTCTTGGGTTTCCTATAAATAATTAACGTAAAGTGAAATGGTAAATTGGTAATCTGGGTAACGAGCAAATGAAACGTACCTGATACGTAGAAGAGACATTCTTAATTAATTTATTTACAAACTAAAACAATCGACGTAAATGCACGTGTAGCGTCGTTGTGATAATGCCCACTTATTGCGAGAAATGTCAGTCAAGTTGGCAAGGCTGTAATAGCTGTTAGATATCGTAAACTACGTTATCGATAAGTAAGCGGCTTCCGATAGGCAAACAGCTGAGCTGCATAACTGTTGCGCCTTTGGTTTTTTTATATTTGTTAACTAAAATGACATAAATATGTTAAGAAACAGTCAAAACCAAGTTCAACGTTGCTTTAACGTTATAACACGTGGATTGGCTGCGTCAAAGAAGTCAAGCAGCAAAAAAGAAAAACCAAATGTGAAAAGCCAAAGCCACTTGGAGCTGCCTCCAGAAGAGCAATTAAATCCAAATTACTTGGCAAAAACGTTAGGTGAGCCATTATCGCAGATTAAGTGAAAACTGTAACTAATGTGTAAATCTTTAGGTGGCAGTTACCGTACATGGGTCACAGCTCTGGAAAAACATCCGGAATTAAAAACAGTAAAGCGGAAGGATTTACTCAATTCCTATGATACATTAAAATCTTTGAACTACAACGTAAATGATATAATTACAAAACCGATGGTCATTTATTATGGCGCATCTACATTGTCAAATCGCCATAGTGTCCTCATCGAGTGTGGATTCTCAAATGTCACTATCCAGACATTGTTTAAGTACGTCACGGTCATCAACAAGCCCATATCCATGCTCAAGGCACACAGTTTCATACCTTACGATCTAAATGTTGCCCAGAATTTGGTCAACTGCTTTACGGATATACATCTGCCCAACATTAATCAGTTGATAGACTCTGCTGGAGAGGAAGTTACCTTAAAGGCGCTGCGGCAAACCCTACTAAACGCATATCTTAATGAGCGTCTACAGATGGATGAGGCCGATTTGCAGAAACTGTGGAGAGTCTATTCTCGTGTACGGCACAAAAGTTTCCGTTCTGTGCAGGATGTAATCGAACTGTTGATCAAAGAATTCAAATTTACGGCAGAGAGACTCCGCAAGAACAGCTTCTTACTGCACGCTGATGTAGATAATGTTCGTCGTATTCTTCAAGAGATACCTACTATCAATGGTCACGACATACGCGAAATTGGTTATCGTCGTCCCAAGATTTTAATGTCCACCTGTGATGGTCTGAAACAAACATTGCAGCATGTACGTTCCTTTGGCATCAACGAAGATGCGGTGCTACGTTGCCTTGAAGTGCTTACCCTGGGTGCAGACACAGTGCTAGAGCGTCTGCGTGACCTTAATGAGATTGAACAGTTTCAAGTACTGGGCAGCAATCCACGCATACTGCGTTTAGTGCACTATCAGAACAAGGCGCGTCTTCGTTTGGATTATTTAAACCAGTTGAAGGTGCGCTGTGCCTCGCTGCATATACTTTCCTGCGGATCTGAGGCCTTTGCCAAGTGAGTAAAACTATTTCAACAATAATGTCAATGTTAATAATACGTTTGCTTAATTGATAGATTTGCGCGCGACGGTTCGGATCGTACCAAAGGTCGTGATATTGTCGTGTTTCTGGGAAATATCTTACATAAAGATGAGCAGGTGCTAAGGAATGTGCTCTCACGCCATCCCAACTGGTGCCACATACCCGTGCTGCATGTCAAGCAATGCTTGGAGTATTTGTTAAGCAAACATTTTAAACTAGACGATATCTTTCGTAATATCCATCTCCTGCTGTACCCAATGTAAGTATAGTACTACTATGAAAACATATAATATTATCATTTTGCATTTACAGAAAACGCATTGAGGAGAAGTTGTTATTGCTGCAGACAAAGGAAGCATTAGAGGAGCTCCAGCTACCTTTTACGGATATGCATGCTTTGAGCAACAATGAGATCTTAACGCTCATTTTGTATCTAATCGAATCAGAGTTTCATTTCACCGGCGATGGTATCTGGACTGAGCAACATACGCATCACGTCGAAAATTTCAATAATCTTCTGCCCGATTTTCCCGAAAGTTTAAACAAGGTGTACAAATACGGTGTGAAGCCGTCAGAAAAACTGTCTATGCAGCTGTTATAAGTCGTTAGTTTAAAAGTGAAAAATATAGCGAGGTATATATTTGGTCTTTTCAAAAATGAAAAAAACCTTAATTTACTTAATTGATCTGTAAAATCAATTCAAGACTGCTTAGCGCTAGCTTGTGGCACTTCCTCATCTTTATGGTCTACAAGGCTCGACTTTTCTTGGGTGTTGTCTTCTGCTTGTCCACTTGCTACACTTTGCTCTGATTGAGTCGTCTCTATACCACAACTCGCCATATCATGCGGTTTCTCCTTTTGGTTTTTATAACCAATTGCTCCACTTTCAAACGAGTCCTCGTCATGACGCACTATTATCGCTTTGTACTTCAGCGATACGGTTTTCGTTTTGGCCAGCACTTCCTGATATGCAGCAGTCAATGGCATTTGTACAGGTTCATGATACTCGTAATCTTCGCCCTAGGGAGAAATTGTTATAAACTATATATAAAAGTAGCAATATTTTATGTTGTACCAATTCGTAGGTAACATCCGAATCCAGATCACATTCGTGAGCAACAAATGGCAGTTTAACAACTGGCTCATATGTTTTATGTGTTATATTCTTTAACCATTCGTCTGGTTTGTTCATCCATTCTCGAATTAGATTGCACGGCACATGTCCTTCTGGCATGGTAAATTGACGACAAACAACAAAGGCTTCGATGCTAGAGTTTCGGCAAGCTGATGGCTTGAAGACAACTGCATCCTTGAAGAAACGCTTCAGCTGTGTGTAGACAGGGCTAGTGTGGGCTCCTCGGTACACTTTACCCATGAAGGCACCACCTTCTTCGAGAATGTAGGCGGAAATGCTAAGGGCGGACAATAGTAGTTGTGCTTGCATATAACTATCCCAATCATGGTTGCCAGTAACGTCGGGTGCTCCATCGCTCACCACCAGTTGAGCCTTTTGGCCACCGAAAAAGTCAATGATTTCGTTCGCTGTTGATTCTTTCGTTATGTCAGCACGTAGCTGTGTAACGCCGTCAATGGGTGCCATGCCCTGCATATCCACAGCTATAATCTTTATATACTCGCGCTCTTCAGGCGTTTTTGGCTCGTACATACGCTTTGATAGAACCTGCGACCAGCCGCCAGGTGCTGCGCACAAATCCACAGCACGTGTGACACCTGTAAGGTATACATCAGTTTCGAATTGAGTTGACTTAGATTATATGAATTACCCTCTAGTAGGTTGAACGTTTCATCTGCCTGCAGTAATTTAAAGGCGCTTCTTGCGCGCCAACCCTGCTCCTTAGCCAATCGATAGAATATATCACGGCGATCTTTTGAAGATTTGCCCATTTTATGTTTTAATTTGAATCAATTCCTTGTGTTAAATTGGTAAACAACAATATTCTGCTGTCTTTGGGTAAGTGTGTTTATTTATTTACACGGCTGTCATACTTGGCGTTTTTGCGCCAAATTTGGTGCTTTTATTTTGGTTCTTTAGTATCTTTTTTTTTAGGTTTCAAGTGGCAAAAAATCACTAGAATAGTTACAACACTATTGCCGCTAGATGGCGCTATCTAGGCTACTACTCTATGCCACTGATGTCGCCAGCAAACGACTCACTGCAAAACGCTAGACGGCGTCCGCTAGTTAACATTGCCGCGGCTGATGGCGTCTTACACAAAAATATAATAGTAATATAATAATAGGGGTGGACACCAACTTTCAGTTTAATTGACGCCCACTAGGGGATTTGAGAGGCGTACAAAGTATACATATATGTATTTATTTTTGGTAAGGCATGACGAAGAGCTGTGTGTATGTATGTGACGTCCGAGGCAAAGTAAAGGAGTACAGGGTTTCCTACTGTTGGTTGCGCCCGGCTGTAGCTTCGCTCTCTCATCTTTTCGTAACGTGTTTACCAAATGAATTCTATGCTTATTAATCCGATAAACTGAATTTCTATTATCTGCTGAGCAGCGTAATTGTGTGTCTAATCGTATAAGAGTCGCGGCATGGCTCTCTGGGCAGCGATAACAGTTTGACTTGGTACAGGAAGCGGAGGGCATGGGGAGCTGATAACTTGGACGGTAAAAGCCAGAAACTGATTTAGTTTAGTTTGAATCGATTATGGGAATGATGTTAGAGCGGAGCCCAATTGTTCAGCCACGGCTGATTTTATTTGGCATACTGGTAGCCATGCTTAGCTGCATGACAGTGGCTGCTCCAGCGGATGATATGACCACGGAATATGCGATGAAAATCATAAGGAAATCGAAGATGGCCCAGATGAAGAGTATGCTGAACACACGCATCGCTCCATGTGACGACTTTTACACCTACGCCTGTGGCAATTGGCATCGCCAGAATTCTGCTAACCTCTTTAAGACTGAGAGGAGGGATATGTTTCGGTTGCTAATGCAGAGATTCGATCGTCGTCTGCAGCGTCTGCTGAATTCGGGCTCAATGAAGTCACCGCTGGAGCAGAAGTTGCAGAATTTTTATCAATCCTGCATTCAGTCCAATAGCGAAGAACTTCATTACAAGCTGGTGCTGAAGCACATCATCGCGGAGTTTGGAGAACTGCCAGTACTGGCGCGAGACAGCTGGAATACCTCTGGGTTCAACTGGTGGGGAACTGTGGCACAGATCCAGCATAAATATGGCATCCCAATCTTTTTCTCGGTGGAAGTAATGAGCGACATTAAGAATAAAATGGTGAACCGCATCTGTTTGAGTGAGCTGGCTGGTGACAAAGATATGAAAAACCACAAACTTCGCGATTTTTATGATGCGAGTTTGACGAAGAAACTAAAGGACTATCTCGGCATCAGTGCCAAGTTGGCCACTGAAACCGCCAAACAAATTAATGGCTTATTCTACAGATTGGTTGATATATCCAGTACCAATGACAATGGTTCTTTATCAGAAAATCTGGTGCTGTACAAGCTATCCGAACTGCAGCAAAACTTCGAATCCCATCTGAACCTAACTGAGTACTTGGAAGTGGTGCTGGGACAGGGGAATGTGCCGAAGGAGATATATGTATATGGTCACACTTTCAACAATACCCTCCGCGCAATTCAGGATACTCCGTTGACCACGCTGGCCAACTATGCGCTCTGGCAACTGGTCGAGGATTACGTCATTAATGCGGAGCCCAGTCAGCTGGCAGAGTGGTGCACTAAAAAGTCCAAAATGCATTTTGGCAAGCTGGCGGACCACATGACCTACGAACGCTACCGTAGTCCGGCTGTCGAGGCGGATGTACATGAACTGTGGTCAGAGATAAAAGCCATTTTTCGTGCCAAGTTGATTGGGGATAAGCTGGACTGGATTGCAAACAGCACCAGGCAACTGGCCATTACGAAGCTGGATAAGATGCAGCTCAATATAAAATCGTACGATAATGAGGACTTTGAGGCAAACTACGGCAATGTGACGATGGACAGATTCAACTATGTGACCAATGTGCAGAAGTTGCTGCAGGCGGAGGCCAAGCACAAGTTGGATAGATTGCATCAGGCACCTTCCTCATCGGAAAACACTGAAACTTTAAGCTTTACGCCCACATACATTATGAACGAGAACAACATAACCATTCCTGTCGCTCTCCTGCAACCGCACTACTTCTGGGACTCTAAATATCCGAAAGCTCTCAAATATGCCACGTTGGGCTATCTGCTGGGCCACGAGATGATCCATGGTTTCGATGACGATAGCCGCAGTTACGATGCCGATGGCAACCTGGCGCCCTGGTGGGACGACAAATCAAGTTATGAGTTCGAGGAAAAACGCAAGTGCTTCCAAGCTCAGTACCATGCCTACATGTACGATGGCAGTCGACTCCCTGACCGCATTGAGCAGGCGGAGAATATTGCCGATAATGCCGGCATTAAGCTGGCCTACCTGGCCTATCAGCGTTGGCTGGAAGAACAGCCCCAGGAGGTACTGAGGCAGGAGACGCTACCAGGCCTTGAGCTAAACAGTCGCCAATTGTTCTTTGTAGCCTTTGCTCAACTCCTGTGCCGTGATGTCCACTCACAAATCAGAGCATCTGAAGCCGCTAATGAGCACGCACCGGCCATGTACCGTGTCATTGGTTCGCTGTCAAACTTCCAGGACTTCACCTGGGTGTTCAACTGCTCCCAGCAGGCACCGATGGATCGAGAATCCAAGTGCGCTATCTACTAGATTAACATTGGTTTCCTCTTTGGCCATCTTAGATAGTATCAATCCTCGCTAATTGTAGTGTTGAGTAACTAAGTGCCAATAAACAAAAGCAGCTGTGCAGCAATATTTTATTATTGTGTTTATAATTATTTATTTTAATAATTTTATTATTATTTTGAAAATTTTATTCTCGCGCCTAGAAAATCACACTTTGCTTTACGGATTTCCTCCCAATTATTCTGATAGCATTTGAAAATAATTGTATTCTATTCCATTCCTTTACGATCTGGCAACGCTGTCAATGCTGTTAGTGAGAGACCTATTTAATCAGAATCTAGAATAAAATTCAGTTGAGGGACCCTAGCAGCCGTTGTCCGATTTGATATTAGATCTAATTGTTGTCAAATTGTATAACAAAGGGTTTCTAGCTTTATTGTCAGAATATAATAGTCCTAAAGCGTTCGCAGGGAGCAAACGTATCGACAATGTCAAAGAAAAAAGGTAAAAAAATCAAGCCTGCACTAGTTAAGGTGGACAAATGGAACGGTGCGGAGGTGAAGCTTGCTCTGGATGATGCAGTGATAGCCTCTCTACTTAGCGATCGTCCACAATTGAAGAGACAATTTGGTTTGGAAAACACACGTCTGGTGCTGTGCGCTCTGGCCACTGGTGTGGCGATCCTGGCCCATGTATGGAACTTCCTCCAACCCTATCCGCAGTGCCGTCCCGCGCTGTTGGTCTGTGTTGTGGCCTACTTTGCTCTGATGGGTCTGTTAAATTTGCATGCGACATTCCGGATGAAGTGCATCTTTGGTGTTGCCGAGCAAAATATAAATGATGACAAATCCCAACGCACCTGGGAGGTCAGCTCAGTTATGAAGAGATATGATGATAGATACGTACTCACACTGACCGTGAGAGATGCACGTGGACAGTGGCAGCAGAGCAGTAGCAAATCCTGTGCCGCCTACATCGATAGCAATGGATACATTCTGAATCATCTGGTGGCCAAAGAAGTGAATCGAATGTACAACGTATTGGAGCAAACATAATTTAAATATATGCCAATCAATCAGCGTTGAATAAAGAAAGAAAAAACAAGTTTCCGTATTAACAAATGATTAATACATATATATTTCTTAATTATACAAATAATTTAATTCAGTCTGGACTTTGTACACGAGTCTTAACAACAATTGCAATTTTTGTCATTTGCAACTTAATTTCGTGTTGAACACAATAATTTAATATTAATTTAGGACTCATTGCGAGTCGCATTAATTGCTGTTCCAACCAAGCGAAGGATTTTTCGATAAATAAATAATCAGCTAAATCATATCAAACTGGTTTTCACGTTCAGTTCATTTAATACAGAAATTCTGAATTTATTTTGTTAAATACTTGAACCTATGGAAAAGTATTAATGCGAAACCTACATATATACTACGAACTGAGGAGATGTTTTAAATGAGTTATAAATTTATTTTAAATTCATACACTAAAAAACACGGGGAAAATAAATCAGCCTTAAGAAGATATTAAGAATCTGTATCCACACTAAATATTATTCTATATGTCGTTATTGGTAGAATCAGCAGAGGTTTGGTTTTAATTCACCAACTTATTCAACTTATTCTGTTGAATCTTCTGATCTCTTGGGCTATGTGGATTTGGCGCTTCCGTCGAGATTTACTCGTAAAAAGTATAGGTAGAAAAATGTAAGATTTCCAATTTGTTAATTTACACAACGTGGAGCTTTCTCTAACTATAACCATTTTTAGTAAACTCATTTGAAAATTCCATTTACTCAATATCTGGTAAAATGTATCTATTCCTTGAGTCAGACTTTAGACTAAGTACAACTAAGCCTTTTCGCTTAATATTCATATTAATATAATTAATATTTTCAGATTTAAGTTAATTAATTTTGTCTTATTAAGTATTACATTGAAGATAAGATGTTATTATTATGTCCACTTTCTTCCTATATAAAGTATATAAAGTACTTTTAGATAGGTAGACGAGTCTGAGAGATTTTCATGAGTCTTTATCAAACTTATTCTAAGGGGAACATTTGGACTTAAAAAATGACTTAAGATGCCAAATTCTTAATTCCCACAGAAACCATTTTTTCAGTGTATGCATATATAATAATTATGTTATATAATTATTATAAATCCTGCTCGTAAACTAACTTGTTTATTACCTATATTGGAGAGGCATTTGCTCAATTTTACGGCGCAGAACCTATCAGAAGTGATAAAACTAATGGCGCTTCCGACGTATCAGCCTAGTATGTAGGATTTACAATATACCAGTACACTTTCTTGTGTGTGTGTGTGTGTGTGTGTGTGTGTGTGTGTGTGTGTGTGTGTGTGTGTATAAACACAACAATGTTAGTATGGCCAATCAAGCTGACAGTTTTGAATGTGGGGCGAGTATCTCAATGCTTTGAATGGGCTACATAAAAATGATTCAATTGGCGGTTTGACTGAAATAAAAGCCGTCAACGGTTACAGTTATTGTTGTTGCTTTTTGTTGCTGGTGATGCTGCAGTGGTGGTTGCTGTGTAGAGAGTATTATTGCTGGCGCTGGGCGGTACCGCAAACAAGTTTCTCGACTCAATCTGCCGATGTCTCAGTTCTCAGTTGTTGCTCGTGCAGTTTTTTCTTCTTCTCTCTTTAAACGTCGACTTATAAGTTAAAACGGCAATGCGAAATGTTAAAATAAAACAAATTTATGTTGCAATTAATGGCTACGATAAAGTCGGGCCTACGACATGTTGTGGTCCATAAAAAACCCCCCCGGCCAGCCGCCCTATGCCCTGTTTGGCCGCTGTGGAGCGGGTTCCCGAATGAGATTAACACATAATCAAGCTAACATGCGCGACATTTGCATATGGAATTCAATTCAATTTAAATCGAAGCGGAATGTGTGTGTGTGTGTGAGAACGTATGTGTGTGTGTGTGTGTGTGTGGACTGTGTTCCGTTCTGAGTTCAGGCATAAACAGTTACAAAGACGATTTAAAATTTTAATTAATACGAGTAGCATTTACAGAGGAAAAGTTTTTAGTTTTCAGTTTTCTGTTTTCTGTTTTCTGTTTCGAGCTTGAACAATTCCAAGTTTGGCCAGAAGCTGGGACAAATTGTGGCTCAAAGGGGCAATGCCAAAGTAATTCGAAACCACAAGGCACGACATGATGGCACCAGGATAGGATACCATTGGATTGGATGGCATGTGAAGGCAGTTGAGCAGAAGAAGAAATGATGGCAAAAAACTTTTTGTGGCCAGCACACACACACACGTATAGAATGACAGACAGACAGACAACAGACTCCAGCTCCAGCGCAGTGACACACACAACAGTTGGATTCGAGTTTCAGTTGTGTTGCAAGTTTTTTGGTTTCAGTTTTGGTTTCGGTTTTGGGCTGCGGCCATAAATTATCACAGACAAAGTCATTCGTTCCATTTCGAGCGAAACGCTTGGCATGCTTGCCGAGCTGGGGAGGATGGGGAGACGCAGAGAGCTGTCAAACCCACAGGCAACAACCGCAGAGGGGGCACTACTCTCGGCCTGACTCCAGTCTCTCCAGTCTGGGCCAGGTCTTGGGTCTTGGGTCTGGGTCTGAGTTTGGGTTTTGGGCTTAGTGTCGGTCTCGTATCTTCGGAATCACAATTCCATTTTAAATTAAAATCCAAAGAGCAGAGCGCGTGGTGGAGCCGAAACAAAATGAACGCGACAAGGAAATCGAATACACATCGAATGTTGCTTGATGATGTGAATGTGTGTTGCTGTTGTTGTTGTTGTTGCTGCTAATAAGAATAACACAAAGAGCCGTATGGCCCATAAAGCGGGCAACAAAAAAGATATATTGCAGCTTTGGGATCACACGCACGCAGGTAAAAACCAAAAGGTATCACAAACCGAATCAGTATCAGCAGAAGGAGAATGAGAAGAAGTAGAAACAGAAGATGAAACTGAAACTGATGCTGTGGCAGAGAGCTGCATACATAAAAATATGCACATAATGGCCGTTGCGCGATGGCGGGCGATTGGAGACTGACAGATGGACAGTCGGACAGTTGGACAAACTGAGATACAGTCAGCAGTTGTGTGCGGGTTGATTGTGTTTCAAATTGCAAAGCTTTAGCGTTATCTATAGGCTTGGTATGTGCCAGAGCACCCGTCATTCATTCGATAAAGCAAACTGTTGATCTATCTTAATATTATGCACAAAATTCCATGCGAGATTAATCGCATTGATATGATTCAATTGACACCTGTGTCTAGAAAACTTTGGTCATCTGAGACACAGCTGAAATTGGTTTAAAATCGATGCAGTTTAGCATACGACTTCTGATTGAGACATGGTAATAAGCTTTAGGAATGTAGAAAATATTATACTTATTTATATTTTCATTTAATGTATTGTCAGATTCTTTCAGCAGATCTTGGCAACTCTCTGACCTACAGATATCAAATTTAATATTACTAAGTCAATGTCTATTCTATGCAGCTCAAGTGTGTTTTATCGTCTTCATTTTAACATCTTCCTCTTACTTTCTTCCCTCATCATATAGTTACAATTTTATGAAATTACCTTTCCAGCTATTTTTAGTTAATTTTATACATTATTTCCTGAATTTTTTCAGTTACATTTTTGCCTGAAATTTATCATTTTCAACTCGCCAAATTTTGGTAACTTTTCTAAAGTCTAAGTGTGAACTCTTTGTGTCAGTAACACCCGACTGTAGCCTATACATAAATTTAAGTAACATTTTAGACTACAATTATTTATAATTTCTTAATTTCTAATTTTGTTTTACATTCATCTAGGAATTATAAACCAAATCTTGTATAAACTTAACTCCATTGAAAGCTGAAGTTGTAGCACTACAAAGGAGGCCCCCAAAGGATGAGGAGAGTACTGGAGCATAGTTCTAACATTGGCTAATGACAGGCAGCAATATTTGAGAACACTTCTCAATTGTGAGAGAGCAGTGGCAACACGCGCCAGGCGTAGTACTACTGGCCTCTAGGAGCATGTGGTTGCAAGTTTTTATGAACTGTTTACTGCCGTTAAAGTCACTTTTATGTGCCGTCCGCAGTCATAACTGTCGCTGGCTATGGTGATGGCAATGGCAATGGGCTAGCGGAAATTGTCGAAGGTGCTGAGAGATCATCTCGCACACACTCACACACACACAGAAGCTGCTGTGGCAGGATCAAATTCAAAGTGCCAAGCACTTGGGCTGCCTGGACTGTGTGGACTGTGAAAGGAGACAGTTTTATGTCTGTTTACAGTCGTAAATGTTGTTCAATTGCAGCAAACACCAAAAAAGTCAGCCCTAAGCAATGCGTTTAAACAGTTAGAGCAATAGATGCGAACCGAGATACAACTGTAACTCGGAATCAGACAATAAGAGTACAAATGAAAAGTGCCCACAGTCAAGCGATTAAAATTATAACCGGGACAGGGATAAGGCTGGGAAAGAAAGCCAAAGGGCTTGGGCAACTCCAGCCATGCCTGACTGAGCTAGAGAGAGGGCAGAGGCAGAACAATGGCCGTATCTCAATGTTAGTTGCTTTTAACTCTTGTAGCTCTCTCTGCTGCGGCTGCGGCTGCTGCTGCTGCTGCCGTTGTCATCCCTGCTCACCACATTTTATGACCTTTCCTTAATCTGACAGATACGTCACGGCTGCTCTCAGGTACATATGTATATGAATGTATGTATGTTTGTACGTCTATGTGTGTGTATGGACTGTAGAATGCCTTATTAAATATGATTGTATATAGTGCGAAAGTTGAACATTTTGCTGGCATTACGCGCCAGCGTTGACATCTGTTCAAGTGGGCACACAATTCTGGCGGCGACTGCTCAAAGGTGACTCATTTGACTTATGAGCATGGTTAGTCGCTACAACAAATGGCCACAGAGCAAATGGTTATCCGATTAGATTGGGCTAACAATTTCTCCGAAAAGAAACGAAACTCGTAAATTATCACAGATCAAAACAATTGGCACTAAGACTAAGACGGAGTCGGCGTCGGCGTCGGAGTCGGTGCATGTCATAATGTTTATTGGCTGGCAATTGGGTATACGCCGAACCGAAACGCTCACATGGCGCACCTTATGCCCGGCTCCGCCACATTTGCCAAGATGGCGATAACGTGGCCATAGCCAAGGCAATTTTGAGCTCGACGTTATTATGCAATATAAATCAGCAAATGGGCTCAACAAATACACACACCACACCACACACACACACACACTACACAGAGGGTTGGCAACAATGGGGGATGTCAGGCCATGTGCCGTGCCGATTCGATGGCAAAAAGGTAACTTGTGCGGCGACCAGAACGCTCTAAGGGTCCTTCAGCCACCAAAGTTGCCAAAAATTTAATTCGAAATGATAACAGAAGTTCCTGCAAATGTAACAGGCAAACCGTGAAAATGCCGTGCAAGTGACAACCAACGACTTTTTCCTATTGAAGTTCATCTTTTGTCTACAGTGGAGCAAGAGGCATATTTTATTATCATTTAAATTTTATAGGTGTTTCATTTTATTGCAATTTTTATAACAAAATATGATCAAAATAATATCTATAACATAATATGATTTAAGTATGAAATTACCCATTTTGTTATACATAAGTTGTGGAAATATATACATCTTGATTTACAAGATCTATTATATTCAAAAATATTAAAAATATTAGCCTGAAGCCATTTATAGAGTATTAAAAATATTCTTTTGTAAAAGTTGTCTTTTTTAAAATTATGCATGATTTAGGTAAGAAATTTCCATGAAAATACTTTTATAAATTGTAGGAATATATGCATCGTGACCTAAATTAATGTATGAATTATTGTATTAAAAAATCTACTATAGCCTCAACTGAATGTAGAGTTTGCCTATCAGTCAGAAATTCAAGGCACTTAGGACTAACATTAATATGTTTTTATCTGAAATCAAACTTGTTCTAAAGATGTAATATTTGCTGATAGAAAATGTACAAAATATTCCGTCAGTCACTATTGAATTGAGTTATTATTTTGAGTATTTCTCCCGCTTACATATAATATACAAATTTTATAGTTGTAAGGGGCTTTTATTTTTAAAAATTCATGTTGAATGTCAATAAAAATGATTACTGATTTGTTGAGGAACTATATCTTAGTTCCTCACATAATCACATAAATTGTGTAATAAATTAATGATACATTCTCACCTTTTTTTTTGTCACATTTATTGCTAAGTTGTTCCACTGTGCCAGGCAGCAGCAGCGTCTAACAAGGCAGGCAGCTTTGTACCTGATACTGAAACCAATTCGGCGCCTTTTTCGACTACCAACATTCCATATAAATTAGTCTCATGGGTGCAATTTTATTAAATCAACAAAAATTTGCAATGTTGGCAGCATGTTTCAGCCCTGGCTCCCTGGTTTTTCGTTTTTCCTGTTTTACGCCCCTTGATTATTGGCGGGGAGGTTGGGGAGGTGGGGTGAAGAATATCTTCAACCTGGAGCAGAGTCCTAAGTAGCCGTAGTAAAAGTAAAAGTGGGGTGAATGGCTTTTAGTTCAGTCGATGTTTGGGGTTGAAATGGCTTGAGGATATTAAAAAGATTGTGTTTCATTTGAATGCGATGTTGTTGCTCGGTTTCTTGCGGGATTATTATAATATATTGAAGATCGCTTAGTTGAAATTTAGTGTTAATATGACTGCAGTAAATTGGACTCAAATGGTGTTACAGCTACAAGAGATATGTATGTGCGTTTACGGTAAATTTCAAAATGAAAACTCTTGAGGAAATTGCGAATCATTTGATTAATCAGTCTGGCCAATTATTTTTCATTCCATTTTCATATCAATTTATATTTTTTAGCCTATATTGAAAAGTGGAAAATGTGAAAAATGTGCGCCATGGGCTTTCGCAGCGGAAAACAAAGGAGCAAAAAAAAGGAAAAACTCATTTCATTTTGTTAATAAATTATGATATAGTAGCAGTAGCAGCGGGGCATGTGCAATTTTGCAAAAAAGAGAAGCCTACAAACACACACACACACACACACACATGCTGTAAGGGAAACATGAAAAAGTGCCAGGGGATAAAATCAACCTGTGCATTCGCAATGAGCTGTGAGATACACACAACGCATCATCACAACAACAACTACTACAATGACATTGGCATGGGCATGGGCATGGGCACAGGTTGTCATTTGCTGGAAATGGGTAACTGCGACAGGGTTTGCAATTGGGACCCTTTATTCGCACATATTGCACAGGGCACAGACAGTGGAACAGTGGGCACAGACAACTGGGAACAGGGGACTGAGACTGGGACTGGGACTGGGATTGGCATTGGCTTTGGGCATGGGGCGTGTTTGTTTGCATTTATATTTTTTTAAAAACACCCTTTGCACATTAATGCGAGGTAGTAGAGGGTGCCATCGAACAGGGTGTTTTATGCGTTGTTTTATTTATGCAAAATTATGTTTCAATTAAACGTAACGCGCACTGTAATTGCCAGATATTACATAACAGCCAACACCACGGCCATTTTGTGCCCGCTGTTGCCATCATGAGCAGGACGAGGGGGATAAGCAGGGAGGGGGAGGGGAAACAGCTGCAATCCGCTATAATTAGACCGCGCATATGCCACAGCAACAGCAGCAGCAGCAGAATCCAAAACATCAGCTGAATTTAAAGTAGGATCAACGCTTTGCATTTTGTGGCATTGTCAAAATATTGTTGAATCTTTTTTTCCTTTTCAAATTTGTATACCATAAATTGTCATAGTTTATGTGAGATTTGGCATTAGAATTATACGCTTGACTAGCGCTGCTCCAAGGGGTTACTTGCCACATGGCAAATGGTGCAGAAGTTGTGGAAGTATACACCTGGGAGATTAGGTGTAGTAGAATTATACTATGAGTAGTTGTCTCTACTAGCCAATGTAATTATACTACATAGGTATTTAGACATCAAGTTATATATACTAGACAATAGACTATCGATACTTAAACATCAAGATCCTGAGGAGAATTAATAAAGGGAATGAAGGGCTTGAACAGTAAGTTATCTTTAAATAACAGTAAGTAGTGAATTAAGAACTGACAAAAAGTTACCAGAGAAATAGTTTTATGAGTATGAAAGCTCTAACTACCTTCTCCGCCATATCATAAAGACAACTTTATATTAAACGATTCCATTAGTCAATCTTATATGCAGTTTATAAACTTCTCTACCGAAATCTATCACAATATTATCAAACAAAATAGATTCCCTTAGGTGAAATGATTGTTGAGCATTCTAGACAAACGGAGCATGTGCTTCAGCTCATACATATGGGTAGTTACGGTATGAAATAAAATATTTGAAACGTTGCCTTATCGCGTCGATGATCGGCATTCGGGGCCAGTTTATCGCTGAAACTTTTCTAATAACAGCATCCAAATGTGAACTTATGCCAGTCTACGTGCCTCGCATGACGATGACGATGCCGATTGAGACTCAGACTCACAGTCATATTCAGAGTCACTTCCCCTACTCTAAGCACTTTCCCTGCCTGCCCACATACTCGTCCGTCGGCATCAGGCGCTCATCATCAATGGGGCAATCTTTGGAACGCCATTTTGACGTTTTCCAAAGTTTCTTTTATTGCATACATGAGCCATTTGCGTGCTTGTGCTTCCGTTTCCGTTTTCGGTATCCGTTTGTGTTTCCAGCATAGACGCAGCTCGTTGACACAGCCATTACGCTGTCGTTGCTCCAAAAGCGTCACAACGTCTGGTTGTGCCACCAACTCCTCCTTGCCCCATTCCTAACTCCACTCTCCACGCCTTCGATTAGCAGTTGTAGTCGTGGTGCTGCCTGGGCACATGTGTGTGCCATAAAGGCTGTCGTTATGTGAGGCTCTTATTATCATAATCCGTTGAGTTGTTGCCGCATTAATTAAATTTAATTAAAGGCGTTTTGCAACATTTCTCATGTACGTGGCAAACGTTGCAAATTGCAAATCTAGCACTGAGCACATGACCCTTGGGTAACCCTGTATCTTCTCGCTTGCCTTTCTCCCTTTCGCTTTCTTTAGCTCATGAAATTCATTTCCATAATGCGAAATGCCTTAATTAATATTCGCAGCATTCTAGCATTAGCTAGTGCTAATTTATGCTTCATAGAAATATCAATTAGATGCCATGGGATTGTGCCTTGCTTCTGCCTTGTATCGTATAAATCATCAAAGAATTTCAATTATAAATGGGCTGTCAATACCATTTATAGGAGTTTAACTTTATAGATTTCATAAGTATCAAAATAATGAGGTTGTTATGTATTAGGATGAAAGCGGGAATTTGAACAGAAACATGAACAGGACTATATATAGTATTTAAACGAAAAGTTCTTAAGCCAAGTGGCTCGTTATTGGTTTTGAGAATTTTCTATTTTTATCACAATTTAATATTGATGCGAAATATTTCCATTCCCATTCTATACTTTCTTCCGGTTTCCTGAATTTATAATCCTTTAAATTTTAAGCATCGAATTATCTAGATTAAATTAAGATAGTAGGGCGATTAGGCTATTATTGTTATATTTAAGTTTTACCAAAAATCGGAGTACTTTTAAGTTTAAGTTTTTGTATACTATATACTTAAATATGATCTCAAGTCTCTTTTAAACAGAGCAAAAATCTCTTCTAATATTCCTTTGATATTTCCCACTAATATTAGTCACAATAAATCAACTGTTTTTTAGTTTTTTATATTTATTTATTAATTTTCATTGTTTGCTTATGTTTAGATACAGCGTCGCTTTAATGCTTGCTTTAATCCATAGGTTTATAGACTCACTCATTTCAGTCGCTTCGTGCACATTGAGCGAATGTTTCCACACTTTTCCAGCCAGGAAAAGTTCACTCGAAATGCTGCACAGCGAGGGAATGAGAAATATTTGATTTACTTTCTTTCTTTTTTTCTTGTATTTTGTGTCTCTTATAACTTATGCATTGCACTGCACTTTATTTACAAATATATTTGGGGGCAAGAGTTGTTGCAATTTCTCTCTCGATTTTGTTAAGTTTTTTGAATATCATTCAATTACGTATATGCCGGGCTTAAGACATTTTCTATCGTTTATGGCTGAATGAGTTAAATTATATAATTTATATATATATATATTGTTATTTATGTATGTATATGTACTTGTTAGTAAATAGGTTTGTCTTCTACGTATATAAGTTGTTAGTTCTCTAGGCTAATCGATGCTTCCTTCTTGAAATGCTTTCTCAATGATTTTGGATGGGCTTTAGTCATTTGTAAGTACATACATTAATTCGTATTAAGTAGATTAAATAAAACAACTTGTCTATGTGTTTTTGTTTTAATTGTTTTCGTATTCATTTTAAAATCGCATAAAATTATATAATACACAATTTGTCACAACTAAACTTAGGCTAAAATTAACAGAAATCATTATATAGAATCAAATACAAACAAAAATTTAAGCCAAAAATGCCAAATGAAATTTTCACAAAATCAATAAAAAATTGTGAGTCAAACAAATTTCAATTTAAAGCGCAACCAAACAAAAGGCAATGGTAGGTATAATTTAAATTAATCAATTAATTAACGTAGTAGCTCTTAAGTAGCTCCAATATCACGTGAACCAATGAGGGGGAAAAGAAAAAACTCAAGATGGGATTACAATGAATTCATTGTTGACTGAAGCTGAGCAGTTGGCCAAAGTGTGACTGCCTTGAATGTTAACCGTGTGCTACATACATATACACATACACTTATTCATATAAGTATATACATGTGTATAGTACCATAGTATATATTTTATATATTTATATTTATTTTCTTGTTAATTGTAGTTGTAAATATGCATGTGTAGGTTTTGCTTTGCTTCATTTGTAATAAATAAATATACTTTACTTTGCTTTAGTTCATTTTACTTTAGTGTTTATTTCATTTTTTCTTTTTTCTTTTAGTTTCAATCAACTAGTTTTTATTCCTCTTTTTCTCTCTCATTGTTTACGCTAATGTAATGTAAATTTCATTTGGGGAAGTTAAAACTCTACGTATATTGGGTTCTTCTGCCGCCTTCTACTCTCTCATTCGTCTGGCCAGTGTATATCTCATTATTATTATTTATTTTTCATTTTCCACTTTACTCTATTTTGTTTTCTTTAACAGTTGTAGTAGCTGTTGTTGCAACCTAATAGCTAATACGTATTTCGGAGTTTACTATTTGTAATATTTAGCGCATTTCTCTTTACTTTTAGTCACTGGCAAAACGACATTTCTTTAATTCTTCTTCTTCATTACAATTGTTATTAATTATATTATTATTATTTGTATTACGTATTTGAAATCGTGATTATGCTTTTGGGTATGTTTCATACCATTATGTTTACTCATTACAAATACACTTAAACTGGTAAATAGGGAAATGTTTTCGGGCTTTTTTGTATTTACTTAAATTTTTTTTTGTTTTTGTGTTTTTTATAGTTTGTATTTTTGCCTATGATGATTTACATTTAGGTTAAGATTAATATGGCATTGACGGAACTATTGTGTTTAGTTTTCGTCTAAGCAAAAATTTCAAAGCATTGGCATACAACAAATTACAGCAAAACATACAACACAATCAATAAAACAAATTATTGGAAGAGTTCTTTTTCGTTTCTCAATTGAAAACATAAACAAAAAAATTCCAATAAATACATACACTATATATATATAATATGTGAGAGTACAAAATGTACGATCTAACGCTAGAAGTAAGAAGTATATGGGTATTACTTTTATAGGTATAATAGCTGTAAATACATACATTTAAATATACATTCAGTGTATATATAATATATATTCATAATATTCTCGTAAACATAGTTAAACGTGTAGCTATACCATACTTTATTCTATAATCCTACAGCAGTCGCAAATAATTTTATTTAACGTTGCCACGCCAACGTCACGGGGTCTCAATATCTTTAGCTTTATCTTTATCTTTATGTTTATCATTATCATTTCTGACTAACTGACTATTTGACTATCAAATATCGCTCATATCTTTACTCAATGTGCAATCCTCTATGATTCAGCGTTTGGCTCTACTTAAGCATTTATCGCTCTATACTCTATGTGTAGATCAAGGGTCTGCATTATTATAACTATGCCCTGCACAGTGGTGCACCTGCGATTTGTCTGGCTGGGAAAATGAAAACGGAGAAACAGTGAGAAATATATAGAACTGATGGTCATAAACTATTACAGCTGACTGTCTATCAAATAGACAAACATTATCTGGAGCAGCATAATTTCACGAGTTGTTAAAACATAATTAAAGCCTTTTAGTATAGGTCAAAACATATCTTCATGTGGCCCACTGTGCAGAGGCATTGATCTTGCATTTACGGGGGGATTTATGTATATGTATGTATATCCATTAGAAATAGACTTAACAACTATTTACTATGTAAAACTTTACGTATTTAAGTTATCAACTTTTGTTTTGTTTTTCGCATTACACAGAAGGAGACGAAGGAACGCCAAACTCAAGGCATCAAGCGACGACATTGACAATGACGGTGGTGGTGGCGCATGGCTGGTGGTGTTCATGTGGATGATGGCGGATGGCTGATGGCTGACGGCTGACGGCTGACGGCTGAGGGTATGGTCCGCCGTAGGGACTAGTCTATTTAGGAGTTGACCTTACTGACCGCCTTGAGCAGATCATGATTGCTCTTGTCCAGGGCACTCATCATGCCCAGATTGCCGCCGAGACCAGCGCCAAGGCCGGGTCCCAGGCCAGAGCCGACACCAACGCCCACACCCATGCCCAGTCCCAGTTTGAGATCGTTCTGACCCACAACGGAGTGATGCAAATGGCCCGGATTGTGTGCAATGATCGAGTGATGATCCTGTTGCTGTTGTTGTTGATGCTGCTGCTGCTGTTGTTGTTGCTGCTGTTGCTGTTGTTGCTGCTGCTGCTGTTGTTGCTGCTGCTGCACTTGCTTATTCTGCTGGGCGGATTTCATTGTCTCCTGTGCCTTCATCTTCTCCTGCTCCTCACGATCGCGTCGTGCCTGCATCCGCCATGAGGAAGAGATAAGCGCAAGAGATAAGCGTGAGTGAGTATAAATTATTTAGAAAGTGTCTCATGACTAATACAGAAATGGATATGCAAATGAGTTGGCTCTTACCTGCTCGTTGATCTCCTTTACCGCGCGCAGCTCCTTCTTCAACTTCATGCGTCTGTTCTGGAACCAGATCTTGATCTGTCGCTCGGTCAGGCAGAGTGCATGCGCGATCTCTATGCGCCGTCGCCGTGTCAAATAGTGATTGAAATGGAACTCCTTCTCCAGCTCCAGCGTCTGGAAGCGGGTGTACGTCTGTCTGCCGCGACGACGCGGGCAACCATTGGGGCCTGTAATCAAGAACAAAGGAGAGAATTGCATTAGTCACGTTCCACGTACATGTTCATGTTCGATGTGCTGCGGTTCCGTTTTTGGCAACTCTTAACGAGCTGTGAAGATGCTCTCAGACAGCCCCAAATGGCATGGCAACACATGTGTACACCGTCTCCGGCTATTGATACCCGTTAAGGCGCTTGATTTGTGTTCGCATTTCGCGCTGCTTTTGGCAATTGTTTAATTGACAGCTAAGGAGCAGCGGCAACTGCTCCAAGTGAATGCACTCCAAATGTCTGCTGCAAAATTATGAAGGCAAACAAACAGTGGAACAGTTGCACTAACAATACACACACACACACACACACACTGATACTGTCTGACGTCAGCGCCACACACTGCGAGAGAGTCAAATCGCGGCAGGACATCAGCTCCCTGGGGGTCGGTCGGTCGGTCTGTCGGTCGCTGTCTGTGCCTCGCCTCGGACTTTGATTCCGATTTCTATGGCGATTGCACGGCGTGTGTAAAAGGGTGAAACAGCAGCTAACATCTACGCTCCCGCTGGGGTGTGCAACAATTTCCAGGCATTTCTATCTCTACTTGTTTTCTCTTCTTTCTTTTTTTTATTTTGTGTTTTCTTTTTTTTTTTTTTAGCAATTTTCTACGCTACCTGTGCAAATTTTTTACGCGACGGTGCGTCGTGTATGATAGAGCAAAGGGAATGGCCATGGGCAGCGTGTTTATGTTTCGGAAATCAAAAATTCGCTATCTGCAAATTGCAGGCCAGGTCTCACTTTACACGCTTGCTGTTTTATGACAGCACCTTTCGGCTGTTTTTTGTCTTCCTTTTTTTTAAAAGGTTTTCAATTTTTTATGGTTTAAGTTTCCGACAACACAAAACAAGGGACGAGTTTTGCGTAATATTATGAAAGGTGCATTTTCTATAGATTTCCCAGGCAGTTGTAAATCATACTGAGCAAAAGATACAAACAGTTTTTTATGATAGTTTGCTTATGGGTAAAAAATATTAAAATTTAATAACAAAGTAAATAATATTTTCGACTCTCTAATTCAATGATTTTTCCATTATATTTTGAAGCCAGACTTTTATACACCTTTTATAATAGTTGCATAAGTGGCAAGGAAATTAAAATTTAATAGTAAAAGAGTAATATTTTCAAGCGAAATTTCAGCCGATTTACTCAACAAAAAAATTAAATGTTTAATAGAGAAAATAAAAATGAAATAATAAAAAAATATACTCTAATGCTTTCCAATAAATTTGCTGACTTTTTCAATTAATTTCTCATCTGTTTGCCATAAAAAAGCATTTAGCTTGCTCGAGTGGGGCTTTTGAGGGGGTGGGGGTCAACTCTAGTGTCCAGCTCGAGGCACTACTTGGATTCTAATCAAACAACCCCATAGACTGTGACCCCTCCCGAAATGCCCGAATGCCAAACGTAATCTAAATTATTTACACGCTACAATGAGCAGCTACAATTCGTCCCATAAATCACGACTCCCAGGACACACGCGCCCCTAAAAGAGATTTACGAGCCCTGGCAATGGCAGCGCGAACGGGATGGCAGCACTATGCACAGGAGTGCTGGAATCCAATATGGCTGCCGCAGCGTCGTCTGTGTCGAACAGGTAGACATGCATGCTCATGCTCAAACTGAACACACACACACGCACACCCAGGCAGCGGGAGCGTT
The DNA here is from genome assembly GCA_035045005.1 of Liodrosophila aerea. Taxonomy (NCBI): domain Eukaryota; kingdom Metazoa; phylum Arthropoda; class Insecta; order Diptera; family Drosophilidae; genus Liodrosophila; species Liodrosophila aerea. The sequence continues at coordinate 1,299,034 of JAWNNL010001066.1, forward strand.
GTCATGGCAACTCAAAACTCTCCGCCTTGTTGTTGTTGTCGCTGTCGCAGTCGACGTCAACGCTGCTGCCGCTGTCGCTGGCGGTGGTGAGTCGCAAAGTGGTGAGTCGGCGCAGTCGGTTGAGCGTGCTAAGCAAAACCGGATTTCGGAGAGAGAGCGCAGAGTGTGTGGAGCGTATTGCAGCTTTGAGCCAAATGCCATGTGAGACAAAGAGTATCGCTCTGCCAGAGCCAAATCTCTGGATTTTTGTGCGAGACTTATTGATTTTTCATTCTAGTCGATGGCAGATTTTTGTAATGGCCGTCAATGGACGACACGTCGCAGCCCCGTCCCCTCACCTAACTTCAATGAATGCGCTCAGCGCAGTGAGATCGAATTGAGTGCCCGACGGAGTTTTTATAGTTGCATAAAGAGCGAATGTGTTTGTAAGCATATTGTTATTGCTCATTTTCACCTAATAAAATTAATGATGAAAATAATAATCATATTGATAATTATCTGCTTCTGTTAACTGATTTGTGCAGATAAAGGAATGTACTAAAATAACTTATAGTAACTAAAGTATAACTGCTATTAATGCCACAACTAAGACACATTCTATTATCACTAGAAATATTCTTTAATTTATTTTTGTATTCAACTTTTTCGTATTAATTTTTTTTTTATTTTTTATATACATAATTATATTTATTTATTTAATATTTTTATTAGTTTTATAATTTGTTAAAGTAATAGCTACAATGAACTAATTCAGAAGACGATGAAGATAACTTTCATATTTTATTAAGTAGGTATTAAATGTTGAATACAAATATATATAATAATACATAAATACTTGTTTAGTTATTTATTTCAATATTTGTTGATAATGATAAAATACTTAAACTAATTTCTACACAATCCTTAAGGACATTTTCAAATATTAATCAATTCGATATTGAAATTCCATTGCAAATTGTTAGCTTTCAATGCAGATCAATTTAGAGTAGAACATTTAGAGTATAGAACATAAAACAAATTCTACTCAATGATAGAAAATATTTCCCTCTGATTACTATTGATTTATGTAAAACGTTTTCTTTCTAGTGATTATTAAACATTTCCTCATTCGTTTCATTTCAATTCTCACGATTATTTTGCAATAGAAAATCGTTGTCAAAGTCTCACGTATGAGTTAGATGCCAGTTTCAGACATAAATGCCAATGAATTTATGGCACATTTAATTAGAGTTAACTAGAAACCAAGTTGTCGAGTGGAACCGGTTGATTGCACAATTCCGTGCAAAATCAGTTTTCAATTTTCAATTTTGAATTTCCAATTAAAAATCAATTAGCGCACCATAAACTGCCGTTGCAATTGACTGACGATGCGGCTGCTCTTGGCCAGATGCTAAAACCGGCCGTGTGTAAGAGTGTGTGTGTATTTGCTCAATGCCAATGGAGGAGGAGTAGTCGAAATTTCAAGCTACTAGTAAACAAATGTGGCCAAAACAGAGACACACACACACAGTCACGCCTTGCTGTTGACCAAATACCAACTGCCAACTGGGGAAATGGCGAGGGACAGCGGGAAGAGGGGTAATAGCATTCGTTGAGATTTCTGTGTTAAGAGGTATCCCATGAGCGTCGTCAGTGTCTGGCTTGTTGTGAATGGGTCGTTCTATAACAATGACATTAACCATTAACAATTAAAAATATAAATATTCATAATAATAAACGTAATTGTTCAATAAACAGCGACGCGTATAAACAAGCCTCAATCATATGTGAAAAGAAAAAACTGACTGAAACTTATGATGACATTAAAATCATAAAAACAATTCAAAGCGTACAATAAAGATACACACACACACACACACACACACACACACATAGACCGTAGACCGGCAGACAAAACGACCAAAAAGCCTCATAGTTTGTTTGTTTGTATCTGAGTCTATACAAATGTATCTACATGTGTGTATCTGTATCTACATGTGTGTATCTGTATCTGTATGTGTGTCTGTGCATTTGAAAGTGTTGTCCGTGGGTACGGCGACATCAACTGCTTCGTTTCTGTTTCTGTTTCTGTTTATCGAGCGACACAAAATTGTTGTACAATAAACAAACATTTTGTTTTCTATTTTCTTTGCTTCTCGCTTTTTGTTTCGATAAATAAATTTACATATCGTTTGACACAAACTTTTGAAACATTGTGGCCAGTGTTGTTGTTTGTAATTAATTCCAAAACATATGCACACACTTATTTATATACATCCATACATATTTATATGAATATGTTTGTATGTATGTAATTCGGGTGACTCTGCTCATTCGCAAGCAGATTTCCGCTGAGAATAGTCAAATATTTGTTATCTTAGTCAGTTCAATGGTTTTGGCATATGTATTTATTTTGTTTCGGCCAAACAATTCAAAATTTGCCAATCCAGCTGAATTTAAAAGTAACGGATATTATGCCAGAACTGGGGTAGCTGAGTCATATACAGTGGCTGACAGTTTAAATGAGTCAAGCTACGGCAGACAATTGTAAATGCTACAACTTGCAAGGAAGAAAAGTTACTAAAAATATTCTTAAAGCTTAAATAGACTTGTATAAATTTGACATAAATAAATGTAGCACATTTTCAGAAATTATTTTTAAAACAAATAAAAATTTCTTATAATCTTGGTAGGCAATTTAGATAATTTATAAACTCTAGAATTAATTGTGATATATTTTTATATAAACTGACAGGGGATAAAATTCAATATTAGTGTATATTATTAAAGAAATCTTAAAAAAATAGATGTATTTTGATTATGACAAAATATGTATATAATTTGAATACACTATTGTCATAATTGAGTATACAAATACTCTTCGTATTTGATTAACACTATATTTAACATTAGGTTTAAAATACAGTAGGTTAAACGCTTTCCAGTAACTTCTTTCTTTCTTTAATATTTTTGTTTGGAATTATATTTTAACCCGGTTAGAAGTATCCTTTACTAATTCAGTCATTAATTTTCACATATACTTTTCTAAATGCTGTCTTTTCTACTACTACCAACTGCCTTACCATCGTTTCAAAATGGCACTTTTCAGCTATTCTAGCTTGAAGTAAAGAAAAGAGTGAATGTTTCTCGCATCACTTGGACTTGTCTACACTTTCCTTTGGAAATTTCACTCTTCAATGTATTTGGTATGTTTTATGCTGATTTGTTTATAAGTATTTGGTATGCATTTTCGAAACGAACTTCCCGGATGGCATGTTGAAAGATATATAAACAAACAGCAGACATTCAACATGCCCAACAACTACACACACACTTCCACACACACACTCACTCGCATGGTATACAAAATGAACAATGAGCAACCAAAAATTTGTGAATGCCTCAACAAAACTCCCTGTTGGCTCCAAGTTGGCTCCCTCATTTAGCGGCCAGAATGGTATGGAGTTCATTGTTTCGTCAAGTTTGGAATTTGTGTAGACGATCTTTTGCGTATTTAGCGCAAATTGCAATGTTTTGTTGGTGAATGCACGACGCAAAATGGCTTCTCCCTGGAGACCATCCATATCCTTGGATATGCAAATGCGACATAGGGAGGCAGCATCGCACCAGGACTAATTAAACTTTGAAAGAAAAGCCGCTTAGAGTCTGGCTGACAAGATGCTGTGTCTGCTCTGGCTTTCTCTGCTCTTCCCTGGGCAACATCTGGCGGCTTTTAGCCGCACTTGATGTCGTCGGGGGTGGGGCAGGTGAGCGACGCCATTACAGAGGGTGGCACAGGCTAAAGTCAGCTACAGCCACAGCAAGCGAAGCAACTGCAAATAATTTATGTTTATTAAATTTATTTAAATTTAATCAGACACGCGGTATGCCCTGCCAGTGAGTGCGTGGTGAGGTGAGGGTGCCTGCCTGTCGAGGGGTGTTTGCTTCAACCTGGAAGCGGCATGGGTGGAGGGGAAGGGGAATGCTTTTTGTGCAATTTATGTGCAATGCGTTGCCAATGTTGTTGTTTTCACTGGCAAATGCTATCTGCCCAGCCACGCCCATACCCACACCCACACCCACACCCATCTCCATCCTCAATCCCAGCATAACCGAGGAGCAGCAGCAGCAGCTACAGCATAAATTGCTAATTGTGTGCTTAATCTTGGAAAATATATGGCAGAGCGTCGTCGCTATCTCTCGACTGTATGTAGTATTTTTGGCCTGTGCCTCTGCCTCTGCTTCCGCCTTTTCGCAAAATACTCTCTGCCTAAGCACTAAGCGCCCGCTCCTTGGGGATTAATATATTCTCATCAAATATTTCGCGCCATTATTGGAATTGCTCCTGCTCGCTGCTTACTAAATTCAACTGCCAGTTTGAGCAAATGCCTGAGGGGGAGTAGGGGCAAGGGCAGGGGCAGGGGCATTTTGTAGTGGGATTAGATGTACAGCTTAGGTTTATGTAAACACAAATTAAGTTGAACATTTAGTCAGCACAATGTCGGCACTTTTCAAATCTAATTTAAGCGTTTCATTGATGCAAAGTACAGCATCCTAAATGCAAAGGGGTATTTTATACATAATGCGATAAGCGATGGCAGTGTTGCCTTTAAAATTAACTTTAAAATGTTTATAATCAAAAGTTCAAGAAGTTAACACAGTGACTGTATAAACTAATAATACTATACTAATACTATCTATAGATCCTGCTACGCTAGAAGGAATGAAAAGGAATGAATACTAAGCATATTATAATCTATACATTGAAACTTATCGGGTTCTTGAAGTTGTATTTAATAATATTCATTTCAAAAATAATAATATCAAATAAGAAGTTTTTACTTTGTAAAAATTACAAAAAATGTAGAGAAAAGTCAAAAAATAAAAGAGAATTATGAAAACGAATGAATCATGCGAGTACGATTGGAACCTGACAAAGCTATCAAAATTCTATTTTAATATAGTGTATCTTAATCTAAAATTAAAAAGCAAGAATATTATATGCTGTTAAGAGATTGAATTCTTACTTTGTGGTTAAAAATCGAACACATTTTCATTCCAAATGGAACCTCTACTAAGTTAATATAGAGCAGAAGTATCTATAGCATTAAAATACTGATTATAGATCCTTTTTTAATATCGCTTAAATATGTTTAATATGTTTGAATGTTCTCTCTTCTCTTTAATAAAGTATAGTATCTTACAGCTTAGTTCTATTCATTTTTAGAGTTATCAAAGTAGCGACAATCTAACAATATGCTGATAATTATGCCCAACATTAGTTCCAAAACATTTTATCGTGTAGCCATTGTCTACATATGTTGCACGACTAATATTAAAGACATCAACTACACGTTGATACAAGCAAAGATACAGATGCAAAGATAGAAAGATACAGATACAGATACATATGATCACATATGCCGGCACTCGTTTAGCAGGGGCTGTTACTTTCCGTTTCAAAAGTGCCACACTATGAGAGTGTCTCTGTGTGTGTGTGTATTCAAGTAACATGGCAACACTAACAGTTAAATTGTGCAGGAATCAGGAGCGAAAGGGAGCGAGGAAAACAACGAGAACAACGGGAAGAAAGAGAAGAAGAACAACGGCAGCCATTAGAGCCATTCACCCTTACTGTCTTTATGGCATTTTTAATCTCGTGGGTGGTTGTCAGCCCCACCCAATGCCACCCACACACACACACACATACACACACACACTCATCCACACTTGGTGGCAATGAGCCACAGACTGTGCTGCTGCTGCTGTTGCCACTGCCAGAGGCATGAGGATGAGCAGGAGTTTGGCATTCTTCTTTCTGCTTCTTTTTTTGCACGCACTGCAAACACGAGGGTGTGATAAGACAAAATACCCGCCATAAATGTGAAAAATATATGGCCAGAAGTTAAAAGGGAAAACGGAAGAAAAAGAACTGAACAGAACACAGAAAAAAGAGAAAAAAAAAAAAACCTCAGAGGGCGACGTGTACCCATGCCCAGCTCTCCACACTCCCCTCCTACTCTCCACCTACTAAAAGTTTCGATAAATTTGTTGGTCTGAGCGAAATGCTTAGGGGGGAGTGCGAACTAATTTGGGGCAGGCGAGGCGAGGCGGGGCAGGCGAGGCGAGGCGAGGCAGGGCGAAACGGATGCCGTTTGGGCAGCTGGAACATTTGTAACGATGCTCTATAAATGGCATTAGGCGTCTAGAATTGGTAATCCGCAAGATTTTTCTTTTTTTTGCCAACGATGGGCTGACTGTGTTTGACAGCTGTCGTTGCTGCCACTCCTCATAGTTGTTGTTGTTGTTGTTGTTGTTGCAGCCACAGCTTCCGGACACGCGTCGCCAACTGACCGCAACTACAGCACGCTTAATGTGTGTGTGTATAAGTGAGTATCTGTGTGTGTTGTGTGTGTATGTTTGGCTCAATTTAATTGCAAATGAAAGGCGTTTAATGCGCGCCAATGGCGATTAAAATCGCTGCGAATCGATGCGACAATCAACGGCCAGGCAATGATGACAATGAAGTGGAGTGTATCTGAGTAGCTGTGTGTATCTGTGTATGTGTGTGTAGTTGCTCGCAAGGGTCATCAACACTCTTTACTCTTTTTTTTTGGCGTCTTTGTCTCGGCAACAACAAAAGGGCAAAAGAAAAGGTTCGACTGCAATTGGCCTCGTCTTGCCCTTTAGACGCCTCATTGGCTTTCGGCAAAGGCAGCAGAAGAAAACAAAAACGAAAACGAACAGAAAAAAATTGAATTGAAATTGATTGCCTTCATTGGGTCGTTGTTGGTGTTGTTATTGTTATTGTTGCTGTTGCTGCCGTTGCTGTTGCCAAGTTCATTTGTGCGTTCTATGAACCTTGGCAACATTATATCGACTTTTATTGAAAACACATATAAATTGCGCCAACTGCTTTCAAGTGAGAAAAGTGCGCAGCCTCGAGTCGTTTTCCCATACGTTTACGGCCCAATGCACACACGACAACTGTGGCGACACTGTAGACCCCAGACATGGCAGATCTGGGAGACCCCAGACACCCGCACACTCAGTCAGTGTGGTGTGTGCGAGTGTGTGTGTGTGGTGTGCTTCCCATTTGGTAAAAACAAACACGAATTTTCGAATTTCTATTTCGACTTGCGAGCAGATGTCGGCCATAACTTACTGTTGCGTGGGCCCTTACGACATCGGCTTGAAACGATGACGTATTAAAATGACATTCCACAGACAAAGTCCCCTCTACCTCCGCCCCCCCCTCAGGTTACACCCCTGCCCCTCGACAAACGTGACATTTAAATTCGTATAAAAAAAAGCATCGATCGATCGACGCATTTTGCTGCGGGTTCTATATTTACCTAAGCGTGCACATAACTCATGCTTAGTCTCTCTCTTCCAAATTCATGCCCATTCCGGTTGCCTATGCCCGTACCCATACCCCGCACCCCGCGTACCACTAGACTCTATCTTGTCTATGCATTGTGTATTTCAATATGCACGGGCTGCCATCCCGCGGCGCGCAATACTCGTAATTTCATATTGCCGAGTCTTTCCTGTCTAGCATTGACTTCAAGGTGTGGTCCTGTGCGCGCTCCTTAGCCCCAACTCACCCACACACACACACATAAGCACACGAGGTAAACAAATTGATAGCGGACTGATTGGCTTGGCTCTGAGGCACAACGACCGCAGACCACAAACATCGATTTCAACTGGTACACTGAGCAAAAATAAGGCGGTTAAACTTTAAAATTGTGTTTGTAATTATTTGTAAATTTAGAATATACTTAAACTTATTTAGAGGAAGATGTGTCATTTGAGAAAGAGTTCTACGGATTTTCATAGGTTTGAATAGACTTTCCACTCGGACTTGAGGCTATAAATATTGGTCTCTAGTTGAAGAAAATATTAAAAGTGAAGCACTACTATTTTCAGTATACAATTTAAGAACATTGATATAAAATAATATTTGAAGCAAAATATATAACAAAAATAATAACAAGACGAATAAATCTTTAAACAAAAACTTTTTAACTAAAATAATATGAAATTGTTTTAAACAATCTTTATGCTTTTTAAAAAATAAGATTGATACAATCTTTCAAACTTATTTTTCCAGTAATCCTGTTCTTAAGTGTGTAAGTGCTTAAAACAAGATAAATTCACATTAAATAAGAGGTGAAGACCTCGACGCTATTGCTCGCTCATGATCTACTATTAACTTTAGTATTGTTTATACCTTTAATTTTAATATTAAATAAATAAATAAAAAATTAAATAAAAACACATTCAACTAAGAACCAAATTATTAAATTAAGTATTTTAGTTTTCGGTGTATTTCTCTCAGTGCCCTCTTGGTAAGGTTATACAATTTCTCATTTTCTTGCCTTTGACAAGCTTGATTAATGACCTATGTGTCTGTGTGTGTGCGTGAGTATGTGTCTCACTCTAACTCACTCTTGGTGACTGCATTCAATTCTTTGTTAATGGCTGCATGAGAGCATTTTATTAAAATGGAGTCTGAACCTTTTGTTATCGACAGGTTTTGTGCCCCTTGACAGTTACTGCGCATTTCCTAAGCTCAGATTACATATTAGCTGAATGTATGTATATACCTACATATCTTTATACATTTATTATTATATTTATGTATGTATAGAATGTGTGTGTAATTTATAAAAGTGCTGAATGGCTTCATTAATGGCAGCAAAGTTGCAGCACTTCTTTTCAGCTAACAAAAGATTGCTACGAGCGCAATTGATACCGAAAATAACGAGTTCTATAGGGGTAGGATTAGACATTTAAAAAGAAGAGTGAAACCGGTTATAAATTCTTCACTAAACCATAAATAACTAAAAGACACTTTTGTAAGGGGAGTGTAAATATCTAACTGAAATCATGGTTTTTTAGTTAGCTATGAAGTGCTTCATCTTCTGAGAGATATTTCAGCTAATCTGTGTGAGAATCTATACATTTTTGAACTCAAACTCAAATTGATTATAATTTATAGAGTGCTTAAAATGTTTTCCATTTGCATTTTAAGTACATCGTTCGTGTATAAAGACCATCGAAATTCCCTATAAAATGAGCTCGAGCAGCTATAATCGGCTCATTTATGTATCGAGAGAGAAGAGAGAGCGATTCAAGTGTCTTGCGTCTGCCTTGATCAATTATGACTGAAATTATCCATTAGTCGTCGCTTTTATATGGGTTATAATACTTATGTATATGTGTAATATATTTATATGGCCCATATCGCTAACGATAATGTATAATGGCAGCAAAAATCAGGCACACACGCACACTCACACACACACACACATACACACGTAATAAAAGTTTATCTCTCAGATTAATGATAACAACTAAAACAATTGCAGAGTGCATTAACCGGCGTGTATAATTCCGCAATGAAATTAATATTAACGGCTACTTGCACTAATTAATGATGGCAGCTCAAAAGCACAACAACAACAACAACTATAACAATAACAAAGAAGTACAACAAGCCGAAAGGCGAATGGAAAATGGAAATGGAGACCGTCACGCAGAGTGCGGAATGCGGAAAAATGGCTGGGAAATGCAACAGAGACACGCGAGGCGTGAAAAACGACTTGAGCACAAAATAGAAACTAAAAACAAAACTACAACAATTTACTTAAATACTTAAATACCGAAACTTGTGCATTTTACTAAAATGAAATTAAAATTAATGAAAACGCAAAAGTTCACTTGGAGGATTTGTGAGGGAATTAAACTGCGCAATGTAGTAGTAGTGCTCTATATGAGAATGTCATGTCAAAGTGGTGTAAGTGGGGGTGGGGGTGGAGTGGTGGTGTCATGGTGATTGTCTGTGGAACGTGTACGCTTTTAATTTGATTTTCGTCTGCGAAATTTACATGTCTGCCTGCATAGACTATGCGACACACAGCCTCTCACTCCCAGTCTGTCTAACTGTCTGTCTGGTGACCTCTCTCTGTGCACTGTCTCTCTCTCTCTGCTCTCAAATGTAATTCAAACCCTTTCGCCAATTTGCGCCAGTTGGGCATTAAAACCGCAGATTAACAGCCACACGGGGTAGTTAAATACTCCTCGCAAAGGGGTAAGCGGGGGCAAGGGGTGTGGTGCCCTTTTTTCTTGCCTTTCGCACTCACAAACGTGTCATTTCGAATTTTCCATCGGCGTGCAAGAGTAGCAAAAAATATATATGCCACGAAACGTGCCGATAACATGGTGTCGCACATTTACCCCGCCCCCTCACACACACACACACACACACATACACAACGCGACACGCCCTCGAAGAGCGCCAAATGTAAATATGAAATAAGAAAACAAGAAAACAACAACAGAAAACAGAAAATCGGAAATTAAACAAAACCGAAACGAAACGAAATGGAATTCGCTTATCGCGCCTCATAAATTAACCCTTGCAGCGTCCGCACGGACCCGGGACAGTGACACTGACAGTGCATGGTGTTTACCACCCCACTCGGAGAGCGCAGAGATAGCCGGAGACTGGAGACTCCGACTGGGCGTTAAGTGGTTGTTGTTGGGGTCGGCATGTTTATCTGCACCCGACTAGACCCAATCTCCTGCATACTCTATGCAGTTGTTGCCGCTGCAGCTGTAGACCCATCGACGCGCTGTCAATGACATTGGGCATCCGATCGAAATTGTAATTGAAATGGAAATGGAAATTGAAACGATCGCATTGTGGAACTCACTCGCTGAACTGAATTGAGGAACTGTGTCTGTTGTCAGTTTGATTCAATGCCGCCTCAGGCTGACCCCTTCGACACTTTTGCTTATCATGAGTTATGATAATGGCATGTTAAATTAATAAAAATAATGAATATTATTGTTAAGCCTTATCGCCATAAAGGTGAAATGCCATTTCAGCATCCTACTATAGTTTCCCTCTCTCTATTAGACACATTTCGTGCATTATCATCAACTGATAACGTTGATCTCAATTAGTGGCGTTCGAATCGTCAACAGTCGAATCGTCTATCGTCTACACAATGGAAAACAGTTAAATGTGATTCACTGAACTAAAATTGTATAATTTTCTTTGTGTTTTAACTGTTATTGCCTTTCAAAATGTATAGAAACTTGTTCAATAAAAAATGTCTGCCCCGTATACAAAATATTTTATTTCTTTGTACAAAATATATATCGACTCATTAGCACTTCATTTCGTATATAAGTAAATTATCAAATTGTAATGCAGGAAATTTACATTTGAAATAAACAGTTAAAACTTTTAAATGTTTTACAATAAATTTTAAACTGAACTAATAGATCTAACAGATTTTACTAGACAATATTTCAGTCGTAACAAGTGTGGGCCAAAATGAATATTTCATTTGATATATTTGAAAGGCTATAAATCTATTTACTATATAGGTTTTCTGCTGCCTATCATAGTTCATATAATAGTATATATGTATTTTAGAAATATTTGTTTTTACTTTAATTACAATTTGATTGATTTTTACTTATTTATCTCTTTTGAAATATTAAAATGAATATTTTTAAAATATACCCTGCCTTTCTACCTCTTATTTCAAGTTAAGATATAGCTGACATCTTACTATTTTCGTCTGATATTTCACAGCTGTCGAACGAACAACCGCTTTCAAGTGAAACTTTGAGGAAAAGCGAGTTAATTACTTGTCAAACAACAGCTGTTAGTGCTGTAAATTGCGCAAATGACTCCACCAACACTTCTATAGCACCAAAAGTGATTTATTTACAAAGCAAATAAACCAAGTCAGTGACGATCGTCAGTCGCGGCGAAAGGGGTTTCACCAACTCGCATATCAAACGATCTGTGAAGCTAAAATCAAAGCCATGGCACGTATAGTACGTTAAAAAACAGCGGGGGCTTTGGCCCCCTTGCTAAAATATGAAGCCAACTCCGATTCCCAGAGCAGAAGCTGGTCACAGATTCTTTGTGCGTGTGTGTGTGAGTGTGTTTGTGCAGCGCCAATTAAACGGCTCGCAATTACATGCCATATAGTAGAGGACCTGAACTGAAACTGTCTTGTGCTGAGGGGTGAGTAGGTTGGACTACTGTGCGTATGCGCAATGTGGGCGTCAGTCAAGCCATAAGTCGAATGTGTCCAAGGCGCATTTAATTCCAATTAATGGCACCACTGGGCAAAACTGTTGACGTTCAAAGCACTCAGCAAAAACAACATCAGCATTTACGATACAGCTCTACAGTGGTTGAAAGCGCACAAATTGTGCACATAAATCTTGTGAAAATGCTATGCAAAAATTGCAAATTTTATGCAGTCAGAATACTCGTTTTGCTGTTGCTTTTAGACAATGATGATTAATCACAGGTAATTCCACAAAGTGATTATAAGTTTAAAACGAAGTTTTAATATTCCCTTTTTAATTATTTTAATTAAATCACCTAGTGACTTATTGAAGAGTGTAATAATAAAATAATATCTAACTTATATCAAATGAAATGATCCATATATCGTTTTGGAAACATCGCTCATTTGTCTTGGCTCTGTGTTAATCTAATATCAGCTAATTGAAGCCATCGAGGCAACAAAATTGTTACGTGTTGCCCATTAACTGAATCGAATTGCGAACGCAGTCGTTAATCTTTTTATGGCCCCCATTGTTGTTGACGATCGTGGAGCTGATGGAAGTGGTGCTACCCGTGTTTGTTTGATGGCTGTTCTTCGGTCTTAAGTTACTTACAGACTTTGCTTTTTATGGACAATGAATCGCTGAACTAAGTAATTAAGGAGAATATTGCATGGGAGCCAGCCAGCCAGGCAGCCAGCCATTCAGCTGGTCAGCACATGGAACTGAGACGAGTTTTGTTGCTTTTGGAATACAATCGGGTGGTAGCATAAGCAACGCCATTATGTGGCATATAAAACCACGATCGTTCCGGTGATCAGAATACTACTATTTGTGACGAGCGGGCACGGGCACGGGCTCGGGCTCGGGCACATTGCGGTAGTCAAAGTCATCATCGTTATGCGAGGCGCAAGACCATCCGTAAAATCGTAAATAGATCATAAAACGCTCGTAAAAGCAATTTAACGACGTTGACAACAAAAACAACTAAACACAACACGACTGAAACTGATCAATCGTATCAAAAGTGAGCTTAGTTCTGTTTTGAGTTGGGCTCATAGTAATACGAGAGTACTACTACATATACGCCTCGCAATTTGGCGCCATGACTTTTTGTGGATTTGATTACGTGCTCAATTTAGTTGGGAGCATACACACCCAACACACACACACACAGACACATTGGGGGGGCCTGAGTGTGTAGGTTTTTTAATACGCAGTGAGCGCCGGGTAGTCTATCAAAGTGATTTACGATCTTGCCCGACACTTGCCTGAAATTTCAATTTGATTTGCCTGCTTTCACAGTAGTGTTCCATATCAAAATGGAGCTGACTGCAACAGTTGCCGGATGCGAGTGAAAAAGATTCTATACAAACTATAGAAAATGATTTCAATAAACAGACACGATCGCAACGGGTTTCGGTTATTGAATAGAACTCAAAATTTATGACAGCTCTCTGTGTCTAACTCTCTAGCCAGCATGTGACGAATGCCGAGAATGTCGAGAAGGGTTCAGCTGCTGGAGAGAGTTATGAGTCGAGAGTCGTGGGTCGTGAGTCGAAAGTCGGTTTCGAAAGTCAAAGAAAGTCAGAGCGATCTCTCATACCTGCAGTTCAAGGCCATCTGTAGCGTTAAAAAAAAAGACGAAGGATAATTATGAAGGCAATTGCCGTTTCATAATTCATATTTCTCGCTGGGTTATGCGGATAACCCATTGGCCCAATGTCAACTTAACCATTATGTTCAAGGGTTTTTCGCGTGGTACTTACCATTAAAATCGCCACAAACGACACGCTCAAAGGGACTTCCCATCCAATCTGAAATGAGGTAAAGAAAAGAAAAATATGTATGAGTACTTTTTTACTTAGTTTTTTAAAGGAGTTATTGCGCATTGTTTAGGTCTAATTACTTGTTTAACCTTGAGTCTAACTACATATGGGCAACAGACGAGTTATGTTTCCTTTCCCTTTTGCTGCATTCCAAAATGTTTTGGCTAATTATGTGCCAGCTTCTTTTTCGCTCTCTGCTTGCATCACAACTGCCAACATTTACCAAAAATCTGTGAACACTATTCACTCATAAAGTAAAAAAGCCAAGCTACTGCAATTCCAATTTCAATTCCAGTTCAGACCACCAACACAGTATAGTGGTGGCCAATGACCACTTGAGTGCTCCATGGTGTTGAACCGGCTCCACACAAAGTGGAGAACGACGACAGAATGACAACGACAACGCGACGCCTAATTAATAAGCAGATGAAGCTGCTCGACTTCCACAGCTCGAACCCGGCGCGTTTTTAATTAAAATACACAAATTTCTGTGCATTCACATTTTATGGACGGACGGACGGACGGACGGGTGGGAGACAGGGGAGCCAGACAGCTTCTAATATGTATGCACAAATTCGCTGGGCTGTAGGTAATGCACTAGTAGGGTGTTGCCACTAAATTTCTATGTGCATAAATAGATCCAAAGTATCTCCGCCCTCTAGTAATGCACGTGCTGCAATTGCAAATTGCATGCCGCGTTCCCCCCACCCCTTGGCAAATAATTAAGAAAAGTTAACCTCTTTGCTTTCTTATCAACATAATCAGGCAGAGGCCCCCTCGACTGCTTGGCGTTGCCACATTGTTGCTGCTGCAGTTGTTGCCACATTGCTGGTGCAACGATGTGAAAATGAAAATTCATTCAGACGCCTTGGCGTAAAATATTAAAATTCATTAGTTAAATTGCATTTGGCAAGCATTCAGCTGTAAAGCGAATGCCGTTGCCGTTGCTGCTGCTGTTGCCGTGTCCGGGTCTGCCACAGCAACTGACTCTGACTAGCATACAGAGAGAGAGAGCGAGGGGGGCAGAGAAAGCTAAAGCTCAGCGACTGCAGTTTGTCTGCGCAAAAGAGTTGTGAGGGAAGCAGACAGAGCCAGTTTTGGGGCAAGGATGGCGGCAGCAGCATCCATGGCCAGGTTCGAAGCCCCCCACACCCCTACTCAGACAACTATAACTGCAACTACAATGTGTGTGTGTGTGTGTATGACTGTGTCGCGCACTTGGCTGCCATAATGGCGTCATGCTCATATTTACTTTCATCGCAGCCAGTCGTCTATGATCTCGTTGACAATTTTATCGCTCTGATGCTGCGAGCAAAAGATATGCAAAATATTTCAATGTGCCGTTTATCAGCAGCAGCAACAGCAGCAGCAGCAGTCTATTCGATTGGATTTGCCTTGTTGCCATAGAGCATATTAAAAATTTAATTAGTTGTCTGGCATTTAAGATAGCAAATCTAAATTTAATATTGTATTTATGTAAAAATTTCGTTCAACGATGAACTGTTTCTTTTTCGATCGAATATAGCCGGCAGATAGATAATAGATTAATGCACCTCTTTTGTATCTATTTATACATTTTTGCGAATGCGAATTTCGCATTTGTTTATCATTATGATTATCATTATCATTGTTGTCTAGTTGGCTGACCCGAATATTATCTGCATCTTTTAGTTATACATCATTTAATATACAGATATTAAAATTAATTAGCTGGAAAGCCGACAGTCGCGTGAAGTCGACAAAAGTATACCTTACATCTTCTTACTTCTTCGATCATTGAATTACTTTTTGAATAACTTTTTTGTTTATTATGCGATTACAATGATTGAGTAGAAATATGAATTACGTTAGCATATTATTAGCTTCTAGAAATCTAGTCAGACAAACGGACAGACTAGAGTTACTGATCGTGCTTTGATATATTTTCATTAGTATAATTTAAATATTATTTATATATCGAAATATCACTATCATTTTTCGGATGATAATTTCACGATATATTGAAATATCGGAACTGTATTTGGACTTAGCTGAAATTCATTGATTTCCATCAAAAATATTTCAAAAAATTTAACGAAAGAAAACACTCTCTGAAGCAGATTATCATAACTACTATATTAAGTCCACAGACAACAAATGCAAATCAAAAATCTGCCACGCCTGACTCATTCAGGCCCACACCTATTGCAGCGCGGGTATATTAGTTTTACAATCTGTATTTGCTTTATACTGACTTTCAGCTCACCTATTCCATTTAATGTTACTTTATGCACCACTCGATCGATATAAATCCAATTGAATGACCTGCTTTATGTGCCGAGCATTGGCCAGTTCATAACTCAGTCTAATTGGCCATCTATTCAATTTTCATATGCCATAATTCAAAAGGCATTCAACCCCCAAGAGTCGAGTGGAAAACCTGCATGCATGTACTACATAGTACGAGGAGAGTATTATAAAAAGAAAATTGTGCCTCTCATGCCATCGTATAAGTAAATAAATCAAGTGGTGCAAAAATGCGCTATGCCTGGTTCGAAACGAGGTTCGCGTAAATTAAACTGACCCACATAAATTGCAAAGCGAATATTGTACTACGTTTAATGCATAAAAAAGTGAAGAGATCCGATGTGTATGGTGGTGGCGTTGCCACCAGCTCAAAAACAATTCGTATGGCAACAACACACAAAAAGTATCTATATCTTTTGCCTGAGTATCTGACGCTGAGTGATTGCCAGTTTTGTATGCGCGGGGGCACAGCTAAGCGTGTGTAAGTGTGTGTGTTGTGAGTGGTGTGTGTGACTGAGTGTATGCATGTGAGTGTGTGTGTGTGTGTGTGTCTGAGGCAACCTTGAAGCTATTTAAATTACAAATCGACGCGCCGCTTCCACAAAACACAAAACGAAAAAAAGAAGCGAAAAAAAGATACACAAAAAGAAACATTTTTCAACTATTTTCATTTTTATTTACTGCCGCCACTTTTTAGCTGTCTCTCCGCTTTCCGCACTCCGCACTCCGCTCTCCCGCCCGTCTGTCGCCGTAAAAGAAACAATTTCGTAGTTCGTATTTGGCGGAAGACTTATGCGAATCGAACGACTTGGAAATGCCCCGCAAAGTGTTCATTATGAATTTTGAATTGGCCCAGAACGAGCACGTTTATCTATTGTTTATACGCCGTATTGGCCATAAAGGTATAAATTAAATAGCTCCACGCCCCACCCGCTGTGTTCGGCCTGACTGAGATTTATGCAGAATTTAATAGTACTTTTTATGTCTTTGCTCCAAAACCGCATGAGCAGAGCAGAGTCTATAATAATGCAGACCCAATTAATACCGAGTGGATTCACTTCGTTTCATTTCGTTTACTCACCTGTCAGCGTCATCCAGGGATAGCGTGGCAGATCTGCAATACTTTGGCCTGCACCACCGGCACCGGGCACCACGCCGGATGCGGGCTGTGTGCAGGCATTGCCCAGCGAGTCGACACCAATGGCACCGGCACTGGCCGCTGATACCGCCGAGGCAGCCGCTGCATGCTGATAGAACTGAGCGAAACTGGCGGATGCCGATGCAGGTACGCTCATCGATTGATAGCTGTTCATCACGCTGTCTGTGTACCTGCTGAAGAAGGAGAAGACGATTAGCATACTACCGACTGAATGTGTAAAAGTCAGGAGTCAGCGGTTAATGACGCACACTCTGACTGGACTCTGTTGTTGCCTCTAATTGTGCACTAATTCCATACACGCTGTGACCCTAACTGCAGAGCGTCGAATGCAAATAGCGCAAGGTCAATGTGCGTGCAAATCTCTGTGGCCAGCGACAAATTGCTACCAGGCACCACTAATACCACCAACACCAGCAACAGCAGGCAGCTCTGTTCTAATTTGTACTGCCGCCATTTCAAACACAGTGGTTCTTAATGGGCCACTCGATGAATGGTCAATGGTCAATGGCCGGGGTAATAATTAGAGCACATTTGCAATGGATTTGCGGTTAGCCAATGAGCATTATGGTTTTGGGTTTTGGCCTGCATCTTTATGATGCTATTGGGTTCTATGTATATGTATTCTTTAGAGTAATCAAAAGTAATTAAAGTTACAGATGAAAGTTCATCAAATATTGTATTTCCAGTTGGTAGTTACACTGTAATATAGTGATTATATCATTGGTGTATTGATGAAGTTGATTGATACGCATTCTTCTTTTGTGAATAGTTCATTTTAAGAATGATACTAATGTAATCTGCAATATCTGTAATACTATCGTTATAGTCGTAAAGTATCAGGTATCAGGTAGAGTCTATCGGTAATACTTAAGTTGAAGTGGTATCAGGATCAAGGTCTATTTCTCTCATATTTTGAATTGCTAAGACTTTGCTTAAGCCAAGAAATATTTGGTTTTGAGTCTAGTAGTACTAACGTAGAAATGATATCGGGATCAAATTGAAATAAACTCTATTTATTTTTGAATAATTGATCATTTTTTCTTTCGTATAAAATCATATTTATATTCTACATGTGTTTAAATTTTTGTTGAAGTTGGGATTGTCTATATTGCAGATCTTAAATAGCGATCGATATTGTAGATGATTTTAAAAAATATTTTGAATAATTTAGCTACTACTTTATGGAAGTTTTTCTTTATACTATAGAAATAGTATTTTAAATAGTACCTAATGGAAATGCTATCTTAAAGTGTTACGATATACGGTTTCAAGAGTCATAAATGGAATATGATCTGATAAGTAGAGTCATAACTGCATTCTACTGGTTTAAGTAATAGCTGTATCTTAAGAGAATTAATTTGGGTTCTCGGCTAATATAGAAAAACTCCTCCCGTATATTTTGCTTGTTTAATTAGGATTGAAACTGAGTCTTTAAATTATAGAACAGTTTGAAATGGAAATTAAGAAGCAAATTCTATTTACAGATAAAATGCTATTGGCTTCAACTTTAATCCGCACAATTACAAACTAATTGAGTATGTATATTTGGCACTCACCTGCATGATTTGTCTTCGAGGCCCGAGAAGCCTGGCATGCCGGAGAGGCCACCATGGCTGCTGGGATGATTTGACACATAGGGATACATCTTGCTGGTGGGTATGGCAAAGGAGGCGCTAGCTGCGGGTGATGGCGATGAGCTGCTGTCACCGGTCTGCGAGTTGCCTGCCGACGGAGGCGTCAGCAGTAGTTGCTGATGGGCGTGGCCCAGCGACTGGTGGCCTTGTGAGCTGACCGCAGCTGCAGCGGCGGCAAGTTTATTAATATGCTGCTGCTGCTGAAGATGGAGAGCAGCCGAGAGGGATGAGTACTGCGACTGTTGTTGCTGCTGCTGCTGTGTCGAGGATGATGGCGATGATGAGGACACTGGTGAATTGGAGGATTGACTTAGATGCTGTTGATTCAGTTGGCTACCAAGCTGGAGGGCACTGGAGCTGGGCGACAGCGAGGACGACTGTAGATGGCCGCTGCTGTGGCTGCTGCTGTTGTTGTTGTTACTGCTGCTGTTGCCCGAGTGGATGCCAGACGTTGATGAGGCGCTCGATGCTGAGGCGGCGGCTGCGGCGAGTGCGGCGGCAACTGCTGCTGATGACGAATTTGGGGAGGTTGTGGTTAAGTGCGAACTGATAAATGGCTGAAACTGTGGATACTTTGGCAGCATACTATCGAAAACAAATTTTGACATTGCACATATTTTTCTCTGGCCGAGAGTAGCCGAATTTGCCGAATTGTCTCGGTGTCTGTTGTGGTTATTATTATTGCGATTGTATTTAAAGTTATTTAGTATTTAGTTTTAGTTTTAGTGCATGAACTGGACGCTCAACGACTTGGATCTTGATGTGATTAAACGCAGCTGGTCTGACCTGAATCGTTGATTAACAATTTGTGGGTTTCATTTCTCTGTAAGTGTTGCGGATGTTTCTTTAACAAATTTGGTTCGAATTCAGCTCGAAAATGTTGTACAAGAATTTCTAAAGACATTTGATAAGATGCGGAATACAGTAGTTGGCAATCAGTACAAAAGAATGTGTGATCCTCGACAGGAACAGAAAAAGAATGTCCTTCGGGCACTTTGACTGCGCTAGAGTGAGTGCAGCATATTACTATACTATTTACAAGATGTGCTATTCCCTTTACACAAAGGACAACACGTTTCTGGGAGGAGCATGAGAATGCATGAAATGTTTCAAATTAAAATTCATAAAAAATGATGTGTAAGAAATGAATTCAAATCTGTTCAAATTAAAGGAGAATTTTCACCGTCGGCTTGGCAAATCTCTCCGATTCGCCTCACCTAATCAAAGAGTAATTTTTGCTCTAACAAGTTGATTAAAACGGTGCAAAACTAATTGAAATGAACCACAAAATTAATCAAATTAAAATGCACTAAAACTCAAAGGAAGAACAAAAAAGAAAACAGAAGTAAACAACATCTGACAGCTCTAAGCTTCTGGGAATATTTTGGAAAATATTTTCGAAAAAAAAAGAGTGAAAAATATTGATGGCAACGTTTTCGACTCAGTTGTTGTTGTTCATAAAAAAAGCCATAAAAAGAACATTAAGTAAATTGAATATACGCACGATGATGCGCTATAAATCTTGAATAAATTTTTCTAATTTTCCTGACAGAAACCAAACAACTCAAATTAATCTGCACGCAGCGAAAATATGTTTGCACAATGCCAAAGCAAAAGGTTAGTATAAGTAGTATGATGGGACTTGTATTAGTGAAGTTTAAACTAGACTAAACGGAGTTAGTTGGAGAGCGTATAGTAGAGGTAATGTCTCGATTGTTTAAACGGTTTTTACCTTGCAATAAAGCGGCTCTCTGTCTGTCGCCTCAATTTGTTTATGTTTATTTGGTTTGTATTAATTTGTATTCTCAGAGCGTTTGGCGTGCAATGCGCCAGTTTCTCTTGAAAATTTGTTGCAATATGTGTGAATTCACAACGAAATTTGTTAAATTTTTATTTTGTTGCACTTGCAGCTGTCAGTGCGTGTGTGTGTTGGTGAGTGTGTGTGACGTTTATTTGTTGTAAAAGTAATTAAACTGCGACCATCAATTACACGGAAAATGCACGAGGCGCGGGTCTGCCGTCGCTTGATTTATAGGCGCGCGATTTTTAATGGCTGCGACGGCACTTGGCACTTGTCTTCTGGAGTGAAGTGTGGAAGGTGGGGGGAGGGTACCACAAGGGGCGAGGTGTGTTCGTCGGGTCAACTGGGGCGTTATATTTTTATGGCCTTGGATTTTCTCAGCTATGATTCACAGCGCGTGGGCGTTCTGCTAGAAAGTCCCGTCGCGTCTTTTGTTTTCTCCTCTTTTTTTTACGACCTTTCGAGTGCGTGTGGCAAGTAGTTGGTAGTTGTTGTTGTTGTTGTTGTTGCAAGGGGAATTGGCTTTAATTACTTTGTTTTAAATGCCATTAAAATCAAACCACTTTATGTATACACACAGACACACACACACACAGATAGAGAGTAGAGCACAGGTGAAGAACTATCGAGTTCATTTAATGACTTTTTAATTTTTATGATGCACTCATTTGTTGTGACAGAGAGTGTGGAGAGAGTATTTGTTCACGCACGGAGTTTTTTACGATCAACGATTACGCCGTATAACTGTAGTTTGAAGTGTGAAGTTTTGCTTGATTGATTACGATTTCAGATTGATTCACCTCGATGCGATGCGATGCGATGCGATAGAGTGTGTGTGTGCTCTTCGAGTGTGTGTTTATTGTGTATATTATTGTATACTTATGATTATAGTAGTACGCTGCTGCTGCTGCTGCTGCCGGCGTATCTTTTATGTACGTGCTTCGTGCCACTATAAACCGTAAACCGCACTATAAAAGCCCGTAATAAGCGGCAACAGTTAAACGACAATAAGAATGCAACAAAATAATAAACAGAACCGAATGCGAGTCCGAATGTGAATGCGAGTGTCGCGACGAAGCGAATCGAATCGTAACGTAACGTATATACGGGGATCGGATCGGAGATCGGCCAAGTCAAGTCAAGTGAAGTGTAGTCGAAACGAAATTCCCCAAGTCAAAGTCGAGCTGAACTGAATCGAATCGAGTTGAGCTGAACTGAACTGAGACTGAGCCTGAGCCTGAGCTGAGCGAGCGCTGTTCCGCAGACACTACTGCGCGCCACGATAATAAATATTATAATAAAACGAAATTTTTAAAAGAGTATAAAAATTTCGTGTAATTGGTAATTTTTGCTGCTAACGCTGGCAGCGTCGCAAGCAGCGCAGCAATTGGCGACTGCGACGGCGACGTTTGTGGAGAGTTTGTGCTTTGGGTTTGAGTTAAACTTTCAGTCGCACCGTCTGTCTTTCCGTCTGTTCCGTCTTCTGTTCTGTCTGTCGACGTCTGGCCTGGGGGCTCTCGTACTGTTTTGGATCGTCGTCGTCTCCGTGTGGGTGCGGGTCTATTGCTGCTGCTGTGCTGCTGCTGCTGGCGTTGTGTCCGCGTCGGCCGTTGTGGCGTTACGAGCAGCGAAACGTTTATGGCGCAATACAAAAGCCATGCGAGGCTGAGGCCGCAGCTTTGGCCACGCAGAGACAGTGTTGTCGTCGTCGCCCAGTCAGCAATTCATTTCAAGCGCTGCGCTTAGTCTCACACACACACGCGCTCGCACGCACACTTGCACACACAAATGTGCAGTCAATAGTCGCAGTCGACGTCGCTGCGCTGGCAATAAGAAACATGGAGCTCATATCTATTCGATTCGCTCGCACTCGCCAGATCGTAATAAAACCGTAAGAGCAGAGCAGCACGCGCGCTCTCTCTCACTCGCCTGCTCTCTAGCTCTCTGTATGTGTGTGTGTGTGCATGATGGCCGTTTCGCTTTGAGTGAGAGCGCAGTGTTGAGTGCAAGAGCAGCAGCGTGTGCTTGAGTGACTCTTTGAGTGGCATTGCGAGTGTGTGTGTGGCATTTTCTTGTACGATTTCTGGTTTTTTAGTGCGCGCCCAATGGATGCTTAATTTTGATGTTTATAACGTGAGAATGCGAATGCGTATGCGCCAAGCGCCCACACCAACCACACACACACACACATACACTCGGATAGTACTAGCAATTGCCACAACAACAACTCAACTGAGCGAAACTATCGCTTTGAGTGCAAGAGCGAGCGGTTGAGCGAGTGAAACGCCTTTTTAAGTGTTTTATGCTTTGTTTGGCAAAATGTTATTGTTGCTTAAATTATTTTGTATTATTCATGTTGTTTATGCCCGCACAAGTATCTCTTGTGCGCGACACAAAACTTGGAAAAAAAATACACACTTTGTATCTTGTTGTTGTTGTTGCTGTGGAGACTTTACTGAGCATTTGATATGCGTAATTTTGGCTACTTCTTGAGCCCTTTGAGCATAGCAAACATTTATCCTTTGCAAGTGTGTGTGTATATTGGTGCTTTCTATTATAAATTAGTGCAAAATTTAGACACTACAAATTTTTATGGTTATTTTTTATTGTATGCATAAAAAATTCGCCAAGCTATACGATTCGGCTTCTCTTTTTAACACTGCTACTTACTCTCTCTCTCTCTCTTTAGTTTACCCTCTAACTTATTGAGAGTGTTGTGTGTGTGTGTGTGTATTGTTACCCCTAAGCGAAATTACGAAAAATCCATAAATTCGAGAGATGAAAAACGCCGACACAGTCAAAGTCAGTTCATTCTCTTGTTCCTGTTTTTGTTGTATCTTCTTGTCTCTTGTGGTTGTTGTTGTTGTTGCTGTTGTTGCTGTTGTTCTGACGTTGTCGCTGGAATTGCTGTTATGACATTTTTATGAAAAATTTCAAATTTACGATTGGACAACAAGAAGACATCTTTCGATGAGCTGTTTTTCGCTGCTGCTGCTGTTTGCATAGAGAATTTATGCGGAAATGTAACGAATTCGCAATTTCTCATATTGTGTCCACTTGCTCCCAGGCAATAGCCAATCTTATAGACCCACTGTAGCTACTCGAATGCTGACAATTTAGCTGACTTGATATTTTGGCTGTTTTACTAGGCATTTTAAATAAATAATCTTAATTTTAGTATACACTAGTATACACATTAGTGTATGTAGAATATCGTTCTTTGTATTGTAGCTAGTATTTCTTACACCACATGAAAATGTATCAGCTTCAAATTTAGCAAACTGTACATATGTTTATACTTACCATTCTGAAAATATTTTAATTTGTATATAATATTTTTGAGACTCTAATTTAGTGATATGTTCATATTATATAAAATCAGTCTTTTGTAAAATAAATTTCAGATCAACCAGCCTAAATTATATTTCACTGATTGAAGTATTTTGATAACATTGACTGATACTCTAAATGAAACATGTTTTCTGTTATAAACTCCAATTTTTATTTGTTATTTCTTTTTTATGTGTATTAAAAGATTTAGATATTGTGTACAGTATAAAGTTAATTTTATTTATGATTTGACAGAAATTTGTGCAATTAATAAATGAATAACAAAGTAAAGTTAAACGTTATATTTTACAGGCTTCTCAAATAAAGTTGCTTTGCACTCATTTAATTATAATATTAAATTAGTAATAAATTCTAAAAATTATATATGATGTTATAGTAATATATTAAAAGTAACATTAAAAGAATTCACACAGTGTATTAAGTGTTTCTTTAGTTAACAATAAAGTCTGATATAGTTAAAGTTTATCACATTATAACCACAGTTCAAGAAGTACTAGCTAAGTTTGTCTGTTTAATTATTAAGTTTTTAAGTTTTTAAAGTTTTTAAGTTTAAGTTTTTAAAAGTATATTTATTTTCATTAATATATTATATAAACTATTAAAGCATAACATATTCATTCATAATAATTATCAAAATATATGAAAATAATTAATAATAAAGATATGTAAATTTCTTGCATGAACTATTGATTATAAGCCATACTTTTAGTTTATTTATAGTTAAAGCAATCAGTTTGTCTTATCTTTATTACTTTACATAATTGACAAAAAAGAAGCAGAAAAACTGCAATAAAAAATGCTTTGTTGTGCGAGCAAAAATCGTTTGTGTTGTCGTTAAATAAAATTGAATAATTGATCAATCATTTAGCAATAAGCTATTAATTTGACACCCTGGCAAGTTACAATTTTTATGACAGCCCTGGCAGATCCACCGATGTGTGGTTGGCCATGGGGGGGTGGCGAGGGGAAGGGTAAGGGGGAAGTGTTTAAAATTAATTGCTCATAAATTCCAAATTAAACATTTTGCCACACTTTGACTTGTGTTTATGGGTCATACTCGGTGCGAGTGTGAGTATGAGTGTGAGTGCGACTGTGAGTGTTATGAGTGAGTGCCACGTTGGGTACTCAGCGCTCCCCGGCGTGCTGTGATTTACGGCACCTGCATGGAACGGTAATGGGAATGGCAATGGGTATGGGTATAGGCAGGGCGGAGCACCCAACGACCGGAAAATGCAAACCGGCCATTTTGATAATCAAAACAAATAATAAAACAACTTCACACGTTATTGCTGTACAACTGGGCATGCGAACAACAGCAACAACAACAACTGGCAACTGGCAACTACTCGAGTGTGATATAAAAACAACAACGGCGCTCGCGAGCCTCATTAAAAGATAATAACCGTAATAAACTAATAAAATTGAAACTGGGTGAGACAGAGCAAAAGCGAGAGCAAAGCAAATAATAATAAAAATGAACAAAATCACAATAAAACACTATTCGAGGCCATCAGCTGTGCCAGTGACTGAATCAGTTGCCGCAAGGAGGTGCTAGGATCGTAAATCGTATGCGTGTGTTTGTCTGAGTCTACATGTGTCTCTGTGTGTGTGTGGGTGCAGTGCTGCCTGCTGTGGGTTTCGGCAAGAGCGGAACAAATCATAAAAACCGCTAAACGACTGCCAAGTGACTCCGGCTGAAACGCACGCCATGCTGATGTTGCTCTGCGACAGGTTGCATCTAAAATAAAATAAACATTAAAGTAAAAACAGAACAGACTATGAAAAAAGTGTATATAGTTAATGTAAAGCATTAATATTACAAATAAAAAACTTCTACTATAACTGCTGCCTTGAAACTTTCTTACATTAAGTATACATTAAGTATACGCCTAGTTGTGCATATAGTATAACGCTTTTATACATATCAAATATCAAACTAAATACATATACCACACTTTATATACTATATAACAGTTTCCAATTGTATAAGAATTCACACTAAACTGCATCTCCAGTCATTCTCAGATTCATTTCGCTCAAGCAGCTCCTAGAGATAGATACATTCGCTGCTCATAATTCACATTTTGCAGTAGAGAATTTACGTTCCACTCGTTAAACGTGAAAGTAAGGAGTCATAAAAAGGCGCATAAAATAACTCAGCTTGAGTTGAGTGACGATTTCCACTCGATTGAGTGAAACTCCAGGGGCAGCAGTTGAGTGGAGTTGGTAACAGATTTTGAAAAGAAAATGGAACGAGAGAAGAATAAGAACGTTGGTTGCACATCAAATTCATTCCTTAATTTGATACATTTTTATTGCGCCAGTTTATGGCTTGTTTGGCCCTTGCGGTTCGCCTAAGCCCAATCCGGATCACACTCCGGACTCAACACACACAGAGAGAGTGAGTGTGAGCCGGATGAATGTGTTTTTAAGTGATTCGGATGACGATTATAAAATGCCGTGTCACGCAATCATTTTTTAATCCTTCGACGTTGTCGCACATGGCCGTGTTTTATGGTTCCCGTCACCCCCAACCCTTACTCTCTTTACTGCATGTGGACCAGCCCCTCTGACACAATATGGGTTTATATGTCAGGCTGAGTAGTTGCGAGAGCACTCGAGTCTCATCTCGGAGTATTCCTCAGAACGACTTAATAAAATTTATACGATTGCCAGCCAAGTGTCTGTTCTACGTCTGTGTTCGGATTCCGGCCACGTTTATTGCATTTTAATTGCACTAATGATGTACCGTTTTGTAAATTACGCAAATGAAAATTATAAATCACAAATCTAATTAAAATCGTGCGAGTACACTCGTAAAACTTGAGAATATGCCCAGCACTTAACCCACATCACATATCCATCACTTACCACATATATAGTATGGGAAATTGAAATGATCAAATGGTTTTATCATCCAATCTGTAAAAGAATAACAAAGGAATGTGTATCAAGTTTTGTGTATTCACAGAGTGTTTTATTTATTATTACTACTCTTCATATTGTTTAAGTGCGTATACAAAGTATTATACAGAATTCTTTTCAACTTTCTAAACAGATTTTATTGCTACAATTTTTTTTGTAGGTAATTGTAAGATATACAAAATAACAAATCATCAAATGAAAACCCAGTGTAGAAGTTGAGCATGTTTTAAAGGAGAAATATGAATGATTTCTTTATATTATTCTGCTCACATTGAGAGTGGTAAAGAAGTTCAATTAAATGCATATTAAAATTTGTAATTTTTCAATAAAGGATACAAAAATGTTCTTTAAGTCTTGCTTTATATAATGTTTATATTTCAAATTCCAATCTTTAAGAGTCTTTGCCTGAGAACGGCATATATGTATCTATGGCCTTTATTTAGAGCCATATCTATCTATGAAAACCATAAAAGCAAGCCGTTTTTATCTATGATTTATAATAAGGGAAATAAGTATATAAATCAGAATTTATATTAACTGCATGTGCTGTAAAATGTATCATAATTATGTACGGTTTTCTGAAACCAGATTTTTTTATACTTGTTACTATAAATATTGATTTTCAACTTTGCATTTCATAAAGTAGTTTGATCCGTCGGATATCTATAAGCATCTACTTCAAGAAGTTAGAATTGAGCAATTCCTATTATAGACTTTTTATCTGATTAGCTACATTAAGTATATTTGAAATATAACCATACACTTTTGGTAGTTTAGTATGATTTTCATGAACTTGCTTTATCTGATTAGCTACAAAACTAATAGACTTAAAATATACCCTTACACTTCTGCTAGTTTTGTACATTTGCACGAACTTCAAATACCCAAACGGCTGCAATGGGTGCAGTGCATGAAATGCGATAAGAAAGTGTTTGAAATGGTCGACTTTGTGGGGTATTAGAAAATATGTAATGAATTAAACACGCAACTTTATAAGTCCCTATTTACACGATGAAGTTTCTTCATGATGTTTCTTCATGACGTTTCTGTTTGTTGGCAAGGGGTGTAGAGGGGTTCGACTTCATGACAAAACTGCATGACCCATCAAGCTTCACGACTTTTCGTCTATTTTGCTTTGCGCTATTCCGATTGTTTGCAAACACAGAGTTGCACACGCATTAGCACAGGGTTGCATGTAAGCAAATTAGCTATCGATAAGCACATATCGGAGTAGTAAAATTTGGCGGTAAACAAATTTGTATGGAAATAAGAAAAGTGGCAATGTTGTGGACAAATATAAATATAAATATTATAATAAATAATATTTAATATTATTATAAATATAAATATAAATATTAAATATATGTATATCGATAATAAATATACTGCGAAACATATGTAAACAAAAGAAAAACTTCATGAGGAAACTTCACCGTGTAAATGCGACGTGATTTTCGAAGATGTTTCAAAACGGAATCGAAAAAAACTTCATGAGAAAACTCTTCATCGTGTAAATAGGGACTAATACATAGTTCTATATACCCCAGACCAACTGCCAGGTACGCTGCAATACAAAGAGAAGTAGGCGCCATTTAGCGTGTGTAGTTTAAACTAGACTTAGAATGTTTGTTGTGCAGGGAAATTTCATAGTTTAAGGCATGTTAATGTAATAAATAAAAAAATTCTTTAATTTGTATTATATTCAAAAATATCTGGCACGTTATTTTAATTTACAGTAATGTTTAAACGTTTTATTTACGAAGAAATAAAAATGTTTTCTGCATATACATTTTACAGCCAATTTAATGACTGTATTTAGTCTGCAGTGCGTTAAAGTTTTCCCAAAGTATATTTAAAACGTAAGGACAGTCATTTTTCATTCTAATTGGTTATCGTAAAACAATGCTGCATATTTTCAAACGGCTTCTAAGGTCACCAATGGCATGGCACAGTACAAATTGTAAAAGTTTTCTCAAAAATGTTTTCCTTCTCGCGAGGTCGTCACGTTGTCTGGGCAAAGTTGGGCAGGGTGAAGGGAGGGTGGAGGGAGGCGATGGCTTCGACATAAACATCATTTGCGCATCGCGGTGACGAGCGTGTTTTATAGGCCTCGACAAGACATTAAAACGCGCATACACGCCCCCCTTTTCCCCATTTCCACTTTCCATATGCCTGTAACGATTGGGCTTGCGGCTTTTATTTTTTTTCTTGTTTCTTGTGTTTTTGGCTAAAGCAGGAAGGGAGCGCATCTTGCGGACATTGTACCTGAAGCGGTTTTTCTTTTCATTTTCAGTTTTCCCCTCTGGTTTTTCTTTTGGGGAAAAGCGAATTTGAGCAAAGTGCAAGGAAAACTCTGGCCAGAAAGCTGCTGGGCCTCAGATGCTTTGCTCAAGCTGATGCCTGATGCCCAGGCTGCTGGGAGCATGATGTTGGCTGGCGGAGAAAGGAGATTTCAATATCATAAAAAATCGTATTAAGAGAATCTCATATTGGGAATCGTAAAGTTTTTACGAGCGTTTAATGGACTCTTGCAGTAAGCGTGAGTATTTACGCGCTGCTTAAAAGCGGTAAAATATGGCCAAGTGGTGTCCGGGGAACAAGCACAAACACACACGCATACGCACAGGCACACTCAACACTCCAATTCAAGCACACACACACATACACACATTGATAGCTAACACGTTTGCTGCAGAACAACAAGGAATGGCTTTGCGCGGCATAAGTGCAGCTGATAACAAATATTAAATAAAAATGTCAACTTCTTCTATTAATTTTTCTATTTCTTCAAATTTTCAATTAGCCAACCAACCCTAACGAGGCTGCAGCTGTAAGCAGCGCCATCTATCTGCCACTCGCAGAACTAACGGCTAACCAGTTTGCCTGGGTGTTGTAGCAAGCAGTGCAGCAAGCAGTTCAAATGCGTCCTTGCTATTATCGCACGTCGATAACTGTGAGGTGTGCGGGTGTTCGAACTACATTACTGACATTTATTGGTTTCACGACTGAATAATCTAATCAGATTATTCATTATGCTGAACATAGTAAAGGGAGTGGTCGTAGCAAAATTTCATTGGTGCGAAATTCGCATTGCCTGCGTTTTGACTGAGGAAAAGTAGGTGTGTCCGTTGTGTCTCTAGGATCAAATACACAAGCGTAATTTCTTTTATTTTATGAGCAGTCTGAGATTAATGCCTTGCGAGGAGGTTTGGGAATTTACTATAAAAATTAAATTGGTTTATGTGTGAGTCCCAAGTATTTTTGGAAATGAAAACAATTTTGTGTTGTTGTGAAGTGTTATATGGTAAATTATTAATATATATATATATATATACGCATATATTTCTGGATTTCTTTATATAAGAATTCTTGGTGAGTAGTAAGATGAATTGTAGCTACATAGTAGGTAAGTATTGAATCTATTAAAAATAATTATATCTTTAAACCGAATTGAAATTTAACTGGTTTAGACCCAGAAATTAAAAATTGAGAAAGTTTTATTTATGTAAAATAAGTGTAAAATAAACTTCATAACTTTTTTTTGGATCCCTCGAAAATGTCCTTTTTTGATGCTAATCTCGAAACTTCATTAATTACTAAGTTAAGCTAAGCTTAATATGAACCTGTTGCAAAATCAACTTTTCGGTTTATATCAATAAAATTTGTTGCATATTTCTTAAATAAGGTGCAAAAAAATATTTTAAAATCTTAAAATAAATCTGCAGCTTAGATTTCTGGCCACATTTTCCTGGTTTGTCGTTATTGTTATTCTTAAATTAATCAGTTAGAATTTTGATGATACTGAAAACTATGTTCTGCGATTATTAAAGCAAGTTACTCAGAAAGTTATCTCAGTGAAATTTGTAAAGATGCAAGTGAGTAGAAATTGTTTGCTTTAAGAATTCTCACAATTTGCGCTCAAAGAACAAGTTTTCTATTATAAGCTTACACAAAATGAAAGCCATGATTACTAACTACTGTAAGTATTTTAACTATGTATGATTATGACCCTACTATACTGGCGCAGACATATTAATTATGTTTGGAATTGTTCCCCTCTGTTACCCCACACACACCACATTAACACCTTAACAACACCATAAGCGAGTGGGTTTCAGCGCAATGCATTCCTGCAGTACCTGAGACTGAGAGCCAGAACTAGTATTGGGCAATTGCACTGGTCATTGGGTGTAATTCGTAGGAGAAGTCACGTAGAACGACACTTTCAAGCTGGACAAATGGCATATGTCTGGTGACAACGACCTGACGACTTCATTAGACGCGGACATATATCAACTGTATGTCGGACTAACGACTGGCTAGAGTTATGTGACTTGTCGAAAGGATTTCCTATAATTTCTAGCACTTGCCAATGTTTTGTTGTTTGCTGAAAACTTGAGTAGAACTTGAGGGCATCTCACTTGTCTCGGGAGCTCCATTGGCCCCCGGGCATATAAATCAAACTGAGTGGTGTCAGAGCGCACAAGCAGCTCGTAAAACGTAAACATTTTTGCCGATTCGACGAATGTTTGTTAATTATGGTTTTACGTAACATTCTCCCATTGGCAGATCCCAACAGTGACCCATAGTCAGTCCACACATTCAGCTCCAACCACTCGTGAGTAATTTGTATTTGAACTCGTTAAAGTGTCGAACGATATAATGGGCAAAATACTCAGATACTTTTACTCATATGCAGCGGCACGACTGACTTTAAGATTTGTGTCTTTTCGCCCGGGCTCCCGTCACCCCCGCCACACCCGGCACTCCCTCTTTTTGCTCCGACTGGATCGCGCATCTTCTGAAATAGCACGTCCGGTTTGCTAGCTTCCAGCAATCAAATACAATTTGCAACAATTTAAACAACCAGCGCCTCATTGAAGCCGAACGCCAGCTCGAATGGCCGAAACACAACGCCAACGCCAAGAATGCCAATCCGCGAGAATCACACGAAACTGCTTAGATGCAAACTTGAATTGTGTTTGCTCTGCAGCCATTTGATGGGCTCATAAAGTGGGGGATGCCACATAGCACCACATCAATGTGGTGCCAGGCTAATGCCTTGGCTGGCGTCTGCTCACCCTTTCCCAAGTAGGAACTGCTATTTGGCACTGGGCACACGCCGGCGCTTGTTAGGGGATACAATTTCGCGTGGATCGGAATTTCAATGGGGTTCCCATGGAGCCACATTCGCCATTTGAGATCTGCATTTTGAATGGAGTATGAATCTAATTGCATTTGAAATAAATGATTAAGCAGAATATGGTTTATTCTAAGCAAAACATAAATAGTAAAATAATATTGATTCTAGCAGTTACGATAGGCATATGTTAATGGAATGGCATTTTAATTGTCCTGGGAACTCTTACTCTAATTGCGAGTTAATTGAAATTCTTTGAATTGAATCTCATTTGCATGCTGACAAATTGTATCGCCCATTTCGATTGAACTTAATGCGCATGCATAATCAGACGACTGTCCAGCGGGTCGAATCGACTTGAATTCAATTTGTTATGCAGGTGATTTGCCTGCTTCTGGGAGCTATGCACAGATCCGGGAGGTGCTGCCTGACCTTTCGCGATCTGACACCACATTCAGCGGAGCACCTCGAAAGACCCCCAAAAGTGCAGTTTAAAAGAGCAATGAGCCAAGCGAGACTCAAGACTCGGCATACAGTGGAACAAGTCAGCGACCAGGGGCCCGTAAACCGGATCAACCACTTTCGAGTGCCTCGGCATGGCGGCAACAATGGCAGCACCACAGACAGAGACACAGACACACGGCACGGAATGGCTGTGATAACAGCAACAACCGCAGAGGAACGGCCATGCTCTGGTTTTCTGTTTTGCTTTTAGCATTTTGAATGTTGCTCATAAATAGATTCAAACGAGAGTTGGCCAAACAAAAATCATCCCCTATGTACTACTATGCACACATCTCTGCTGTCCTCTCACGGCATTTCTCTGCCTCTTCTTCCTTGTGGTCAGCAGTGGGGGTAGTCAAGGCCTGTAATGGCTCGTTTCGAGCCATTGACTCATCGTGTGGTCATCTAGGGGCAAACTCTTTTTGCTTGGCATTCAAACTTAATGCGTTGTTTTTGTCTCCATGCCAGGTCCATGATACAGGTCCATATAACGCTCGGGTTGCCTTCAGTTCATTTATCGATTGACCGAGTTATTGTTTGTTGGGGTTAAATTCAAGAGGAAATATTCAATTTTCTATAGAATTCTCATGGTTCCGCTCTTATAAATTATGAAGAGATTAAATTCGGATTTATTTATTGTAATAGAAGAAGCTAAACAAAATGGAATATACTTTACTGTATCACTGAGAGAGGAGTATCTGTGAGGTCTGTAAAATAGTAAAGTATCTGCGACATATATAAGTAATTGAAGAATACAAAAGTATCTGTAAGATACAAAAGTATCTGTAAGATACAAAAGTATCTATAAGATGCAAGAGTATCTGCGTGGGTCAAAAAGGTCCATAAAAATATAGAAGTATCTGTAAGATATAAAAGCATCTGAAAGATGCAAAAGAATCTGTAAGATATGCAAGTATCTATAAAATGTCAATGTATCTGCAAGTTATAAAAGTATCTGTATGACTAAAAAGTATCTGCAAGATGCAAAAGTAAGTTACTAAAGCATTTCTTAAAAGTATATCTTAAATAAAGTGAGTTGGTTCACAGATATGACATTATATACAGATTCCTGTACACCTTTTGGTTTATATTCACTCAGTTCATTAGCTCAGCTGCTCTCATATTTGTATCTGTTCTATCTTTAACAATAATTCCATAACAAATCATAAATATACAATGATAAGACAATTGAAGAGCCTCAAATTGGTGGACATAAAAGTACATAATATTCGCTAATGACCATGGGAAACGAGAGTTCTTCTAAGATCGCATCGATAGCACACAACCACAAGACTAGTGATAATGACTTTTTGGACCGTATATACAGATTCAAGAATGGCTCATAAAGAGGGAGGAGTGGCAGAAGAAGTTTCCCAATGGAATTTGGCTGGTGTTGGCGAATTTACGTGACGCTGACACTTGCTATCTGGAGCCATAAACTCGCTGGCCTTATCATCGCTGGAGGCCATTAAAAGTTGGTTTTAGTACCGGGATAGCCATCGTTCCGGCCGCCGTCGACTTTAGAGCGTACAACAATTATGCGCACAGTCGGACATTGCGTGTCCGTCTGACCGTCCGTCCGTCTGTCCCAACGGGGTCCGGCTATGTTTAGGCCCAGTCGCGGGCATTGGCCGGCCTGTGAGGCGGAACTGTTGCGGCTAAGGCTGCGCGATATTTACGAGTTCTTCGAAAGCAATACCAAGCATACAGTAGAGTTGGCCAGACTGTTTGGCTGGGCCGCAACAGAAGCAGGGCAAGAGGATGAGTGCGAGGGCGGGTAAGTAGTAGTCAGTGCACCAATTCTCTGCACTACAACGGGGCGTAATTATGCGGGGGATTAACATAACAAAATAAATTGCACACTGTGCACAATGTACTCGCCTCATAACAAAAGTGGAAAATGTGGCCATATTAGCGGGTTTTCTTTTCTTTTACTCGCTCCGAGACTTCGCGTGCCTGAGGTACAATGAGATTACGCCCAGCCATCAGGATGATTGAGTGTAGTTAAGGTAAATATGCAGTGGTATTATGTACATATTATGATGGCTTTGTTTGTGTGTGGGATAAAAATGAATTCGTCATCAAATTAGCCAAATGGCTCATGGAATTAGATGGATTAAATCAGTAAGATGGCAATTATATAGGGTTAATAGACAGTAGAAAAATAACTACAAAGAAAACGGCAAATATGAAAGAGAACAGTAGCTGATAGCTTAAACTTGAATTGCAGATGGGAAAAGAAATAAATTTAATGAAGTTTACCATAATTAAAGTTATTTGATTTTATTGAAACTATTCCACTTAAACTGGTCGATTCAAATATAAATTTATTTATATCCTTATGTTGTCTAAAGCTGAACAATAGTTAAAAAGAAATAAACTTTGTGTAGTCTGGAGGACGATACGTCGTAACATGTACTAGAGAATTTCCTGGCAGTCACTTAGTTAAAATAAGTCCATTTAGGACTATCTATTTCTAAGATACGCTAGAGAAGAAATCACCTTAGCCAAGCAAAGTTATTGCATTTCAGCTATAACTCAAATTAGGCAAATAGCAAACCAGTTCTTTGAGGTCGTGGTGTAAATGTATACATCTCTGTTTAATAATAACAATATTCTTAATCAGGATTTTGCCACGTTTTATATTATTTTAAATTTATGAAATATTGCTAGTTAAATAACAATTCTTTTACTTCGAAATTTCAACCCGTAAATTTGCAAAATATTTTCTCAATTTCACACGGCAAAAGAGTTGTCAGAAATGAGCAACTGGGTTCCGGTTTTTCTTTTTCTTTTCCCTTTTTGTTTTGGGCTCATAAATCACAATCAAAACAGAGCCACGAAATATGTCCAAGTGATGTTATGCATTATATTTTTCTTACACAAACACACAATCATGCTGGTCAAGAAGCCAGATGGACAGTGTGAATGGCAGACATTTCCAGTTTCGAGTCTTTTTCAAATTCAGTTTCCACGCCATGCTGCGCTGAGCGACATCGTCCATTGAAGGGTTAAGCTGTCCCATTGCCTAGCCAAGGGCCATAAAATGTAGGATTCTCGCTTTTGAAATGCTTTGGAAATCCTTTGGCGTAACAATAATAAAAATGGCAAAACAAAAGTCGCGGGCCGACGCAGCGCAGCACAGTTCGCCTCTCTCACACCCCTTTGCCCACGCTATCCACGGCCAAAAAAACCGAAAGAAAGAATATGAATGCAATGACTCTGACAGCTACAACAACAAGCATGGAGTGGAAGCATCTAGGTAGTATACGTATCTGGAAAATGTCACACCATGTTGCCGCGTTTTACGATCGCCGCTCACCTTTTGTTCGACGAGTTTATGGCCAACCGGAGCGGAGCTCACTCCTGTGCCCAGGTCCTGTGCTCCCTTCCCCATCTGGCACTCAACGGCTTCACTTTCGTTGACAAACTGGCGGGCTTTGGATATGCCAAATCGCAAATGATCATTGCCAAACGCTGCTTAAAGTATGCTTCGCCGATTTAACAGTATTTTAAATTTCTCGATTCGCACGACAGGCGAAAAGATACTTGTATCGCAACAAGTTTACCTTGATGTCAGCCTATTAACCGGTTGCATTTGGCCAAGGACATTCATTATGTGCAAAAAAAATACTAGACATTAAATGGTTCTTGTCAGATGAAGGGTATTTCATGGAACCAGCGAAAGGTGAAAGCCAAAAGGCTAACAGGTAGACTCGGCAGCTGTTGTAAAAAACGCATTTAGCGGCATAATTGCGCAACTCAAGGACTAAGCCACAGGACCTGACACTAATGCTACAGCAGTTAGTGTATGACTAGCCATAACCCTTAACGTAACCCAACTCACAGTGACCTTGAGTCTATATTCCATGGGTCATTTAGTTTATGAGGCGAATCTGTGACGGGTTTTCTACTTTAAAAGAAATGATAAAAAAAATTTATATAGATA
Organism: Liodrosophila aerea; assembly: GCA_035045005.1. NCBI lineage: Eukaryota > Metazoa > Arthropoda > Insecta > Diptera > Drosophilidae > Liodrosophila > Liodrosophila aerea. The sequence continues at coordinate 1,335,699 of JAWNNL010001066.1, forward strand.
TGTATTTGAGAGAAGCCAGACTAAAATCCATTTCAAATATGATTATATTATGTATAATGCATAAAATTAATTTATACTCACAATAATTAAAACTATAATCTTAATTTAAAAATTATATTAAAAGAATAGAAATTTTTTAAGGCATAAACAACCTCTGCATAATATTTCTACATTCAAGTTTGGCGCTCTTTAGCTGTCTGGTTATTTTGGGAAACAAAGATTTCTATATTTATTTCACATACATATGTATATAAGGCTATGTATAATATTTACATACATTTATATAAATTCTTGGTATTCTCTGCATAAGAAAATCAAAACAGAAACTGAATAGCTAATTTATATTTATTCAATTAATGTCAAGTGGCATTTTTATAGGTTGCCATTTCGCTGCACTGTGGAACCAGACCACTTAAAAGTGAAGTAACCAAATGCAAAAGATAAAACAGTGAAAGACTTTCGTAGCTACATGTACAAAACTCTAGTAAAATTTGTGTTAATTGTTGTATAAAATATTTACCAGTAATTCATATAGATGGCTCCACTGTGCATAGTTGACAGTGGTCAGAAACGAACAGCGAATTAAATAATAACATGTAGCCCACGACAATGTGGATTATGTGTTGGAGACGATGTCTCGCTGGGGCCTGCGACGACTTCACATGCCAATTCATTCATAATTCATTTTGAATGCGGCATAAAATGCTTTTACTATCAATAAAAACGCAATTAAATTAACATTAAACTTATTTCGCTTGGCATACGCTGTCTGACTTGTTGCCGAAAATTCAAGCAATTATGATTTCAATTTAACGCTGGCAAAACAGTTTTGATTGTTATTAATGTAACTTTATGTCATTTAATCACTTTAAATATAAAATGTTATGAGTCGTAGAATATTTTATATAAAATTTAGTATACTATTAAAATAACTATTCAGGGTAATGTGGCAATTTGTCAAAATACAATAAATTTTTGCTTTCGCATATTTATTCCTATTTTTTTATGTATTTGAAAATGTGTTTTAGAAATTAGCAATTCTGTAAAATATTCAGATGTGAGGCATACTGAAAATAGTTTCAAGATCCGGTTGAGTAATATACCAGTAATTAGTTTGCCGTGTGTCTGCTAAGTGAGAATATACTGGATTCTATATATTTCCATTATTGAAACCACAAATCATTTCCATCTATTTTGATGTAATCGAAAATATAGCACAAGTCACTCGAATGCATTTGAGTCTGACTAAATGCCGATAATTATCACCAGGCTATGCGTCATGTAACTCAATTAGTTTAATGTAGAATCTATTATTAAAAATTTATATAATTTATTTATTTATGCATCTCCGTATCTTTATAAGTCAAACTCTGATTCATAACAAAGTATAAGACCTAGTATACTGAAATATAAAGAAAACTAGATGCAAGGCCAAAAATATGCAATCAGACATTCTTATTGAAAATTCGACACAAAAGAATATTAAATTTGATATAAAAGACTTTGTTCTTGACATAGTCTGACCAATCTTATTATGCAAAATATTTCATTTTGAATAATGAAATGATTGTAAATCGAATCCTGCTGTAAACAATGTAGTCTTCTTTTGAATTAACATCATATATTAAACATCTATCAACTAGCCAAGTGTTGTGCTCTCTGAGTAAAGCAATTCCAACAAATTCAATTACAATACACTTATTACTTTATTATTTAACTCAAGTTGACTGTGTTTGCCTTGCCATTGGGCACTCACTCAAAGCAAGTAATTTTTAATTAAAAACCCATGTAGAACTGTGTCTGCAGGTAATTAAGTGCTCATAGATGTATGAACACATATGTAGGAATTTATATATAGAACATGGTTGCATTAGGGAAAAGCCAGTGGTGGGCGTACAGGGCATGTGCCACATACCTTCTTTGGCAGTGGGGCTATGTAAGTATATGGGAAGGCACACTAGCACTAACCACTTGAGCCAGTTGCTCATTACACTCGGCTGAATAATTATTTCAATAAACAACAATCGAGTTCTCGAACATTGGTTCGTTCGGGTACTCGATTATGAACTGTGCTGGAACGGCGCGCACATAATACCATATTTCAAATTTCAATTAAGTCCAAGTGCTGAGAGAGTTGCCCCCAATCCCAATCCAATCCTCCAATCCTCTGTTCAACTGCCAATTGCAGCACTGCATTTACTCATTCCACAAAGTACACTTTTTCGGGGGGCCCTGTTGATCTTTTATGTTACGTATTTGACTTTTGACTTTTGGAAAATATATATAAACATTTTGTTTTATGGCATTCAATTGGTTTGCCTGAGCGGAGCGCACCCCTAAAAGGGACTCAAGTGCATGGCCAGCAAATGTTCTGCAAAAGATTGCAGAGTTTGTGCCTTGTGCCTTGGCCACTTGGCAAATCTACTTTGCCTCCTACTCAAGTGAGGCAAAACGCCAAACTTTAAAATGAGATATGTATGTATGCATAGAGCGATAAGGTAGTCTCTAAAGTTTTAAATTAAAAACAAGTTTATGCTTTGCATTTCAAAATAGCACTCAATATACAGTTAACAGGGCGGGGGATACGGCCATCGTATAATCATTGTATAAACTCTATATAGTATACAAGTATAAACAGTTTTTAAAGTGTCACACTCAGAGTTTAGGCTGTCAAATAAATGTCCATGCCCGAAACAAATTCCAGCGATTAAAATCTGGAAAAGGCAATGGACTCGAGTCGAAAGCCGCCTTTAGCTGTGAGTATGGGTTTCGTTTTTTGGGCGCACTGAGTGCTTTGAGTTTGTATCTTTCAGATACAGATAGCACAGCAATATTTGTGTCGAACGGGAAAAACAAAAGCGAAAACCTTCTAAAAAAATAAAAAACTTGTTGGCCCTGCCTTTAGCGTTTGCATTTCATTTCCAGTGAACAAACAACAAGCAGAGTCGAAAGACAAAGAAAAAGTTAGCTCCAAATTAAAATTCACTTGGCCTGTCCCCAGAGCAGGGAAAGAGTTGGACCCTTGGGGAATTATTCAGGGGGTTGATGTCGTTGCCGTTGCCTTTGTCGTTAGTGTTGACTTAGGCATACACAATACACCAACCAACCAACCATTTTCTGGCTAAAGTTGAGGCTGTGGCTGTAGCTAAGTATCCAAACAATATTTTGCATATTCCATCGATTTTTCGACTACAAAATGAGTGCGCGCATAATCAGTGAGTGAGTGAGAGAAAACGCTGAGATAGAGACAGATATTTTAAGAAATATAAAAGGAGAGGGGAGAGGTGAGGGAGAGGAGAGAGAGAGCGCTTTTCTGGGTGTGTCTGCAGGCGCGGAGGAAATGTGTCGCCAAAGAAGCTAATTTATTATCGATTTGTTATATCATGTTCCATGCGCTGTCGTATACCCTACACTCCCTACACTCCTACACTCTCCTCCTCTGCCATAGTCTTGTTTTCTAGCGAATCTAAGCGCAGCGGCTGTCCCATAAATCTCGCTAATTTATGTAGAATGCGTGCGAAATGCTAACAAACTAAGTCGCCCTCGACTCAACCCGACTTGGCTCCTCCGCTTCTCCTACTCTCCTGCTTCCAACGCGAATGTTGTGCATATCAAACTCTCAGCTCGAAATACTTAATGCAATACGCTAAATGCAAACTACAAAATGCGACTGCATGTCCCACACAAAGTTGTCGTACTTTACCACGAGTTGTTGTCGTTGTTGCAGTTGTTGTGGTTGTTGTTGTTGCAGTTGTCGTTGTCATTGTGACATCTTTCGATTTATTTAATTGTCGATTTCTGTCGCACTTCAACTAACGATTTTCTAGCCAAGTTCGTGTTTTGCCCACAATTTATGATACTCGTTGAATGGATACTACTTACTATACTATGCTATAGAGCCAGAGTGGAGAAGTGGAGAACTCTAGACCCAAATGTCTGGCATATTGATTGTATACTTATGCCATAGTCATCCAAGTAAATACGTGGGGTAATACCCACTTCACATTTATAATAGTAGTTGGTTTATTGTGCAATGTACTTAACACAAATTAATTAGTTTCGATGACTGACAGTCGAATGAAATGCTTGATTCATGTAGTTGGGCAACTTCTCATAACAATATAAATTTAATAAACATTTAAATTATTGAACAAGTTCTAATTGATTTACTAAAGCGCACAAATATGGTGTAGTAATGCGAGTAAAATTTAAAATAAAACTAGTTACTTCAACAGAGTCTTTAAAGGGATGTAGATACTAAGACTTTAGAAAGAGTTTTTTAATAGAAGTTTAAATTTGATAAAAAGAATTTAGAGTGGAAAATAATTGGAAATGCATTTTTGATTTTATGGATTTTCTATTTGATATATTTGTTCGAATTGAAAATAGGTTATTTTCACCCATAATAAACTAGTTACTTCTACAGTGATTTTGAAGGGCAGATACTAAGACTATATAAAGAGTTTAATGAAAGGAGTTTAATTAAATCGAATCATTTTAAACTGAAGTCTTAACTTGAGAAAAATTATAGAGTAGAGATTAATGGGAAGTGCACTTGTGACTTTATTGATTTGCGAACAAATGTAATTGAAAATATGTTACTAATAAATATTGTATAGTCCGAATTTAGGACCTTATTTCGTTATTATTATTGGTAGTATTGGTAGTTCTTATAGTTTGCCCACTTTCTTTATTTTCTGTAAAATAAATTCCAGCTCTTGTGGAATACCTAAATACCTAATTACAGAACTCTAATGTGAAATATGTACATTTACATACCATTATCACATTTTATAACACTCTCCAATAGTTTGAAACCCTTCACTTTAATGCCATTAATAGTGACATTCTGTTCTACATTCTACACACAATTTTAATGGCCTGTATTATTATTTTTAAATTGAAATCGAAATCGAAATTTGTGCAGTTGTCATTAAACTGTCGCCTGCCAGAGAGTTCCGTAATAAACGATCACATTGTAATTACTGCGCTTAATAAACTCTGAGCGGGTGCAAATGTCATTGATTACTTATTATAATAATGGAATTTTTATTGTTTTATTTTCTGCCTGGGGACTGAGACTGAAACTGGGGCCCAGCAGATAGTGGCATGCCCAGTGGCTAGACAGTCTACCGAGTCTGTCTGTCTGTCTACCCCGCTTCCCGCCCCTCTCCCGGCAAGGTATTGCCCGTACTGATAATAATTAATGAAGTCATTAAATAATTTAAATCTGTATTTAAGTGACAATAAAGCACATTATATTTGACGATAAGCGGCCATTGCAAAGGCGAGAGCAGATTACTCGAGTTGAGAAATGTCAACAATAGTAGTGTATAAATAAATATTTGCATTATAATATGAAAGAAAAAAAAGAAGAATGTAAAACATGAGAAAGTTCTCTTGGCTTTTGTAATAAATACTTTGTGTTCGATTGATTGATTATAATTGTTGTCAAGGGTCAGAGCAGTATATCGCCCTACCTTTAAAACAATTTGCTTGTTGGTTTTTGCGGTTCCTCAATAAAACTGTATTATTACGAGCATGAAGTGCAATATATTAATTACTGCCACGCCCCGCCTGCACGCCTCCTCTCGGAATGATCAAATTAAAAACTGGAATAACGTCTCTGTCAGCATCTACTTAGCCATTGCCCGCAGATCTTTGGCATACACAGGGGATTCGCCAATGACGCTGGTCATGCTCAAAGGAGGCGCAGCACCCCAAGGGGATTGAGGGGAATGGGGGTTCTACGAAGAGAATGGCGGCTCGAGATCGTGTCACATTCGTTTGCCAATTTTACGATCGACTAATGGCAATAATGAATGCATTTTATAGGGCCATTCATAACGTTGTGCGACAATCGAAACACAGCGAATATACCGAACATATCGCATATACTCTCGTATTACACCAAATCGTGCAATTTCAGCGAGAGACCGAAAAACAAATCCTTATTTATCTGGCCACAAATTGGCAATGGCCTAAAACAAAATGGAGCAACAAATTAGTGAATGGTCAGTTTAATTTGAATTGAATTGAGCCCAGTTGAGCTTGAGGCTCGCTCGTAAATTTGCATTTTTGAAGAATTCCCTGAATCTGAGATTTTCAGTCTGCCGTCGGGGAGTATGTTTTATGACCGTGTTTATGGCTTTTTAAAACGATTAAGCGAGAAATTATTTGGGCATATAAGAGAACACGAAACGTGTATGGAGATGGCCGTAAAATTATGATCGATTCATGCGCAAAACCCGTCGGCTGGGATTAAATCATTATGCAATTATATTTTATGCTGATTTTGATTTGAATAGACAAGAGGTTTTATGGCTATTTATTTTTTGAGTCTTGGTGGCTTTACACACCCATAAACCAAATTTATTTTAAATGCCACTTGATTTATGCGCCTCTCTCCCCGTGGCTCGTACAAATTTTATGTTAATATTAATGCTAATAAAAATAAATACGAGTGTAGGAAATTGTATACCAACCCTTTGTGTGTGTTTTTTATCGACTTAATCCACATACAATCTTTAAAAAACACAGCAAATAAAACTAAACTGAAAACAAAACGCTGAAACGAGAAGAAGTATTTGAGGTTTTTATTAGTTTTACAGTCCAAATGAAATGAAATACTAGAATATAGTATGTATTGCTATAAATATGTATAGTAGAAGAATGCCAGAAGTGTTTTTGATTTCATTTTTATGTGAATTTCATTCAAATCTACACAATGTGAAAGACACAATATATTATGTCAATATATTTATATTTATATTAGTATTTCAACCCATTTGTTTCTTTAATAAAATGTTGCTAAGAGTCCCTAAATCATAGCACTAACAATGTCTGGTGGTTTCATTCATGAGATTTGCCTAAATTGCTCAACTCTGTGCCATAATTAATGCTGCCACAAATGTTGCACACTTGCTGCCCCAAGTCGTCAGGTGTGTGGAACGATAATGCCACACAATTTAGTAGTGAATATTTTTAATAATAAAAACTAAATCGAGAGCTGAGGCCCAAGACATTTTCCACTTGACTTTAAGTTGAGGTCGGAGAGAACGAGTGGAAAGTCTGGCATCTCGTTGTAATCTTTCACTCAAAAGTTTTCGCTCAAGTTTCGCGCCTAATCATGAGCGCTGAGGCAGTTGCTCCAGAGTGCCAGACGCCAAATTCCATCACACGCACACACATACTCTTACACACATGTGCTCTGGGCTCCCGGAGCAAGCAAAGTCTCCAACACAAGGGCCGCTGACCAGCTGCAGTCTCAGTCTCTGCCGCCGTTGACTTCAGCGTCAATCGCTGCCGTCGACGTCAGCGTCACCATTGTTGTTGTTGTTGCTGGCTTTGCCATTGACTATGTCGCACTCGCTCCCACCAAAATGGCCGCAACCAGCGCCATTGCCTCGCTCGCACCCAGCGCCCGTGGCATCGTCTCGTCTCGCTCAACTCGGCTACGCTATGGATTTTGAGTGCGGTACGACTATCTCTCTGCCAGCAGCTGTTGGCCCCGTTTAGCCGTTGGCGCAACAGGGTGCACCATACACAGCACACACACGCTGCCACGCCCACCTTTAGCCGGGCAGCAGACACCGGCCGCCGCCCCACATCGCCAGCTCCAGCTCCAGCTCCAAGCCACGCAGTTGACAGTCACGAGGCCGCGGGCCGCTTGCGTCGCTTATCATCGCCCGTCGCGGTTGCTGCTTGTTCCTATTGTTGCAATTGTTTTTGTTTCTCTACTGTATCTGTTATCAATGAAGCTGTGCGTTGCTGCTGCTACTGCTGCTGCTGCTGCTCTTGGCACTTAGCTTGACGCTTGGCAATTTCCAGTTGATTGGCTGCAGTTCTCGAGATTTTCGATATCGTGCGAGAAATTTGCATCCCAGACATGCAGCAGGACACAAGATACTTATGGCATGCCACTGGGCATGTGGCAAGTGGCAAAAGCAGCTGCTGCTTGCTGCTGTTGCAATTTCCATCTTCCATCTACTTGAAAACGCACCCAATGCTTCCATCTATCTCTCCATCCAGGCATTCATAATATCATTCCCCGTCTGCATTCCCATATGGTGGCAATCGCCTGCTGCATTTTGATGCCGTCTGTGCCACTGCTTCTGCTCCTAATGGCCAAAGCTTGTTGCCTTCCTCCGTCCTCATCCTGGCTCAGTGTCCCAGAGTGTCTGAACTAACGACAATGGTAATCATTCCTGAATGCAATGGAAATTGCCAGGAGTCTATTATCTAGCGTCAGTGTGTGTGTGTGTGTGTGTGTGTGTGTGTGTGTGTGTGTGTGTGTGTGTGTTGCCACTTCTCTTATTCCCATTCTTCCGCTCTGCCTCTTCTTTAACTCTGCTCTCCCTTTTTGCATCCTTTGCTCAACGCAACGTTTGTCCTTCGTTTGAATTGCAGTTTTTTATGGCCTTGCAATTAGGGGTAAGCGCAACGAGCTACACACACACACACCAATAGATACAATCACACACACTCACAAACACTCATACTGATGCACGCACTCATACAGTTGCAGTTGCGCTTCTCACTGCCTCAAATGGCAAGGGTGTTGCATCTAAGGGTGGTTCATTATCTGTGCAACCAGGTGAGGGGTTGACACCAACACCACAACAGCATCACACACACACAAGCAGTAGATAAACATTTCATTTCTTGAGTGTAAATGCAATTTGTAAACATTTTTATAAATCGGCATTATGTATCTCAAACGTAATCTCTTGGATTTCTTAGATATAGATATACATATATATACCAATTCTTTGAATTTAGTTATGTCTTTGAGTTGCTGCCCTTAGATGCTACCAATGCTTTTTTATTTTATATTATTTTGCATATAATTATTAATTATGTAAATACTAATAATATTATATTAAAACATTTTTTTATTTAAACAAAAAATATTTGTATTTTAATTTGTGCAGATATATTAAACACATAAAACTCTTATAAAAACAATTTTTAAAGATACAAACCATCGCAATTTAAATGGAAATAAAGTTATTTATTTAATTAACAAAATGAGATAAAATAAAGAATATAAAATCTAAGGGTTTAAAGGAGATTCTTAGAGAGCTAGTGACGGCACTTCTGCATTATTATATGCTTTTAAAATGTCATGTTAATTTGATCAAATATATTTCATTAATATATTTTGCTTCTATTTTTATTCTTTAATTTATTGTGTATTTCATAGTTATTTCAAAGTTACTAAGTTATTATTTAAATTCATTATATTATCCATTATTTTACTCATTCCATTCAAAATGCCATCAGTAGTCAGCAGACTAATTAAAAGAAACTACAATTGTTTCCACATGTGCCCAATATACTACTAAGTAGTACCTCTATAATGCTTAGACGTTACCAACATTTTTAATCTCTAATTTCTACATTCCAGTTCAGACCTGGCACACAAAAAGCAAACCCTGGATGTTGACCCTAAGTAAATACCTTGGAATTGCCACACAAAACAAGTATTCTACAAAAATTTTAATAAAAGCCAAGTGCAAAATTTATTATCAACAAACGATTTATTAAATGAATGGAACCTGCAATAAAATGTCCCAAGCGGGCTAACGGTAAATGCTCCCACGTTCTGACCGGTTCCATTGCCAGGTTCAGGCTGAAGTTCTCGGTTACGGACACGGATATGGGTCGGAGTCCGGGTACGGCTACGGGCCTGGGTCGGAGTTGTGGTCGGGGACGGAATGCGGTGACGGAGGCGGCGGGGGGTTGGGCGTTGGTCCATTGTCGAAGTATTTGCGCATTGTGCAGAAAAGTCGTAAAAATTTCTGCTGTCTACGTACGAAATGAATGGCAAAACTGGATTTTTGTGGAGAAGCAGAGAAGCAGGCAACCGCTGAGAGAATGGGGAGTATGTGAGTGTGTGTGTGTGTGTATAAGAAAACGAAATGCCAGCAAACAATTCTTGTAAATTTTACGAGCGCAAATATAATTCAAATGGTCATTAATTGCAACAACAAGAGCAACTACAACAAGATGAACAAGCGAAGGAAGGCAGCAGCAATAAGTGTATGTAGAGTAGAGAAACCAAACTCAAAATGGGTCGCAGACAGCCCTAAAAGTGCCTCATAAATGAATTGAAGACGCGCCGGCGATTGGCACAGAGCACAGGCACGCCAACAACAACAACAACTACACTCTAGGGTGAGGTTAGGTTATGTACTACAACAACAGCAAAGCCAAAGCCACAGCCAGAGCCGAAAGCTCGCCTAACGAAAAAGCACAACGAAAACAAAGACAAAAACAAAGCAAAGGCAAAAGCAAAGCCAATAACAATGCGTGCTGCAGCACGTGGTTGGGAAATTTTTACGAAAATTTCCCCATTTCGAATTTGCATTGCATGCGTGTGTGTCTGTGTCTAAGCACGTTTATAACTGTAAACGCCAACAGACCAAGCCGACAAGCAGCTGAGCCAGTGAAAAGTACCAAGCATGGGACATTTCTTTTCGCTTAGCTGCGCGCATGGATATCACACAGATAATCGAACACACACACACACGCAGACACACAGTATATATAGTTTGCCACACAGATACACACAGATACTTGGCCATGCCATGGGGCGATATCTATGAGATACGCACAGATACAAAAACACAGAACCAAACCGAGTCAAACGTTCGCCTGCGCTGCGCTGCTGCTGCTGCCACTGCCGCCACCACACACAGCTGTCGACGTCGCCGCCGGCAGAGGCAGCGACCAAAGCGGCGCACAAGAAATCGTCGGGCAACGGCTTCAAATGAACGCAAAACGTTGAAAAGCAAACATCCGCCAAAAAAATAAACGTCCCGACGAAATTTTTGCGGCTGCTAAAAATAAACTTCAAGTACTTGGCTGTAACAGTAAATAGTAACTAGTTAAATTAGTACAGAATGTTATCGATAAACGAGTGCGAGTGATAAACGATTAATTTGTGATATTCAAGCGGAATAATTTCCATAGTTTTCTGGTGTTTTTGTTTACCGTTCTTGATGGCGTCGCATGGAAAACAGGTTTGCATATAGAAGTACTGTAGCTGCAGTTCATTGTGCGTGTGTGTGTGTGTATGCATGAGTGTGTATTGTATCTGCGTGTGTGTATAAACTCGTTAGAAACAGTTTCCATAATTTTGTATTGTGTTTGAAATCGATATTCTTGTTTATAAATTTTAATAAAATATTACTTAAATAAATCTAATTTAATTTCAACTTTTCTCTTGCAGCTAAGACCGTTGCAGCATTGCACCGTTACCCCTTCAGTCTTGTGGTTGGGTTTTTTTTAAATGCCGCCCATAAACACTAAATAACAAATTTTGTGCTCGTTTACAGTTTGTCAGTTGTCGCTCGCATGTCAAGGTCTTATTAAACATGGAAACACTTTCAAAGCATAGCCAAAAAAAGAAAAAAGAGGAGAAAAACAAAAATAACCGAAGAAGAGAAAGAGAATAAAACTTTTGGCCTGTCTGTGTGAGTCGCTCGTTTGTCTGTCTGCGTGCCATTGACATTGACTTATGGCTCTGGCATTGGCAAGGGGTGGGAGGGGCTGGGTTGGGCTTGAGGTCGACCCTTTGACGAAAATTGTGGCTGACTTTTTGCTTTGCTTTGCTTTGCCTTCATTCCATTCCATTTCATTTCATATCGCTTCGTCTGTTGTTTTCGTTTTCATTTTCATCCTCGTCTTTCGCGCTTGCTACGCACGTTTATGGTTTGTTTTGCTTTTGGCCGTCAATTCGCAGTGACGACGTCACACACACACACACACACACACACACGTACAGCCAACCATAAAGAGCCCCCCAAATATGCCTACGTGTAGTGCTCAATGCGAGAATAAAGATGGGAAGCAGAGAGGAATGAGAGAGCATGCCATCTGTCTGGGATGATAAGTTGGCACTTGAGGCATTCTGGCGGTCCCAACGAGCAATGAATGACTGACTGAACGACTGAGCGACTGAACGACTGATTGACTGACTGCCAGACAGCCCGGAGTGCAGAAATACCCGTCAACAATAAACACTGAGCTACGATGAATGTCTGACTTGAACTGTGAATACTTTGAGTACTCAGAGCATGAGAATACGATGATGATAAACATAATCATGATAATGATGATGATGATGACGATGATGTTGATGATAATTATTCGTCATTTCACTTTCGCATTTCTCTTCTGTCTCATTTGATTTGTAGCATATTTGTTGGGCCTAGACTTTGCCCAGACTTGTGTGGATTTTGTTATTGGGGCAGGTTATCGTTACATTTTGTTCACTGCACATTACTCACTTCATAGACTACTATTTTACAGTGTTTATTTAAGTCTCATTTTAACAGGTGACTAAAGATTGGTGTATACCTGAGATACGTTGGCTCAGTGGGCGAATTGCCGGAGTTGTGGGTGAGCTTTGAGTTCATTTATGAAATGTTTATTAACTTTTATGTGTAGTTAGTTTAATTGGTAAATTATTAAATATTTAAAATTATTTTCTTGATAAGAAATAATATTTTATATTATATTTTTAGTGGTACATTTTATATAAAATTTTTATAAAATGGTAAGAGCTTCCTAAAGTCTGTAAAATATCTTTTACTTTAGCTAAAATGTCGACTTAAAAAAGATATTAAATAATAAATATAAATTAAATTACTTGAAGTCTTTTATCAATATTTATGATAACTATATAGCGTTAACTTTTGCATGACAATATTTGATATTTAACAAACAAAATACATATAATAATCAAAATAACAATTGTAGTATATATCATAACTTTGACAATTTATTCGACATTCACATATCTTGAAGCGTAATCTTGCTTATCGTTCCTATAAATGCCAACTTATGCAGACATTCCATGCCAGCAATTCTCCCCCTTTTGTAATGCTCTGCTTTTTGCACGGCCAATGGGGCGTATGCGCGACAAATCTGCGCAGCGTCATTGCTAGCTGGCATTTGGGCAGAGGTGAGGCAGAAGATGCTGCCACCTGGCTCTTGTATATTACTAAATCAAATACTTAAATTCTAAGACAACCAGCAATTTAGTTTACGAGCTGCAGGCAGTCAGGCTTCGCTTGATTTTCACACACACATAAATCAATCAAATGGCAGCAGTTGCAACTAGGATGGGAAAGGAGAACTCCATACGGGACGGGGTTGGCGGTGTGGACGGGGTATTGCCCAATCATGAAGTGCAGCCGGACGGCCATAAAGTTAAGTTTTACGACTGTGAACGCATAATTACGCACACTCGCACCTACGAGGGCGCACAGGGGCGGATTTGAGGCATTTTGTTAGTGCGTGCGCCCTTGGGCCGCTTTGTGACATGATTTTTTTAATGCGTATTCCATATCAGATACATGTGTGTAAGACAAGAGACGACTCGCCCCACCCCTGATGTGGCAGATGCAGGCGTGAAGCACACACACATACACACACACATATGTGTATACACATGATCTGGCACAATATGGCGCGGTATGACGCGGTTGCCAGTTGCATTTTTCGCAAATTATCAAATGACAGTTCTTTTTTCCAAGTTGATTTATGCATATGTGTTGCTAGTGCTGGTGGTGGTGGTGGTTTCATAATGAAGCTGTAAGAATGTCCCGCAGAATTTACATTTGTGTGCTGCCTCTTCCTGCCATTAAATTTAATGCCAAGCACAAAGAGACAGACGAATGTGTCTGAGGTGGCAGAGCATTTGCTTTAGTTATTATCAAATTGTTCTGCTTGAATGAGTGTGTGTTTGTGTGTGTCTGCCCACGCTCAGCTCAATTACTAGCAGACAGACTAGAGACAGGTGGGGGTGGGTGTGGGTGTGGGCGGTTGAGGGGTGCAAGGCGTGGCCTGTACATAAACGAAGCGTCTAATTTGGTCATTCAAATTGCAGCGCAGACAAGACACAATCATATCGTCTGCTGCTGCTGTTGCTGCTCCATGGCGCATAAATTGCACACTAATTGTGTCCATTGGGTAGCACTGACACTTGAAGGTTGGCACAGCTGTCGCTCATACGCCATGGTGTACCGAGCACTGAACAGCGAACACCAGCCCAATCCAGACCATTAAACTAAAATACAAATACAACAGCAGAGTCTGTGCTCAAGTGCCATGGATCTGACGCTGCTTTCAGCTTGAGTTTTAGCTTGGACTCTGCCTCTGCCACTGCTCTGCTTGCTGCTCATTGTGAATGTGTCGTCTCAGTTTCAGTTACAGTCACCGTCACCGCCTTCGTCTTGTGTTTAGTTCGGGTGTGAAATCTAATTTGAAAAGTTTGTGTAGTCATTTTGATGCCGGAGCGCACTCAGCAGCATATGCTACCCACCGCTTGGGGTTTTTCTTTTCTAATTTTGTTTGCAAGTCGTTGACGCAATATTGCCCAGCATCTACCCTACCCCCCTCTACCCTATCCCATGCCACACACACACACAAACATATTCATAAGGTTCAAAAATTTAAATTACACTGGATATCAAATAGTTTTGATTGCAATTGCGACTCGACTCGACTACGAATATTAAGTTGTATCTAGATATGAATGCTATATATTAACTCAAATAGTTTGGGTCAGCATTAACTAAGGGAAATATTCAGCGACTGGAAATTTCGTATCGTTCTTGTTGAATATATATCTTTCGCTTTAAAAATTGATAAAGAAAGAAAGAACTTCTGGGGCGCAGCCAAAGTCAGTCGGAGGTGAAACTAATTTAAAAACTAAATTAAACTTCAATTTTCGAGACATAATCCCCGATGAGTGATAAAAAAGAAGAAGAAAACTCTACGCGAGCGAAAAGAAAGCAAAATCCAAATGCAAGAAAATAATTGAGTAGAGAGAGAGTAGAGAGTGAGGAAAGAATAGAAACTCATTTGAAAACTACGCCCTAAAGACACTGAGCACTGAGCACTGAGGTAAGAATTGCAGAATCGAGCAGTTGTTGCTGTAGAAATTTTACAATTGCTGCGAGGGTCCTGATGGCTCTGATGGTCCTGTTGGGTGTGGGTGGGGGTGTGGGTGTGGCTGCGGTTGGGCTGTGCTTCCCTCCCCCACAGCTAGGAAACAATCAACTGAAAGGCGTTGCGGTCCAGGGCAGGTGGGAAGTGCGAGAGGGCTTGAGGGTTGAGGTTGGCATGGGGTATATGCTTGCTTGATATGCGTCTGCTGCCAACAATGGCGCAATGGCGTCTGTAATTTCATGCAATTGTTTCCCTTCGTTTATGACGTCTTTGTCTGTCTGCCAGTCCCAACATTTGCCATTTACCGTTTCCATTTTCCATTCAGTTCAGTTGAGTTTTCTACGCTGTTTCCCCAGCTCAATTCTTTAGCCAAACGAAGCGTGCAATTTTCCATCGTTGCTGCAGCTCCAACACCCCCACCCCCCTCTGCTCGCGGCTGCTCATGAGTAGCGTTTAGCACCTTGGGCCGGGCAGCGATTACTATACGCCATAAAGTCACGTAGAACCATTGTCGTTCACATGCTCGTTGTGTGTGTGTGCTATGCGATTTCTGAGCACAAGAGATTTTGCTATGTTGGCCAGAATGGTTTCCCACTATACCCAAATACCTAGCGCCCATTCCATCCCATTCCATGCCGTGCTCATTTTGTTATTTTAGTGACTGATCCACACGGCTCGTTGCGTTTGCAAATTGTCGCACATTCTTAAAGGTGGGCGGTGCGAGACAATCCCGTACATCACCTACCCCCAACCCCATACCCATCCCCAGCTTTGTCCAACTCCAACTACTCCAATCCTATTGAAACCGCCCTTGGCGCTCGTTATGCGGACTCGTCTGTCTGTCTGCCTGTCTGTCCATGTGTCCACTTGTCAGTCCGTTTGTCCGTGCGTTGCTTAGTTGGCGAGGAGCAGCGTTTTGCATTGGAATTTGCTTTGCCAAATGCCGCCATTTAGGGTTGTGCCAATAAAAAAATGATATTTATGGTTGTAACGGCCGTTTTGTGTGTTTGCCTCCCCCACAGAACCCGCAACCCACAACCCTCCTCCGCATAAACCACGTGGCGGTGGTGGAGGAACTTGGTAAACAAAATCATACATACAGACAAGAGCACGACATAGGCGCAGGTACAGTGGTTCAGTATTTGTATTCAAAATGCTTTAGCAAAATGAAATGAAGTTTGCAATAAATTAACAAAAATTATTATTACTTTTTGTGTTTATTTTTATTTTTGTTAAAATTGGAATAAAATTTTATAAATAACAAAATGATTTTAATTTTCCAAGTTAATTTTCTTTTAAATAAATATACATAAATGTAAATATACCTTGTTTTGTTATTCAATTATTAATATTATTGTATCATATTAACATTAAAAATTTAATTATAATTTGAGGGCATATTTTGAATAGAATTGTAGTCAGTTTTCTGTTTGTAGTTTATTTTTATAAATATAATAAAATAATAAATAAAATAAAATCAGTTAAAACAATTCACAGTATAGATAGAGGTTATACTTAAAAGTGAATTTATAAATAAAAGGTTATAAAATATATTAAAATAATTTTACAATGATTTTACGTAAATATTTTATTACACTCTCATTAATATAGTTTTATATTAATTTAATATATGTGCATTTTTAACGATATTTATAACTCATATACTCAACTCTAAATTCTTCTTCTTTAATTTGTATTTTCAGCATTTTCTGAATGATTTGCCCACTGTGCTTGGGGGTTGGACGCTTTGGCTGCACACAAATGAAATCTCACAAGCATAACGAGCTCGTGACTCTTTGCTGGCAAGGGTTGGGCACGGTCACACACACAGGCACACACACACACTCACTCGCACACCAATAGAAGTGGCTGACTGTGGCACATACATATACATAGAAAAATATGGCACGTACTCTTCGAGAGCCATAAGTTTACGTTTTATATCGGGCAAACTGTGCAATATTATAAATTTTGAATTTTATCTTAGGCATTAGATTGCCAGAGAGTTTGGCTGGTTGGCTGCCAGGGACTCTGCTTCTACACACATCTACATCAGCTGTGTCTATGTGTGTGCCTGTGTGTGTGTGAGTGTGTGCCTTCTTTGGATTAAATGGAAGGACGTGCTCAGCAAAGTGGGGGCTGCTGCCACTGTATTATCCTGTTGCCTGTGCTTGGCTCCAACAAAGGGTGATTATCGCGATTGGAGAAATAGTTGCAGCATTAGTTGAAACGGGAAGGTGTGCGGAGAAGGAGACTTTGCTGCCAGTAACTTGGTAAATTTATTGTTGTTAATCTTTGCGCTCTCCTTCTGCTTTCCACCTGCTTCCAGCATCGAATATTCACTACGCAAAATGTATGTACGTACATATATAGCTGCAGCATCCTGCACGTCCTGTGCGACAAGTGCCAGAGTTTATCTAAATCTTTTGCTAGACTCTCATGAAGTAAATGCCGAGCTGCTGCTACTACTACTACTACTACTATAACTGTCAGCAACCACCAAACTGCATTGAAGGACAGCCGGAAGCAATGCGCTCGCTACGCCATCCCCTGCCCCTTCCCCTTACCCTTACCCAACGCCTTGTGCCTGTTCCAGTTCCTGTTCGAGGGAAAATGAAAATGTTTGTTAAACGAACACGCACACGCACGGCACGGCAACACAACACGACACGACACGACACGGCACAACACGACACACGAGGACACGATGCCGGTACGAAGAAGGAAACGACAATTACCGGGGACTCGCCGGTTAGTTTTTCCTGCCGGCGACTCAGTTGCGGCCGTGCAATCGTCGGGTCAACAACAACAGCAGCAGCTGCCCAACCGTAGAGCGCAAGTTGGAAATTTTCATATTCAATTCGTACTATAGACGAGGTTTCTTCATCACTTTATAGTTGTTGTAGAACCTGTGCAACTTCGTATACGTATACTGAATGTATCCTGAGTGTATCCTATCCGGTATACCTTCAGTATACGTAACACGAGGAAACACGAGCAACGCGGGATGTGTGATAAATATATAATAAAGTTAATTAACAACAATATACACTTAAAAAAAAATATAATACACTTTCACTGTACGAAATGTTATACTTGTTATTTATAAACACTCTTCGAATTATTACAATAAAATGTATTTAACAAATTCAAACGTATTTTAATTTTTGATTCCCTTAATATCTGAATACCGGGCTAAAGTTTTTTAGTTACTCTTATGACACTTGTTGCTGTGGCAGTTGATGAACGACTCCTGGACTGGGGGTATGGCCCCTTGATGATGTAGGAACAGCTGATTCGTGGCCCTGGGCTTGGGCAATACGTTTATGATGGATAAGGAGAGGTCAGCAGTCGGCTCTTAATACGAAAAGTCAACGTCAAAGTTGGGCAAAGATATAATGATAATTCCTAAGGCACAACTACTTAGCAAATTTGTCAATTCATAAAATTATGAAAATATTATGATTGCTTAATTAAATTATAAGAATAAAGTATGATTAATTATTGTATTTTTAATGCTATATTCAAAATAAATACAATTCAGTACAGACATAAATGTGAAGTTAATAAAGAATTAAATTTTAAAAAATAAAATATGTTTTTTTATTCACCGAAAAATATAGAACAATATATATAGCGACTGGGGACAACTAGAGATAACATGAGATAAATAAATCTCCGCTGCTGGTATACAAAATTTTATGGAATGCTGTTCAGACATATTTCTGTGAAGAAAATAATTTAAAATTAAATAAAATACACATTAATTTGCTAAAATAAAGCCTCTGTCCTTTTAAAAGAAAAAGAAGATATATTACAATTCTTTATTGCTTTACCATTCATTACTTAGATTAGTTTGCTCTCTTCAAGTTATATTCTTTCTTAAATAAACTATTCCATTTTTGTCCCAGTAAGACTCCTGTCAAAGTACTTAATTAATTTATCATTATATACAATCCTATAGTATCAAATGCATTCATTTTCCATGGATATACCCAGCTATTTCTACAGTCACACTAAATAAAGGCGAGCCTATGCTAAAGAAATGCATAAAACAGCGCTACAGCGCTGTTCGCGACAGTTGAGCGAACATGGGTGGCGCCATCTATGGTGTAAGCAAAGCAACTGCCACGCAATACGTTCTCAGTGAGTGCGCAAAATCATATGAACAGACATTTTAAGGGTTGGAAAAGCAGTTCTAATCAGAGTGTTAAAGTGTTTCAATAGATAGTTTGCCAATTTGTATTAATAGAAAAAAATTTAAAAATAAATAGTCAATGATATTTCCGCAAGGTTTATATTTAAGTTGTTTATTTATATTTATTTAAAAATAGAAATAAAATCAAGACACGTGGTGCTAGTCGCTTGAATTTGTATAGATGTAGTATGTAGTACTACGGCTGAGATAGTTTGCTGATCAAGCCGGCAGCCGAGAAGCCAATGAACCTCAGTTGGAGCTGGGAGCAAGGCAGCGTGGAAGACAGCGCAGATAATGGAGAATGAATATTGAGAGAAGCAAGCGAGAGAGGCAGCGAGCAAAGATAACACAACGAAGCGAGCAACTCACTTGACAACAATAATAACAAGAACAACTCAAAGCAACCAGAACAACAACAACAATAAGAAGAAGAAGAAGAAGAAGCAGAACGCTAAATGAATTTATGAACATGCGACACTCTGGTCGCGTCTGGCAAGCCCGTTTACATCCCTGCCCCTGGCCCCTGCCGCTGCCCATGGTCCCATTGAAACAGCATGCAACCGGTTGTCATGGCAACAATGGCCGCGAGTGGCGAAGGAGCGCACAAAGAGCAGAGCACGAACATTTAATTCGGCCATATTTGATTTTGGAAATGCCTCAAACTGTTCTTGTTCTCATTTCTCGCTCGCTCAGTGTCACTCGCTCTCTGTCTATTCGCTAGAGCTCTGGTTACAGCCTCGGGGTGGTTTTTATTTTCACTGCGGAATAGACGCAGTGCGGCTGCTCGGCATTTCGACTGATTTCGTATCTGTTTTCCATATTCCATTATTGACATTGAACTAAAATTGTCTCTATTCCCGTATACATAAATAGAAACTAACACATGTACACATGTATGTCGTATGTGTGTGTGCTTATAATCTCTTGATTCCATTGATGGGTCACCAGAGCAGATACTACAACAACAATATTAACAAGAGGCAACAACAACCATTTGGAACTTTGCTTTTACGATGATCTCGATGTTGAGTTTTCAGTTTTACGATTCGACAATTAAGAAACTGTGCGCTAAACACGTCTTTAAAAACAAATAAATCACCTCGACAATACCTTTGAGAGTTATATGGTATAGATATAGATACAGATACTATATAAATATACTACTATACATCTTTAATATGCAGAGGACGTTTATGCGCCTAAATGGCCATCGATTAACTATAAAATTGACGATTTACGATTGCCGTAATAATATCATGATTCGCCGAATGGGACAGACCCCGTCGAAGTTGTATTTCAGCAAATGCTATGCCATAGATTGGGTGGGGTCTCTGACAGAGAGTCAGCCAACCAGTCCCAGTGGGTGCTTAGCATAGTTGTCTCTGGGGTAATTTGGGGAAATAATGATTAATTGCCCAGACACATAGCAAAGGATACCAATCGAAAAGCGTAATTGAAATTCATCAATAAATAAAAATAAAATAGGTATGAAACCATGCGATATCTGTAATACATATTTATACGCAAATTATTATACGATTTTTCGAGTATATTATTACCATTGAAAATGTGTGAAGTCTGGGTATAATTACAATATAATATGCAAAAGGAGGTGTGACAGTCTTATCAGTGCTATATCTAGTTAATTTATATGTATGGAGTGGAGCTAAAGGCGTATGATACTACAATAGTCTATATATATTTATCTATCTATCTATTTTTATAAGGAATATATTCTGTAATACTGTGAAAGGTATTCCATAGATTTCTTCATATTTTATAACTATGTATTTTAAGCCTCTTATATTCAGAACAATCTCAATTTAACAAATGTAGATCAGGTACTAATCTAAAGATTTATTCAACTTACAATTGCATAAGGTATCCATCTGCTGTAGAAATCTGCAAAGAAAGAATGTACAGAATGTTTATTAAATATATATATCATAAGCATGCACATATTAATTTTTAATAAATTTAATAAACATTATTATATCGACTCGGCACATTGAACTCCGTCGGAGCATAGCCCAAAATTGGATGAGCACGACGAGCCAATTGAGCTAAAAGGCAGACAGAGTCTTAAGACGCTTCGAAACCAAAATCATGGCAATCAAGTCTGCTGAAGTAATTTATGCATTCTTTGTTCTGGCTCTCGTGTTAATTCATTTAAAGAAACCAAAAAAGAAATGACAAAAAATGAAAGATATATGTATAAATGCTAAACGTGCATTTAGCATGGAAGACAAGCATGGGGATTGGTACTGGAACTGGGACTGAGGCGATGAGTTTGTATTGTAATTAGACCCTGTACTTTAAAAAAGTACAAAGGGTCTATTAGGTTTGTGCAAATGACATTTGTGTGTAACAGGCAGAAGGAGGCGTGGCAGACCCCATAAAGTATATATATTCTTGATCAGGACGACGAGCTGAGTCGATATAGCCCTGTCTGTCTGTCCGTCTGTCCGTCTGTCCGTCTGTCTGTCTGTCTGTATGAACACCTAGATCTCGCAAACTATAAGAGCTAGAGACTTAATTTTTTTTTTGTTAGGTTCGTGTATTACATAGGCAGGTCAAGTTTATTTCAAATGTTTGAAAAGTCATCCCCATCCCCCTCAAATTCGCAAAAATATTCCCAGCATGTACAGTTTTAGAGTCACTGTTTTCCATTTTTGCATGAATAAAGCTTTAGGTGCTTTGCATGTTTGGTGCGAGTTGCAGCCCAATCGGATAATAAACACCAGAGATATTTGACAAACAATTTTCTGTACTTAGCATGTGGGAGGGGGAGGGGGAAGCCACAGTGTACGCGGCCACTAGGGCGTATGCGTGATTTTTGATTGTGAGTATGAATGTATGTATGAGTATTGGGTTTTGTTTGTATTTGAGCGAATAATTGTATGTATATGTGTTTGTGTGTATGTGTGTATGTATAAGTGCATGTATATGTGTATGTGAGTATGTTCATACATATATGCTGCTGCTGTTACCGACGCCCAGGGCAAACCAAAGTACAGGGTCTCCTACTGTCGGTTGCGTCCGACTGTAGCTTTGCGTCCGACTGTAGCTTTCCCTACTTTTTTTATATTTTGTTTTGCGAGTACACACTGAAATTGAATATTTAAATGCATTTGCTGAGTGTGATTGTGTGGGACGTGGATGTGGACCCAGTCTGAGTGGTCAGATAGTCGGCAAGCCAAGTGAATTCTCAGGCCCTCAAGTGCCATAAATAAGAGGCCTCAACTGACAGGCGTCATTTTGAATTCCTGTTGATGACCGCCTGTCACACGACACATTCAGCTCCAATGCAAGTATGTTGATGCGTCACGAATGATATACGATGTAGTCATCCATATAAAGGTACATACAAACTATTATATTGTACCACATGGACGACATTTGAAAATTTCACTTTGATAATTTGTCAAGGAGGAAGATCTATGAATAGACTGGGAAAGGGATCGCCGTGTTTTTTGCGACCTCGAGTTCCATAATTCAATCTTTAATGGTCCTTTAAGGGCCATTAAGTCAACTACGCCTACTGGGTGTGGGCCAGGGACAACCACTTTCGTTTTTCCTTGAACATTTAGTGTGCAATTAAAAAAGTATAATTGCAACTCTTTGACGAGCACCGAAAGGAAATCACTCGCAGCGAAAGGCAACGACACGAAAAATCCCAGCCAAGCCATGAGTTTTCAATGTTTTTTTTTCTTTTTAGATTTTCACTCTATTTGCGGGAGGGACAGGCACAACAAGCAGTTGGAAAAAACAGCCAAGGGCCATTAAAACGGCTTTATGATCTCTTAAAGCGAAAGCGAGAGTTCCGCATAGTAGTATAACCCTAGCCCTGGCAGGAGGTAGAGGCAGTACGTAGATGTTAAAGAAGGCAACATGTGTAATACTTAAGCACTTGCGGAAGGATTAATATTTTAATGGAGCATTTTTCTGCATGCTTGCTAAAATTTGCAACAAATTGTTTTACGATCGAAAAGAGTGCTAAATAAGTTGATTCAGAAATTGAATTTAATGTTAATTTATAGCGTTAATTCCAAGGTGTTGGCTGAGTGTTTTAATAAATGAGATTTGTATAAAGCATGAGCTAATTAAACATACATTAGAATTTCTTTTCATTTGCTGTCTAATTGTCAAACCAATCAACTGGTTTAACTGGTCCCACACGCCATTAGCATATTGGTAAAATAGAAACTCCAGGCCAATGGACGCCATAAAAAGTGTCAAATATCAACGATTAGTATACATAGTATTTGCATTGTTTATCTCCACAATCGAGACGTAAGACATAATTTTTACTTGGATAATTATTATATGATCTGTTGTGAGAAGTGTGAACAATATATAGAGGAGCCTAAAAGGTATTTCCAAGTGTAAAAATAAAACTCATTTGGCATTTCGATCGGGTTTTGGCAAGCAAAACGTGAAACCAGAAACAAAAGCAGCCAAATATATGCAAATTAAATGATGATTTACACTCAGCCATAAAGTAAAATGAAGCTCATGCCGCTTATCGCAGCCCACCTGTGATTGGACGAGTGCGACTGGCGACTGGCAGCTGATCCGGTCTTGGAATCAATTTAAGCCACAAGTGGAATGCAACTGCATTTGCAGCATTATATTTGATAAGAGCAAGAGTCTACTCAGAGAGCCCACTCCAACTCGTCGCACTCCTTCCCTGTTTGGCAAGAGATCTCCCCCATTGACTGGCTGCCATTTATGTGGACTGCGGACTGAAAGCGCCTAAAGTAAACATTTAATTGCGCCATTAATTGCGCGGTAAGTGTGCCAGATGCACATGCTCATGCCGGGCACAGGCGGAGGTAGAGTGTGTGTGTGTGTATGGTTGTGTGAGAAGCGTAGCATATGCAAGGTGCAACTGAGACAACAACTGCCAGCGGCAAACAAAAACAAACAAATTCCATCATTTAAGTGCTCAGCGGTGCACTCGTTGGCCACAGTCCCCCCGCCCCTCCACTCTCTCGCAACATGCCCCTTTCCACACTTTATACCCACTTTCATTTCAATTTCCCGCTGCCCTAACCCACTGGCTTTTACGAGCATGCGAGTCTTCCATTAAGGAGCGCCAGCCTCAAGTCTTTTTTGCTCCTACGGGCACTCAGTTCTCGTCTGCCTCCTGTTTCAGACACAACTAAAACTTTAGTCACATTAACTTTGTGTGTTTAATGCACAAAATTATTGGCAATACAATCGACGTTTTACGATCCTTAAGTTGACAGTTTTCTTCTCTTTAAGTCTGCTCCTCACTGCGCATCACTACCTTTCATTTGTTGTTGCTCCTGAGGTTCTTCTGCTCTTGCAGCTTCTTGGTACTCGCTGCCCCATTATGTTGCATATGCATATAAATTTTGCAGTTAAACGGACGAGGTTCTCTGTGTGATTTACGAGTGTGCATAGCCTTTAATTAAATTAGCATTATTTGAATATCTTTTATTGTGATACTATCACTAATAATGGAAACCTTTCATTTAAGATTACGTGGAAATAACTCGTAAATTTAAGTTTGGAAATAAAACCAAACCTAGCCAAAATCCGAACTCAAATTATTATAAGTTTGGAAACGTTATTTTTGTTGTTCGCTAATTTCTTTAAATAAAGACAATTGACTATTAATGAAAATTTAGTTGATATAATTCTAGTACTAGATTAAAAAAGTTGAACGTCTTTTTTTTGTACTTCTCTTCATTCTTTGAGTTAACGAAGTTAAATTTTAATTAATATTAAAATTGAACTAGTTCCAGCTTGATTTCAAAATCTTTACTCCTTTTTAAGATATTCTCTTTTCCCTTTAAATTAATGCAATTCACTTTTAATTAAGACTTTATTGAAGTAATTTTAGTTTTATTTAAACAATTTTAACTCAATTTACTGACTATTTGCTTACTTTTTTCTTCCAACAATCTTCTTAACTGATTTTGTAGATCAGTGAAGTTCAACTTAATATTTATCAAATTAAATAAAATAAAATGAATTCGTCAAATATTTATAAACTTTGGAGTGTATTATACAAATTATACAAATTTCTAATAGATTTAATGCAAATTAAAATAGGTTTACATTTGAGTATTTCTTAAATCTGCTTCGTTTCCAGATACTAAATTTCCACAACAGCTCTATAAGAATATTCAACTTTTTGTTGACTTCTGTTTCACATATTGTATAGAACTTCATTCGTATAGTATTTAAAGTTAAGATGAGATACTCTAATGTATTCGTATAAAGCTAAACTTTAATGCACCCGACTCAACCATTTACAGTCTGGAATTTGGCACTTGCCGTAACAGGTGTGAGCGCTGAACTCATAAACTGAAACTTATGAAGAGTAAAACTGCTGAAAAAACATACATTTAAAGGCTGTGCAGGGGTTTTTCATTTCTACATTGCGCCATTAACTTAATCGAATGGAAAACCAAACAAAGGCCGCAATTAACATTAAACCCTTCGCGAGGGTACATGCCACGTGGGGCATGCTCGGCATTTGGGGGGCGGGGGAGATGAGGAGTGTGTATTAAAGTGCGCTCGTATGTGTGCTAATTTTGAGCCTTGGGGTGTAAGCACACACACACACACACACACACACACACAGAGAGATGGAAAGAACTGGCAAACACAGTTACATTAAATTTTGAGAAAACACAAAATGCCGCTTTCCATGTTGGCAAAGCAATTTCCCATAAATTTGAGTCGAAATACCACCGACAATATGTACAAATGCACCAAAGGGAGCATTGGACCAGGTGGAGGTGGAGGTGGAGTGACAGGAGGAAGGGGAGTGAGTTGGAATGGGAATGGGAGTGGGAGTGGGAGTAGGAGTGGGTGACGTGCCCAAAACTTTTGCTTAGCACTCATTTCTTTTTTGGCAAACATGAAAATGTATTCCAGACACGCATCGGGCCATTTTGCAAACGTGCCACCGAATGAGTCTCGATTCAGGGACAGGCTAACAAGATGTTCAGCGAGAGCTGGAGCTGGGTGGGGTGTGGGTGTGGGTGGCAGCATGAACACACCCATCAACTGGCAATCGCATCCGCCCACACAGTCAGCGGGCAAGTTTTGGAATTTTCCGGCTGAGTGTGCGCTGCCACGCCAGGAAAATGGATGAGGGAGGGGGAAGTAAACTTTTTTGCGAAAATAAGTAAAGTTTGAATTTGGCAAACATAAATTATTTGCCGAAATTGCTAGGCAGCCCGCGCTGGAAATGGCAATTGGCAGTGCCGATAGAACCGCCAGTGGTTCCCCATGGTCTCTGCACAGTAGTTTCCCATTTTCCATTTTCCACTTCGCTTTTCTTTTTTCTTCTTTCTTTTTTGTATATGTTTTATAATCGCTGACGGAAGAAATTTATGAAATAAATAAATAAATAAAATACCCTTGCAACTTGGGAGCTGCGCGTTGCCATTAGGCGTGGCACACACACCTTGCCCCGCATCCTCTGAGCCTGTGAGTCTGTGTGCCCACAGAAATGCCATTTACAACTGTCCCTCTCTCTCGGTCTCTTTCTGTCTCTATCTCGCTGTGTGTGTCATTTCATTTCACTTGCTTGTTTTCCATGACATGGGGCAAAAAACTTTTCCTGTTATTGCAGTTGTTGCTGTTGGACTACAGATACTTTGCGCTTGTAACTTATGGATACATAGTAGCAGCAGCAGCAGAGCTGGAGCAGAAGCGTCAGCAAGGTGCGCAAATTGCCAGAGCACTGCCAAGAGTGGGGGGAGGGGGCAGCAGCATCAGGGGGAGGGGCAGGGTTGCCCACCTTGAAAGCTGTGGTGTAATTTGTATCTAATCTTGCCTCATGTTTATATAAAAGCAACGACGACCCACAACGACGAGAAACTACATCTAAGCACACACACACAGAACAACACACACACACACACACACGCATACAATTTGTGCAATATGGCGCTAGCAGAGGGTGCGCTCATCCTTCTGCCTAGATGTCGTCCTGTGGCCTGAACTTCTGCTTCGTGTGGCAATAGTTCAAGTCGAAACTACATACATACAGACATGCACACGTATATGTAGTACCTATACATGCATACATACATATATTTATATGTATCGCATATTTATGTGGACTACTCTCTGTTAGATAGGGTGGAGTCTTTGCTGCTGCTGCTGCTACTGTTTGTTGGCTTTGGAATTTTAATAAAATTGCACAATTCCCAACTAAAGATAGATACTTTTCGTGTAATTTACGATGATGGCAGATAGCAACGATAGCAAAACGAGTAGCAACTACTAGCTACATATACTCCCAGTGTGAGGGGTAGCCACTGACTGCATCAAGGCGTTGCCAGATTTCAAAACTAATGAGCAGCAAAAACATTGCAACTAAAGAAAACAAGTTAAAGTCTTGGCAGAATGGAAAACTGCATGAAGTGTGTATGTGTAGAGATATGTATCTATATAAAGTAGTGAATAGTAGTTGACAATATTTCAACGTATCCATATCACATCGTCATCAATGTTATATCTTCTATACAATAATTATTTCACTTTAATGCAAACCTTCTTCAGATCCATTAGTTTTTGTCATCTGGCAACGCTGTTTATATATTTATTCAGACTATATAAGCCTTTGCAATATAGCAACTTAACCATATCATATCAACATCCATACTATATTTTCTATACAATAATAATTCCAAACGCTCTTCGGATCCATTAATTTTTGTCATCTGGCAACGCTGTTTCTATCGTCCACATCAGATGTCAGTGCGCTGCTTATTTATTGATGAAATCAACTACAAGTTGACACGAAAGTCTCAAGTTGTGTGCTGCCCTGGCCCAGAGCCGGCTTAATTTTACCCAATTGATCAATTTGCCTGCATGAACTACAGCGGGGCTGCATATGCAGATAGTGAGAGAGCCAATTGGCTTTGCCCGTTGATTGGGCCACAAAATCGAGAGGGTCTATATACTATAATATGTATTACTTATGCCAAGTATTGAGTAATCATCGAAAGCATACGGAAGCCAGCAGGAGCAAATGATTCGTGAACTTAATGTAATTACTAGTATGAATGCCAATTGGCCATTAAGTGCTCATTGGCGCTAAATTGGAAGGCCATCAATTGTGGCACCCGGACTTTTAATTACGAAAGTAAATTGTCAATCGAAGTGAGTTTCATTTGGACACTCACACTCTTGATACTTTAACGCTGCCTTCTACCTAGACTCTGCTCAAAGTGAAAGTTGTGCTGGATTTACCTGAGCTCCGCTAAGGATGCGGGCATCAGGTGCCCAGCCGAGAACGGGTTGCGGATCCGAGCGTAAAATTCTTGTAGCAAAAACACAAAATTTTCACGGTGCTGCTGCTGTTGCTAAAAAAAAAAGGAGAGGACGGTTTTTTATGATATGCGGCATAAATGGATTTAAAACTGCTGCCAAACAGGCAGCTGAGTCGCATTGTTTCAGTTGACAACCCATACCTTGTCGTGGTTATTGCGTTTTCAATGGAATTGAAACAGGCACGACGCATCGCTTCTCTCTCTGTGGCTCTGTGTCTTGTCAGGTTGCAGGCGCGACAGCGAGTCACAAAGGGTTGCGATAACAATTGTTGCAATTCCATGGGACAGAATCATAAAAAACAACAGCAATACAGACAGAGTCTGTGAGACTGAGTCTGAGCTAAAGAATTCGCCAGGACATGGCTGTAAATCAAAAGCCTTTCGAGGAGAGTGAAAGTGAAAAAGGCAACAGCAGCAACATCTCATCTCATCTCAGTTCCATTTGAATGTTCGCTCGATTCGTTTTTACTTTATTGCTGCCATATTGAAAATTGCAAGCAGTCACCCCGTTCCTCAGGTGCACGAACCGTGGTTTTCGAGAGGGGAGGGGGAAAAAAACGCCGTCAAGGGTTGATTCAGCATCTCCTTGGTCGCTTCTGCATGTAAATATTTCCATTTAATCCATGTAATGGCAACATTTGCTGTAACTCCCATGGCAAATGGCCAGCTCCTCCTCTCGCTTTTCTTTCATTTTTCCTTCTTTCGTTTTTTCATAAACCACAACTGAAACAATCATAACAATGGAGTTGCTTGTTTTTTAAGGCCTACACATTTTCAAATTGCATTTCATTTTATTATTTTTATGCCAGCTAATCGCAGATCATAATTTATTTTGACACATTTTTTATTACATTTTCTTTTAGAGTTTTTGTTTGTTTGTTTGATTTGTCAAGGGCGTGAATCAAATGCTCATAAAATCTGAGAGTTGAGGAAATAGCAGGAAAATGGTTTCCAGACTGCAAAAGGGAAAATGGAAGCTCAAGTTTCTTGGGAAAATATTTAGAATATGAATTTGTTCAATTCTCAATTTAATTCACTTGGAAAATGAAATTATATTCAAAATTTCATAATAATATTTTGTTTATCATATTGAATTGGCATGAAATGTGATACAAATTAATTTTTTAAATAATAAACACGAATTTAAAAACTATTTTGAATACATGTAAACTTACTTTAAACGCACCTAAAATTTAATTTAATTTTTCTATTTATTCAAAACATGTAATTTAATACAAGAAACACCTTTAAACCCTATAAAAATAACACAAACTTAATTTGCTTTAAATGTTACACATAGTAAATAAAAGTTGAATAAAAAATTGAATCAATAAAAATGCAACATTTTGTGTATTATCGGCACACACACACTCGATTTATCTACTCATTTGACTCATTTGAATACCAAATGAATTTGGTTATTTTAGTATCTAAGACTGTCTCTGTTCGAGAGCCACTTCGATATGTTTCTGGGGAACTGAATGCAATCCTTGATTGATTTACTGTAACGACCAAAGTGCTGCGAGATAACCAAAATGCCGCGATAAGATTTCTTCACTCTGCATGGCAAAGTGCCTAGAGAAATATTAAAATGTAATGCATAATTCAATAAGAAAAGGCCAGAGAAATGCGCTCAGCCAATACAAAACTCCCAAGAGATCTTCACAGAGCAGGAGGAGGAGGGGAGGCAGTTTCAATCTGTTAACGGAACATGTGTCAATACAGGATCGTAAAAAATGGTATCATCGACAGAGAATGGAGTCTGAACAGACGCCTCGAACGAATTGGAATAAATATTTACCGCATTCCAAATTAAAAATAAAACAAAATAACAAAATACCAAACAAAAGGCTGATCTCCAGTGACTCCACCAACCAAAATTTCGAGTTTGGACACATCAAGTAATTTATGTACTTATGTATTCGGAGTTTCCAATCGACTTGTGAAGAAATGGGCAAGATAAGACATGGGTCAGCCATTGGAAGTGTCATGGTAAATGGTGACTGATGGCAGTATGGAATTTGTTTGATAAAATATGAGCTGGAAATATGAACACAAGGGAAAAGAGGAAGAGAAGCTAAAGAGTAGACATGACACAAACGCATTTCCAAATATTGAAAAACAAGTTTTGTATTGAAAATGCCCTTTCGTGGTCTTTCGGTCTGCCACTTGAGTCTCGAGTGCCAAGGTCTGATATTTGGTATTGGGTTTGGTTGGGGTTTGTCCAATGTGGTGTGTGCAATTGCAATTAGATCAGAGACATAGCTCATTTTGAAGTGGTGATGGTGTGGGTGGAAAACAGACATAAAACTGTTTCGGAAAACATTGAGAAAATGAAAAATGGTGCTATACGAGCGGCATATACAAGTATCAATAGCAAACATCAGAGATATAATGCAAAGGAGTTGCCCGAAAACTGATAAATGCAGCAAGTTTGCGCCTTGAATTTCAATGGCGGTCACATCTACATCCACATCAACAATCTCTCCTTCTCCGCCAAGGCAAATGGGTGCCGAGAGACACCAGCTAGTTGTACCATCGAGTCCCACATCGTTCTCTGATGTACTTATAACAAGAGTCAAGTGCGGGGCATGGATATCGTCATGGTTATGCGATTGTGCACAGAGACAGACAGAAGAAAGAAGAAAGAGGGAAGGGGTAAAGGGAAGGCGAAGGGGCAACATTGCCGATAGCCGAGACACAGCGCGTCGCCCATTTTAATGCGTTTCTTCGACAGGCCATGAAAATATGCCTGGTGATTTTTAAAATGCTTTAATTGAGGCCCCAAGCTCGAACTCGATTCTGGGCAGCAGACAAAATGTCTGTTTTTCGTTCTCAAGATGCAAAAGTGGGCAACCCAATTAAAATTCTTAAAGCATTCACTTTACTTGAAAATCTTTTTTCTCAACATTTCATTTTCAACTGCTACGCCACAGCCAGCTCATTCTTTCACAATGGCGACGGCAAATTCAAATGCTTATAAAGTAATACTCGATATAATTTACCTACATATTGTTTTAGATTGTGTAATATTTGCAGAACTGGAAACTAAAGTCGATTGCTTTTATCGCTGTTGTTTTGCTTATCAATGGATTTGTGTTGACACAAATCAAAATAAAGCAGAGCTAAAATAGTTATAAAAGAATTGTATGGCCCATAGTAGAGTCGTAAAGTTTTAAGCAATAAAAAAACTTGAACGATTTGTTTTCTTGAATGAAAAATACTCTTACAATAGAAATGATTTTGTCTCAGATAGAAGAGGCTTATCTCATTGGCTGCTTGTGCTTCCGTTCCCAGCGTTTAAATTTGAAACGGAGATGACTTTAAAGCCGATTATGGAGACATTTTTATAGCAAAATGTGGTTAAACTATAATTTTTATGAACTAATAATATAAAAATGTAAGCTATAATATGATTGTGTTTTAATTTAAACTAGAGATAAATGCGCTTGATTATAATAAAAGTTATGAATGAAAAGATATTATTTAGAATGTGGAAAAGTAGTAAATTTCAGTCATAGTTTAACTTAGTTATTGATTTATGTAATTTACTATAAAAATCAAAAAGTTATGAAAGGAATTGTATCATGATTCATAATGTTAACATTTAATTATTGAAATAGATACATTTATATAAATGGATACATTTCAGAAGGTTATCAATGAAAACTCAATTTTTTTGCATAATATAATTGAACTGAAAAAATTTGGTTTAAATACATTACAGATATATATTTTTTAAAGCAAATTACAGTGTTTTAAAAACTTGAGAGTGTATTTAAAACCAAAGTGACGCGCCTGAAGTGAACTTTGGATTCCCAAAGCCCACTGAAGTTCACATTAAACGCATTTAAACATCGCCATTTCGGTATGCGAAAGTACAAATTAAGTAAATTTATTGAACACTTTGAACTCAAGTCAGCGTCAAATTAGCTCGTTATTGTTTATGAATTATAATTAGCCAATTTGTCGAGCTTAAGTAACAAATAAGCTGGCAATTTATGTAGAGTGAGTCAGGCACAAAACGTTTGTCCTTATGTGCCGTGTAATAATGATAAGACCAAGTATGAAAATTTTAAATTGAAATCAATTCCTCTTATAATCTGACGGGCGTGGCAGCTGGAATGCCCGAAATTCAGTTCTTAAATTGATTTAAAGTTTTCCACTGGCTTCTGGCCAATTTTCGAGTTACGCATTTGAGATATGCAAATTGGGTTGGCGATGCCTCGTTTTATTGCGAATATTAAATGAAATTAATGAAATTTTCTGCACCATAATCCTTTGCAAAACGCATAAATTTGCTCATTAAGTGTGTGTGTGTGTGTGTGTGTGCGTGTGTAAATTTCGTGTGTATTCAATGTAACTAGCATATATACACGATAGTATATATGTATAGAATTTCAGCTCTTTTCTTTATGTACTATTGATTTTTATCTCGCCGGCATCACACAGGGGATGTTGTACGAGTATTTTGCCCAGAGCCAAGAGCCCCAAACAAATTTATATAACCAAGGTTTACTGGCTACTATTTGCCATGTATCTGAGCAAAGCTCTGTGTATATAAACGACGCCCAAAAAGCAAAGCTTTGACTTTGCGTTTGACTTCGAAAAATTAGGCAAAAGCCGGCTGCAAAAACACACGAAGGCCAGCCACTCGAAGAAGGGAAATTTTCATTTGACATTGTATTTGTTGTTGTATGTCTTATGTGAGATTTACTAATTGAATTATGATTCAACATAATGCTTAAAATTGAAAAATATAAATACCAAGCATAAAAATGTATTTACTTTTATTAATATTACTTATTTTCTTATGTGCTGTGTATAAACAATGTCCCAAATGTAGCAGCTGGCACTTGATTTAGCCAATACTCAAACCAGTTGAGCATGCGCCCTCTGGCGTAAGTGCTGCGCACACACAGCTTGCCTGCGCAGCCAGCAGAGGGCGCCTTGTGCGTGTGACATGAGCACGCACACCAACACGACGTTACGTGTGCTTGTAGTGGTGGCAAAGTGCGAGTGGGATGACTGGAGAGAAACGAGATGGCAGCATTGCGGGTAAAAGCAACATGGCTGCTGAGCACACACACAAACACATGTGTACTGACTACTGCGTGTGCGTGTGTGTGCGTTTGTGATAGGCAGCGTTTATCTGGCTCTGCTGAGCCGCGTGTGTTCATGTGTTGGTGTGTTTCATCCCCCCTTGGGCAAACATACAATCGACACATGCGCAGAAAAGAATTCGGTGTAGTCGACGACGCTGGCGTCGGCGTCGAAATAATTTTGCAGCAGCTGCTTAACCGTTATTTACGCAAGTATCTTTAGCTCTTTGTTGTTGTTTTTGTTTCAGATTTCGTTTTGGCAAAGGGGGCTTATGCAAGTGCAGTTAAAACTTGGCTGCAAACTTGGAATGCAAATGCAAATTTCAGCTGCAGAGTTTGCATAAGCCGCTAAAAATCTTTAGTTAAGGATTAGCCAAAACTTCTAGAGTAGAATAGGAGAGTATTCATTTGAGTGTATTCATTAAATTCTTGTCTCTTCCCCCAATTGTCTCTAGCCAATGGGCGAAACAACTTCATCTGGAATGCGTGACACGTCTGCATAAATGCTGTCGAAAATTGTCAAATAAATCAGTCATCTTTATATAAATGCCCCTGATATCCAAGTTGGTGCCGAGATACAGGTTAAAGTCTAGCTAGAGTTGTGGGCAATATGTAAATTAATAACGTCTCTGCCTCGACTATATAGTCTCTATCCACGACGAGCAGATAAGCGCTCGCTGAAAACGTGTTTCCGCATAAATTATTAATCGCTATAGCATGGTCTGAGGGGGGGACGAAGGCACAAAGCGCGCTCAACATGGCCACACGACAACAACTATGGTGACTCTGCCAGTCTGTCTGACTGTCCCACTGTCCGATAGTCCGATAGTGTGTGTCATATCTCATTTTGGCCATGGCAATGGTGGGCCCTTGCATAGCCACAGCCGCTGACTGAAGTCGCAAGACAACTAACAATTTTAAAACGGCTTCTTAATAAAAATTAGAAATAATATTCCAAACTAGAAAAAAAGACATTCAAAATTATAATAAATTGCAGAATTATAAGAATTATGAAATTCTACTGGATTGAATTGAATTGAATACTTGAACTAAATTCCAGAAATATACTTATAATTACATAAAGGAATGAGTCTAAAAAGAACTCTCTGCAAGTGGTAAAACTATATATATTCTTAAGTCTTATTACCGTTTTGTATATTTTAAACTTCATTTCAAAAGTATTTAAAATAGTATATTGACTTAACAACAATCGACTTTAAAGAAAGTTATTGAAAAGTCTTTTGCAAAAATTTTTTAATTGAATTATAAAAGATTATAAGCAGTATTTATATTTTTATTTACGATTAAATTTGTTAAATATTTAATGAAAATATACAACATTGATCTTAAAATGGACTCAATTGCAGGTAGATTTTCACAAATTCAATTCTTTAGGGAACAGCTAAGGGTTTACGGTATTATCTTACGATATAGATAAGTCGCTTTGACTTATCATTTGATATGTGAGTCAGTCAGTCAGTCAATCAGTCAGCCAGTCAGTCAGTCAGCTTAAAGAATTATAAATATGTATATTTAGATAATTGTTTACAATTAATCATCCATATTTAATGGCAACTTTTACGACTAACTGATATAGTTTCATACAGTCTTACAAATATTTACAAATAATTATAGCTAAATTCGCGCCATAATCTTTAAAAACGTATTCCCAGAATCATTTTGCATTCCATACACAAGACATAAATTTAAAAACCAACTAATAACTGTCATTTGCCTCACTAAGTGTGCATAGCCAAGCGCTGATTTAGCTCCAGCTTTATGAGTAGAGCTGCTTTGTCATAAAACAGCAGATTTTGCATTTTTCAAAGAGTTGTCAAAGCATAAAGATTTGCAACCAGACCCAACTCTCTCTCTCTCTCGTTGTTGACAAACACTTAATACGACATTAAAGTCAATAAAATGCTACTAAAAAACAACAAACAGTTAAACAGAAAAAAAGACACACACACATTCAAGCAGAAGTTCAAGGCATCGCATTTTCATTCATAAAAACGCAGCCGCAAGACGCTGCAGAGACTTCTACTATTAAGTAAATATGTTGTTGTTGTTGCTGTTGTTGTGGTTGCGGAGGCGGTGCAGGGCGGGAGGAGGGAGCGGGGCTTGAGTACTTGACTCGCGTGTTAGTCGCGCGCGCCTCGCTTTTACGACTGACAGACAACCAGACTGACACGGACAGCCGCCCAGTCGCATTGAGTCGAGTCTACGGCCGCTTCCGTCAGCTTCCGTCAACGTCTTGAGCGGCACTTAACGTTCTTGGGTTGTTTGGTTGTCAGTTAGCAGTTACCATTTGCCAGTTGGCAGTTGCCAGTTGCCGGTCGCCGGTCTTCGCTTAATGGCCGCCATAATAATGCTTTATTTTACTATCGCATGTGGGCTGCTCTCTCAGCTTCTACTGACTATCACTGACTGTCTGGCGAGCGTCTGCCATCTGACCGTAAAATTTTAATATCTCTGCTCGTTTCGGTGCGTGCTCATTTCCCCCCCTTCCTAGCGGGGCAAAAGCCAAATCAATTGCCTGGCAATCTGCAACACCTTTATGAGCATTTTATGTGCTACACTTTTCACCTTGACATTGACAATTTGACTCTGTGGCGCCAGCCTCAATGACCATGTCCATACAACCGCAAGTACAACCACAGCAACAACCACAACCACAACCTGCCTCAACGTGTCCCACATCGAAAGTGCCATAAAACACACCAAGTGCCTGAGAGAGTGAACGCGTCTGTGCCACAAGAGCATCGGGAGGAATGGTGGGGAGAGGGTGGGGGGCGGTACCAAAGCGAGAGCATAATCCATCATAAACATTTTTATGGGCGCTCGCATTTGGCCCACTGTTCCTCCCCCCACCCTCCATAACGAGGCGGCATGGCTTTGTTATTATTCCCTACTACTGGCGGCAGTAAAATTTGTTAAATGTTCAACAAATTGTTTATTATAGCAGTTTGGCAATAAATGCGGTCATTAGCTCATTTTAGGTGTTGCTACCGCACTTTCTGCATATCTTACTCTCACTTCGCCTTCTACTCCCTACTCTCCTGTTCCACTGTGCCGTACTTAACGCCCTTCTTCATTGAGCCAAAGTCCAATAGAAGCGGACACTTTTTGCATACAATAGTAAGATTATTTCTTTGACAATTGCTCAAGAGAAACGTGACGAAATTTAAAAAACTCATTCGCATTTATCAGAGACCAATTCAAATGTTATTCATAGGATTTAAAATAAGTGTACTATATGTAACCACAACACTTTAGTATATAACGAAGTTTGTTAATATTTTTTTTGCTTAAATTTAGAATTTCTTATATTTATTTTAGCTTTTTTCCAGTGCATGTATTTCTATATATAACAGCAGACCGAAACCTGTTCTCATCAAGTTTTCATTGCGTTTTATTCGTGCTTAAAACTGGAGCTGCTCTGCCTGCCATCGTATCAATTGGATACGCTCTTCTTATATTAGCTTATTGTAATTAGTAAAATTAAATTATTAATGCATTAATTATAAATTATAATCGGCTTATACCCTCTGCTCTTTTTATAGTATAAGTGAAACTGAGTATACGCAGTGTTCGTTTTTATACATTCTCGAATATGAAACACTTTAAAAATACATAGAAAAAAACCATAAAAAAAATATATTATATATTACTTTTTAAAATGAATGTAAAATATTAAACTAATTATTTATTAAAAAATAATATTAACCATTTATTTCTAAAAGAAAATCGCTTTAAATACTCGTAGTAGTAAAAATTTATACCTAACTAAAATGCTGCTTATGATGTTTGTACAGGGTATAAATATACATACTACATTCATACATATACACATACATGCATATGTTGCATATTTATATGTGCATGTGTGTGCCGTACATTTGTATTTGCGTTTATCTGAGATGAGTCCCAGCGGAGATCTTTCGGGCAATGTGAAATCTGCTGCCCCCGTTCGAACTCATTTGTTTTGTGTTCTCTTTGGTCGAGAGAAATTAAACGACTTTCGCATACGCTATACAGACTGGGAACAGATGAACCTTGGAAGGGTGCACTGATTGAGATGAATGAAAGGTTTCGGTATGTGTGTATCTACATACACATGCATGTTTTACGTGTCCATTTTTGTTTTTGGCTTAAGTATTCCATGGGCATAGCAGGGACCCTATCATAAGGAAGTTTGAATGAGGCCATTTGTGTATGGATTCCATAAATGAAGTCACATGCGTGCGAGGCATGAGGCATAAAGATACACACACAGTTTTTGGCCAGACTGTGAGGCCAAATGAGATGCCCACACATCTACACACAGAAATAGCACAGCCTCCTCACTATTTATAAGTATCTGCTCTGTAATGTGTTGGGCTATGTGTCACTGGGAATGGGCAAAGTTGCGAGTAGTCTCGCATAACTCGTGCCACTGCCCCACCGTTCCCCCTCTGCCTACAATGAGTCCCCAAATCCACGCCCTGTGTAGGCAACTGATTCGTTGTCCGTCCCAATGTCCGTGACCCAGTTTACTACGACTATCCATGTGGATAAATATATGTAAGTATATGTATCTACAGATGTACATATTTACATAGAGAGTGTGTGCTAACTTATTTATGTTGCAGCCACACAAATATAATTGCGTTGTCGACATTTCTGTTCGAGTTTCGTAATTAATTCTATTGGCTCTGATTGGACTAAATTAAAATGATCTGCGCTCTAGACAGAATGAGAGCATCTTCTAGTCTCTCGGAACACGTAAATCGATCGATGTAAATGCTAATATAGTCCACAAGCATGAAAATGTAAGTCAACCTAAGACGACAATGGGTTAAATACTTTTCTTAAAGCTCTATTTGTTACTACTGGATATAGATAATTATATGAAAATATTATAAATGAACCTATTT
Source organism: Liodrosophila aerea (assembly GCA_035045005.1). Classification (NCBI taxonomy): domain Eukaryota; kingdom Metazoa; phylum Arthropoda; class Insecta; order Diptera; family Drosophilidae; genus Liodrosophila; species Liodrosophila aerea. The sequence continues at coordinate 1,374,205 of JAWNNL010001066.1, forward strand.
ATGTATAGGCCTTAGGCTCTAGTTACAAATTTACATTTTCTTATTTTTCCCTTTAGTTGAATATCATATATAGTATAATAAATAATCCAATCTTTTTTTTAATATTTTCTTTGACAGAAATAAATAAAATATAAATAAAGTTGAATATAATATATACATATAATATAATCTAGCTTTTTTTTTTAAATATTTTCTTTGACAAAAATAATTAGAATTTCAAATAGAGTACATTTTTAATAGTTTAATTTTTTAAATAACCTTTTTCCTAGCGTTCAAAAATTCTCGTTTTCTGCCCACTGTACTCTTTTGAAAATAAAAAGATAAGTTCGGTCCAATTTGCGTTTAACATTGCGTCACAATCTTGGAACCTATCGCAGGTCTCTTGACATGTTACTAGTAGTTCGATTCTTTGGGTTCTTTTGCTTTCAGTGATTCGGTTCGTCTCGTCTGTCCTCGGTACTATGCCCTCTGCCTGGTCCTAGCATTGTGTGCGTGTCTATGGCCAGAGTCAAGCATAAAACTCATTTAAATTCAATTCGAATGTGACATTTTTCTGTTATTTTTTCTTCGTTCTTTATTTTTGTGTTGGTTTTTTTCTGTGCTGGTATTTTTGGGCCTTTTGACAAATGTCGCAAAGCTGTCAGAGGGGCGTGGATGGGGGAGGCGGCGGTGCTGTCAGTGAACGTTTAAATCGATTTGGTTTCGGAATCCGATTCGAGTTCTCCTCCACTACCTTTGGCATGGCTCATGTTTGTTGTTCTGCCTCTACTTCTGCCTCTGCTTCTTGTTGTTGTTGTTGTGCTTTGTCAAGTTCCATTGTTATCCAAAAATGGCTGCATTATTTGTACACACATTTTTTCTCTTTTCTTTTTGTCGTTTGCTTTTGTGCGTTTTTCGTTTACTCTGGCTCTGGGTTCTCTGGTTCTCGACTCGAAACGTGATTCATGCGAGTGTTTTGGCCATTGTTGTTCTTATTGTCATTTATATTGATAGGGTATATTTTATTTTATGGTGTTGGGCGTGTGTGTGCGAGTGTGTGTGTGTGTGTGTGGAGCATACTTCTACCGCAGTTCACATTATGTAAAAGCTGCCGTCTTCAATTGCACTGCTCGGTTATGGTTTCTGTCTGATTGCTGGCAATTTTCATAAACACACTAAATAAAATTCATGTGTTTCTGTTACTTATTATACTTATAACATTTACCTTGACTCTCCTGCACACACAGTTCATATTCTATTAAGACAAAATGAGCATCAAGTTTACCCTCCTTCAGCTCATTATCTTTCATTTTGGGACCCTCCTTGTAATTATGATTAACAAATGCAAATGCAGCTGGTGCTTGAAAAAATAAATCCATTAGAAAACGCACCCTCTACCCTCCCCTCCGAAATCCTTTTTTCCACTTAATGGACGGCGCATAAAAATTGTTTAAAATTATGCACATTTTACGGAAAATATTAAATTCGTTCTAGCTGAGATTTATGTTAATGAAAATGAGAAGAATAAAACGAGAAAATGTTGTATATTCAGCTGAGTGAATGATAATAAAGCTTAGAATGATTTGATGTAATATTTTCTGCTTTAGTTCACTGCAAAATATTTTTTATTTCTGCCTTAAACTAATGCTAATTAGTATCCCACTGAATGCATTTCTTATATATGAGTACACTACACTACTTATACTAAATACAAGAAATTGTCTCAAGTCACGCAGGCACTTAGCGGCAAGTACTTAATTAATATTTGCTTTATATACTATTTTAAATGGCTCAGTTTAAGTGCAGCTGGGATGCTTTTGCACTACATTAAAGAGTGTAAATGCCATTTGGCTGAGTGAATTTCCATACTATATACCTCTATCTATGAGAAATCAACATGTGTATAAAATATTATAATATTTAATATTATAATATAATGAATATTTTATACACATGTTGATTTCTCATAGATATTAAATATTATAATATTCGCTGCAAGTAATTAATATTTATTTCTATTAATGACTAGTATAAAATATGCCTTATATTATAATATTTAATATGTTAAATTTACAAGTAATCACTATTAATTTCTGTTAATAAATTGTACAACTTATACTCAGACTTTGTGCTTAGTTATTGGCTGTCTGATTACTCTCGGCTATTCCTAGTTAAATCTCATATACTACCATAAACACAATCTGGCTAATAATGTTTAAAAGTAATGCACTTCATTTCACCTCTCGACCAGTGCATGAGAAATAAGACACGAGACATGTGAATGAGTGGAAAATGGCAACAACAAAATCTCGTGCCAGACAGACAAATAAAATAAACAGCAACAAAGATGTGTAAGAAAATAACGAAAGCAACAACAAAAAAATACAAAAAATAAAGCCAGACAAATTTTATATAAATAATTCATTCATTGTAACGTGCAAAGCTCGAGGAGAGCATTTCAGTTAATTAATGAAACGCAGCTCAAACCAAACACCGACAGAGAGACAAAACCCAAAGACGCAATTGACGCTAAACGGCCCCAAACGAAACGGAGCCACATGGAGTCACAGTCAGCGAGGGGGAAGGGGGAACAGGAAGCTGCTGTGCGTCTGACGGAGTTGTGCGAAAATTAATAACAGACGTACAGAGAGCTCCACAACGCTTCAAATTTGAACAAATGACGCAGCAAGGCGCAACGGGGGCAAGGCGTAGGAGTGTGGGTGTAATTGGGGACCTAGGAAAGAGTTTGGCCCCCAATGTCTAGGAGGTGGATGCAGGGCAAAGTGCAAATAACGAGATGAAGGCAACGTGTGGTAGTGTGGCTGGAATACAGCTCAAAGTGGTGGTTGCAATTGGTGTTTCCACCACCAATACACACTACACATGAGTGTGTGTATCTCTGTGTGTGTGTGTGTGTATGGCCATGATTCCCAGTTGGGTTTGGGGTGGTTGTTGGGCCAAAATATTGTACTAGCTGCCAGCTGAAATGATATTCAAATTTTCTGCACAAAAACCTCACGAAGCGCATCGACAGCAACAGGCCCAGGGTTGGGGGTGGGGTGGAGAGTTGACTCTAGCTGTGGAGTGAGGGGCTTAGGGCGGGTATTGAAGTCGGTTTGTGTGGCATTAGCCAAGTTTTAGGCTAAAATGAAAGCACCCAACTCCCTGCCAACCGTGCTGCTCATTACACAAAATTTGCATTTAGAAGTCAAAACATTCTGGGATGTGGCGGGAGGGGGAAGCAACGAAAAAGTGCACTTAACCATAACTCGCGCTCGTGACAGCGCGACATGGTGACATGGCGAAAGTCTTCCATTAGTTTTGCCCCATTTGCAGGCTACAGCCAGCCACATCTCCAGCTCCAACTCAATTTCTAGCTAGAGCATCTCAGTTGCATACGTAATTTTCCGCTAAGTAATAATCGCTTTGCCATCAGCATCAGTGCCATGACTGTCACATTATCATCAGCAGCATCAGCAACAGCATCAGCATCAGCATCTCAGCATCGATAGACGACGAATCACTCCTGGCGATATCAAGATGGGGATTTAAGTGCTTGTTGCGCTGCCAGAGCAGAATATATTCCGATATTCTCGCTGTGCTCGCTGCTTATTTATGAGCCAATCTAACACGGGGCAATGGGCGAATGTCACACCACACAGTGGGCGAGGGAGAGGGGGGTCATTTGGACGCTAATAAACTCATCGGTGGCTCAATTTATTGCTTGCCCACATTTTGCTTGGGGTCTTGATAGTGTGCTACAAACAGTCTTCAATAGCTAATGCAAATGTCTAAACTAATTAGAGTTTGTTTTATGTTTTTAATTAAATTTTTTAGATAATTTATTTAGCTACTAGAACTATATATTTAAAAGGTTTCTTGTATTTCATTAATTGTTATTAAAGATTAACGTACTAATCTTATCAGTTCTAGTGTTAACCTGAATCACCCTGTGCTGGCAGCCCACACTAAAGAGAGCGTATCTCACTCTCTTTGGCAGCGTGTTCTCACAGTTTCTCTTGAAACTATACAACTTAGGGTTGGCTTTTGCGGCTCTTTGGCTTTTGGCAGCAAAAGAAACCATATTTATATAAGCTAAAGTCTCTCGATTGAAGGGAATGCTTGAAGTAGTTGAATTATGAATACAATAAGTATTTAAAATCAAATAAATCATTGATAAATAAATACAAAATTTCTCTGTTATAAAAGCCATACAAAAATATAAAAAATATTGGCATTAAAAATATATTTAAAATATAAAAGAAACCATATTTATTTATATAAGTTAAAATTCCTCGATTGAAGCTAATGTTTAAAGCAATTAAATTATGTATACAATTTGTATCTAAAATAAAATAAATCATTGTATGATTAAAAACCTTAGTAAAATATAAAAAATATTGGCATTCCAAATATATTTTCTAGTTGAATTAATCTCTCAAAACAGTTGACCTTTCCATTTCATTTATATTCAGATTTCGGCTAACTAAAGATTAGAAATTCCAAAATAATAATTTCCTTGTCATTCTAATCTTCATATGGTCTTCAGATTTAAATTGAATTGATTTTGCTAAGCTCTGCCGTACTGAGCACTATGGAGTTTTACGTAGTTTTCTTTTTATGATGCAAACGAACTTTTCGATTCAATTATTCTCAATGGTTTGCTATGTGAAAATTCGTCGAAATACGAATTCAAAATGCACAAGCTGGTCCAAAGCCAGACGCATGAACACATTACACTTCCCTTCCAACACTTGAGAGACTTGAGGCCATATCCCTTGGCACCTTCTCATTCAGAAATACGTGAAATTGGCCAAGGAATTTGTTACATTTGGCTCCCCTTGCACATTTCATTTATATTTTTCAGCTCGCATTCCTTCTTTCTTTTGGTAAACTGAACAAAACGTCTGCAAACTGAAATACTTGTAATCAAAATACTTGAACTGGTCTCGATTGAGCTGAAGAAGAAGGTGTGGATAATATTCCTGCTGATGCATGGCCAGAGTGCGTTGGCCCCAGTGGACCGGAGCGGACCATAACTGCAATCTGTTCCCCACCCACCTCAAGCCGAAACTAAGCTCAATTGAACTTAATTCGACTGAATCGAGCTGAGACTGCAGCCGAATCGAATGTAGAAGCTCAACTCTGGAACGTGTTCAATTTGCGCTCATGAATGTTTCAGCATGTAGTTATTGGATTTACTCGTAGTTTCAGCACTTGCTACTAAGCATTTTTGTCGTTTTCTTTCGATATTTCCTCTACCAATTTTGAGCGTGAACAAAATTGGCAAACAAGCCAAGGAGCTTGAGGGAAATCTATAGGTAGTTGCAAAAATAAACTGAAGTTCAAGCAAAGTTCGAAAAAAGTTTAAAGGGAGTTAGTCAAACTCACAATCAGAAAGTCGCATTATCAATTTGCTCTAGCCAAGTTCAAAGAACTCAAACATCTGTTGCAGTACGTCTATCTATTGAATGAATTGGGTCAGTCGATGTGTCGATGTTGTCTACTGAAACCTGCCAGCCAAATGTCAACAGCACTCGTAGCGGCTTGTTGACGACTACGCCATAAAAAGTAACATAAAATTCACGCAGACGACCTTGAGAAGCAGTAAAAATTTTTAATGACTCTCACTTTTTACTGCCAACTCTCGTAGTAGACCGTAAAATTTTGAACTGAAAAGCGGCATCTCGTAAAGAGCTGAGGAAAGTCGAGAGAGACCCAAAACGTAGACCCCGCACAGTTTCAGTTTCAGTTTCAAACACCTCCACATACCGTATGAAGAAGATGTGCTCTGGCACAATATTTGGTGATCAGTTCGGTCGCTGGCCGCAAATTGTCAATAGGCCCACTGTGCGGCCATAATGCGTAGATTTAAACTGGAACCAGTTACACATGACAGCGTGTGTGTGTGTGTGTGCGTGTGTGCTGTGCCTAGGTGTTTCTTTGCCAGTTGTTGTCTCAGTGCAAATACCGGAAACCATACTACTCTTAGCCCAGCCCAGTTTTCACTTTTCCTTGATGGTCTATGCCTACGCTTTTTTATGCCTTCCTTGGTGTTGTTCTTGTTTTATTGTTTTATGATGGACATTTCGCAGTTAAGCAGGCGCTGACTGACATTGAGCTCATCACTCAGTTACTCAGTTAGAACAACCCTTCATTTGGCGAGTGCTTGCCTCATCCTCAACCCTTTGCAGCACATCGAGGAAAACTAACGATAATTGCTCGCAGGTTGTGCCTAATTTGCTTTCAAGGTCTGCTGTTTTTTGCAACGACTTGGAAACCCATAAATATACCCCGTGCTCTCTGCACATTAAAACCATATTTCCCTGCACAAATGCGGCAAACACAAAGAACATTTCTATAATTAGCTTTCTGGAAAGTGTAAATAATTATGCACAAGGATAAATAAGAAGATTACATTTGGCAATGAGGAGCATTACAAGATGGAAATAGTCAGAAGGCTAAAATTTATGTAAGGAAATTTAATAGTTTAACTAAAATAATAATTAATTGTCTCTAACTCTTATATTTTTGTATTCACTTGCTTATATAAACAGACTGATAATCTATAGATGGATTCAGATGACCTTCCTGAACGAGGATATGCCATTTTTTATGTCATCTAATAAGACTTTTTAACAAGATATAAAATTTACTGTGTTATAAACTTACAATGCAAAATCCTATATTGTTATTCAAATTATTTAAAAATATTTTTAAAATGTTACAAATATATTAGCACAATATTTATTTTATTTATGTTTAAATAAATTCAAGATCTTTTTCAAAAATTATTTCTGAATAATAGAATAGTTTTTCATTATTTTTATAGATAATAGTTTTAATATTTTTAGACGATATTTAATATACTATTGCAATAAAAAACTTCGTGTGTCAAATGACTTTAATTCTACCTAAAATAATTTAATTTAGTGAAATATATTTATGGTATTCACTTAGAGTTATTAAAAACTTACTAATATCTAGCTTCATTCTCTAAATAATATTTTCAAATATGTGACAAATTTCTTACAACTTATAGCATTTAATTTAATTTTCTCTTTTTGTATGTTTAAACAATTAACTTGTCTAGCTTCAGCCTTGCTTAAGTCTTATGCAGATTTACATCGAAGTGCATTGACACCTGCTTATTTATATCGTAGAATATGCGATCGTTATCGCCACGCGGTGTCTAATAATAACTCAGTCTAATTTTACATTCAGCTCCACCCGCCTGGACTATTATTAAGATGGCTTTTGTCTGCTGATAAGAACAACAAAACACCGAAACTTTTAATGAGAAATGTCGCGTAGTGTAGTGTAGTGTATGCGGTATCAATTCAGCTCATTGTTTTTGTTGCCTTGGCGTTTGCTTTTGTTTTGCTTCTTTGCTTATTTTCATCTTTTGCTTATTTTGTCCCAGCGGCGCTTGGCCAACTCGACAATTTTCGTTACGAGCAAGCATCCTGGCAAAATGAGAAAACTTTTGCCAGCACCAAAAGTGTCGATGTCGATGTGGATGCCAATGCCACAGTCGACGCTTCTTCTGGCCGCATTCCGTGCCAGAGCTGTTGCCCATAAAGCTTTGCCAGGCGGGCAGGGGCCATCAGTTGCCGAAAGTAAATCTGTATCAAGTGGCATGGCATTCACTCGACGAATTGGCTGCCTTCTATGTTGGCTCCCAGCTCGTCTAGGGGGATTGCAGTGGAGAGCGACTCCTGCCTTCTGTCTGGACCCAGTGAAAACGTTTTCTTTCCCATTATTTGCACAGCAGTTGCAACGAGCCAACCAAGGTGATGTCAGATGATGGGCAGAGCAATGCTTCGCCCACATCCAGATGCTGCTGCTCTGACTTTTCGTTTATTTCTGCATAAGGCAACGATGCGGAAGAATAGCTCCGTTCCGCTTTACGAAGGCTCTGGCTCAGACTCTGGCTCTGGTTGGCCCTGCAATTCTCTAGGTGGCTTTTTTGAATGCCGAACGCTGCATTTGTGACAAGTGCCATGGCTAGCATACGTGCAAAGGTCTACACTGAGAGAAACGATGGGCAGTTGTGATGACAACGAAATGTAATAGCTGAATCATATGAAGTTACTTTTAATATATTTACGAAATATCACATATCAATCTTTTCTGCCAGTGTACGAACGTATTTCGCAGCAATAGCAACGTTGGGTTAGTTTAAGCATTTGAATCCCCCGCTTGTTGACATGTTTTGGTCGTAGATGCCATGGCCAATGTTGCATGTGGCACCGGTGCGGGGCAAGGGGTACACAGAACTCGACGGATAAGAAGGAACACACCTAGATGTACACACGAAATGGCTGCAAACAAACCCAAGAAGCAAGTAAGCAAGCAGTCAACCCAAATAAGTAAGCCAAACGAATATGTTTCTATTTTGGCTACGGCTTTGTCTGTTTGCGTTCATATTTTGATGATTGTCGCAGGGACTGAGTCAAAAATATACAAGTAAATTGGCCTGGGCCGGGTAATGGCATGGAAACGACAAAAACAAGCCACGCCAATGGGAGTGTGGGCCAAAAGGCATAGACCTTAAAGCTGCTTTAAAACTAGAGAGAGACTTTCGACTGACTTTACCTCACTTCACTAACTTGACTTGACTTGGCCGGGTTGAGATTTCTTTTTAATTTGGCTGACAAAAGTGTTGGCCAATATTTTTGGGTAAAGTTTTTATGACCCCAACAGATTTCATCCGTTGTCAGTTCTGGCTGCTGGACATCTAATGAATTTCACCACCTTCTCGGTGAGGCATTTGTGTGCCTCATATTGCGACAAGTTTGCCAAACTTTCGGCACTCGCTTAATTGCTTCCGCTGCAGCAAACCGAGACAGAGCTCGGGTAGGAGTAGAAAGGAGTCCTGGCCACATCGTGTGTGGCAGCTGGCAAAATGGACGTGGACAAACTTTGATTTATCAGGCCGTAAATCTCAGGCTCAACAAACTGTATGAAGTGCACGCTGTGCTCTTAACGAAGCCAGAGAAGTGAGGAGATGTGAAAATGCGGACAATCATCTGGATCAAGCAAAGAGGCACCGCCATGGCCTGTTCATAAATCAAAGCACAGAATGTGAATCGGCCCTCGGGGCGAGCGGAGTATATCGAATATAAATCGAACACTTAATGGACTCACCTGCCGACGACAGAAACCTCAGTCTTAGTCTCAGTCACAGTCTCAGCCTCAGACAGTCGCATCTGTCGGGCTGGTCAATAAATTTGCGTGCATTATGAGCACGAAATAAGTTAGGAATTTTATATCTGAATTAAACGTGAAATGAATTAACGTGACTAAAATATTCATCTTGGCCCACAGGACACACAGAGTCGCTGTTATTGTATAAGTGTATAAGTATTTCTTTTTTCTCCACAAATGGCCAACGAGTATATGAATACGATACGAATACATACGAGTGTATTCAGACTGGCCATTGTGGGTAGTTCCTGTTGTGGGCATCCGTTCGTCGTTGAGAAATGGGAAATGCGCATGCATATAAAGAAGTCGGTTTTATGCAATGCCTAAATTAAAATAATTTCTGCATTCCACTTATGCAAATTGAGTTGGGGGTTCTTATCTTAAATTGAAGGATAAAGGCAGTAAATATGGTTGCAAAAATAAAATGATCAGAGCATGACTAAATTCAAAATAAACGGATGTCATTTAAGCAACAGGATCAAAGTCGTTAGGAGAATTCATTTTAGAATATATGTACATATATTATTTATACATTTTGTCAATAGAAAAACAATTTATATACTTAATTTATCATTCAACTAAAATTGAAAAACCACTTCTACTGTTCATTCAACTAAAATTCCTTCAATTTGTTTTAAGTTAAATTCCGCACACCACAAATTGTATTCATTCATTCATTCAATCGTGTATTCATGAACTCAAGCAATTGTCGCCTCAATTAGTCGAGGTACCCCAAGTTCATTGCAATTGCTCGCTTTCAATTCAAATAAGCGCCTCACGCAATTTCCTCAGCCCCCCTCTCTGAAGACCCTACAACAACTTGCAATTAGCACTTTGGCTACTAATTGTTCATTCATTTAAATGCCTGCTACTGTGTAGACTGAGTGACTGATTGACTGAGTGTACTCATGAATAATTGATAATAAAAAAACAAACACAAAGTACTTATATGCTTTGCCGGCGGCAACCCGAAAAGCTTCGATTGAACTGAAGTTAGTTGACAAAAGTTATTGTAGGGAGAAACAAAATGTTTTAATATCAATTATTTAAGTATAGATTAACTTTAATTCATTTACTAAATTCAAAGCAAATATTTGAGTAATTTACTTTTATATAATTGCAATTTTGTTTCTCCTTATTTCAATTTAAAATAAATAAAACGAGTTGACAAAATCTTTCTCTGATTCTCCAGTAATTCAAGCGTGCATGAGTCCCACCTCGACTTGCCTCGACTGTAAATGATGCAGTGCATCGGCTGGCAGTCAGTCAGTGCTCCGGGTGCCCCGGGCCAACGCGAAGAGTTGCCATGGCAACGTGGCCACAAATAATGGAAGTCACGCGCTTTGGTCAATGGCCGTGGCAGCTGCAAGGCAAGACCAAGACCAGATAACCCACCGATGGGGGAGGGGACTGCGGGGCAGAGCCAGTTCTGTGTGACGTTGTGAGCTGATTGCCTGTGTATTTGTGCGCTTGCATTGGTGTGCGTGTGTGCGGCAGCGCTGTCGCAGTCGACGCCGCAACGCTGGCGCAGACTGGCTGGCCGGGTGAGTTTTTGCCACGCCTGAAGCTGAAGCGAGTCGAGCGCATGTGCGTGAGAAGGACGCACTGCGCCGAGTATCTGTCAGATAAATACAACATGGCCGACAAAGGCAGATAATATTTTCATTGCCCGCTCGCCCTGTCAGCGTCGCCACAGCAGCGACACCTAGCGGCCCAATATGCAGCAAGTACCCGTATCTTTATCTACAATGTGAGTGGAAACAAGAGTCGCAAGGGAAGTGAAAGGATGCCATGGGTGGCATGGTTTGACTCGACAGTTTCCAACCTTAACCGATAGGTGTCGCTGGCGCATATATCATTGGCAGATAAACAGCAAGCCGAAATCCAAATGGAGCGGCACAACCTGGTTACGGTTATCTACCGACAACTATCTACGACTCTTGCTAATGACAACACGCAAAATATGTAGAATGAGCGGAATCCACTTATGAGACTAGTAGATTTATGGGAAACATTCCCAAGTTATAAATAAGTATTTTTATAAGTATGTGACATTATTCAGTAATCAACTTATAACGGTATTTTAATATAATATATTATGCATTTAAACTAAGTCTATTTCTTCGACTTTCCCATGATCTTGTTGCAGCATTCTAATGCCGCAGTCAATCTTAACATTAAGTGAGTCATCCAATTAACCAAGTTCGCCTATAAAACTGATATCAAAGTACTATATCAGAGTTTTAATGTGTTCTTAAGTGGTCGCTGCTTCGAGCATGGGCACCTTGTTAAGAGAATTATATTACTAAATTTTCTACTCAAGCCAATGGTTAATTAATCAGCACGAATTTCTATAGTAGAACATTGATATATGCTTAAAATATGTGTTAAATTATGTTTCTATCTAAGTTTTATGTTTATCTATAGATCGGGAAAGTTCACTGAATAAAAATACATATAAAATATATTTATATATAATAAATTAACAACATTTTTAAACTGTTATAAATTAAGCTTGAAAGATATTTCTTAAATAATTTTTATGAACGTACATCTGACTATTCTTCAGAAGCCTTCGCTTCTCTTTTCTCTACTGGTTTGAGATTCCAATAGAAAATATAATTGAATATCTGTTATTAATATTATTTATTACTTTTATATTTTACATAAATTTATACCAATGTCTTTTGTATTCCGCTGTTTTTCTGATATCTATTAGAATTGTTTCAGCTTCCTCCTGTCGATTCTAACCCCATACAGAACTCTAAGCCGACACAATTATATAGTAGACTACCTGCTCCACTCTCTATACAAATTATATTACTCCAATTTGGAATTGTACTTTGATTTGCATAATAGTGAGTATATATAACCGTGTAGAGCTAACAAGCGCTCATTAGAGTGTATAGCAATGCTCTTGGCTATGGGTTCATGTCCTTGAACGAGAGTAGAGAGTGGAGCCCACTAGCAATTTGTAATCAGTGGTGTTAACAATGAGAGCCATAAATTTCTATTGACCTCTATACCCTCTATATACAGAATCACACCCTACCGTCAGTTTCAGTTGAGAGTGAATTATGCAAGTGGCGCGATAAAAGCAAAGCCAGGCAAACTAAATTTATTGGATGCCATGCACTCATTAGCATCCAAATGCGGAGACCGCCAAGCCAACTCGTAGTCGAAGTGGAAGACGCGAATGAGAACGCGAACGAACTCATTAACAGCCCCAGTTGTATCACCAGACTCACTGCCAGTGCCAGTGCCAGAGTGCCAGTGACAGCCCGGTCAATGGGCGGGCCATGGCGCTGAATAAATAACAAAGTGACAACCACAAAAAACAACCGCGCCGGTGATGGAACAACGTGGAGAAGGGACAGCGGAGACAGAGGAGCTGAAGGCAACCAGCAAGACAAGAAAATGTACAATAATTGAGCTCACAAATCACAGGATGCCGGGCAGGAGTAGCAGTTGGAGTCGCATGTGGAGTGCAGAGTAGAGTGAAGATTCAGGGCTAGAGCGAGTCGAGCAGCCAGCGTGCCAATGAGCACGAACCAAGTAAATTGAGATTCTTTAAATTTATGCACATATTTTTTTTCTTCTCTTCTGAAACAGCAGCCAGCGACTGTCGAACTTGAAAGTACGTATAGCTGCCACTTAAGCTCCTCGTCGTTGTCGTTGTCGTCTTGGCCCCAGGCCGACATCCCCAAATGTCTGAAGAAAATCTGCAGGCCGCTCAGCATCAGGCGCCCTCCAAATGGGGCTCTGGGTCTGAGTCTGGTTGTGGCTCTAGTTCTGGTTCTGGCTGGTTGGACAGCTGTATGTAGATGTGTGTATGTGTGTGTATGGCGTGGCATATTGATGAACCGCAGCAAATTGGCTCCACGGTGCCAACAGCTAACATGCCCAGCACAGTGGGACGAAATGAACAAAATACTGAAGAAGTTAGAGGAGTATTTAAATATACAGTTAGTAAAGGAAACTTGTTGAAGTTTAATATAAAATATATGCAACATTTTCTCTTACTTATAATTGAGTAGATACTCTTGCCCTTGCCCTTGCCCCACTGTGCAATCTTATACGTGGTACTCTCAACTTTTTCTATCTACTCGACAACAAATTGTAAAAAAGCAAGTAAAACAAACAGAAAGATGAGTAAAAATAAAACAAACGAAAGCAGAGCCAAACATGCTGCCCTTGTACAAATACATACTCGCATATAGAAGTGTATCTAAGTATATATGTATATGTATAGTCGTAGATCTGCCCCCGTCTAGAGCTGGTAGTTGCAGCTTGGCAATCTGCCATCATTTGGCATAAATCCACCATGATAAAAACCCCACGATTGCTCCCCAAAGTTCGTGGTGCACACTAAGCCACGCAATTTTGAGTTACGCCAGGACTACAGAGAGAGGGGAGAGGGGAAGAGATAGTAGTGGATACTCTCTCTGTGCATAGTTTGTGTCCTCCTCAACACTAGTTGGCATAAATTTTTTAAAAATATTACGCTGCCCTCTTACGAGCCAGCAAGTTCTGGCCATATTCCGCAATTGGCCATTTCTATGCCAATTGGGTGCATCTCATTTGGCTTTCATTCCGTTCGTCAATCTGTCAGTCAGTCTGTCAGTAGCCTGAGGAGTTCAATGCACGGCATCACAAGTATCTTTTGAGTTCTAATCTACCCTTTTGGGACATTAAGATGCAAGTGCTGCAAGTTAATTCCCCCGCTTAACAAGATTCATCGCTCATTCATATTTGATGGCTGGACTCTTTGTTGACCAATTGCAAAAGAAATGGCTAAAAAGCACTGGCAGACAGCGAGAACTAGAGGCCAGAGATAGCCAGTGGTAATAAAATGAAAATGTAATAGTTTCAATTTAAGTTTTTGCCCAACTAAAAATACATAGATACTCGTAAACTTGGTTCAAAAATAAAATAGAACTTGTTCTCTCTACTATGTGCATTAAAAAATGTAAATAAAATACACACACACGCACATACACACACAAGGCCCTACCAATTGACTCATGGGCAGAGGGAAATACAAACAAATATTTGGTTTTATTCTCAGGCGGGCACAGAGTACACTGGGCCTAGAATATAAATTAAATTCCAGAATATACTGTATAGTATGCCACAATAACGAGAAACATGAACAGATTTTTGAACAGAGTAACAGAGTGGAGTGGAGGGTAGGGGAGTTGGTCGGCTCTTTTGGCCGAAATGGCCGCCGTATGCCGCATGCTCACGACTCGCATGCGTGAGAGTAGGATGTACAGTATGCTGTCGATAGAGAAAGAGCGATGGTGTGTGTGTGTGTGTGTGTGTGGAGAGTGGTTGTTGCAGCCACAGTGTGAATTTGAAATTCAATTTTTTTTGTTTTTTGTTGTGTCTAGCTGTTAAACCATAACGGCACTCTCACTGTCATGGTCTGGCCAGGTCAGCAGCTGACCCCACTGTGCCCAGCTGTTTATGGCTCTCGCAAGTTTCTTAATGATATCACAGCCACAATTTGGCTCTTGTTGATACTATAGTTTGTTGTTCTCCGCCTATTTTGACCTGTGCATATTTTTAATTAGCGCGGCCTTCAGCTATTCTGACGCAAATAAATCAAATTGCTGCCAGAATTTCGTCTAGTTAAATTTCTAGACAGATGGAAGAGAATTGTGCGCGCTTTATCATACTCTTCCCCCAGTAATTAATATTTTATTTTAATGATATTTTCTCTTACGGTTCGACCACTTGCTATGCAAATGAACTGTGCATTACCACCTGGCCAAGACTGAGTGGGGGAGGGTGAGCTCTCCTCCAATTGGCAGCGCACACCTTCAGCGGCTTAATGAGATAAAGGAGCAACCCTTCGCTCCATTGGACGGACATCTGGTTTCAAACTCCTCGCCCCTCTCGTAATTGCGCATCTCTAATGTAATTAGCCCTGCTTCAAGTGCCCCCTGGAGGGGTACGTACCGTGAGCCGTGGCTCATGCAAATTTTCGTTGCTAAATTAGTGGAATTAATTCAATTTCGCTGCGCAATTGGCAGCTCAAGAACCTGATTAAAATTTTAAAAATAAAATAGAAAAACAGGCAAATAATTTGTAAGATTCTGCAGTCCTATCGAGGCGGAGTAAATTTTTAAAGTAAAGTAAAAACTAGATTAGGCTTTACTAGATATAAATGTTTAAATTATACTTGGAAATAAATTCCAGATAAGTAGTAGTATTTAAAGTAGATAAAAATCTAGCTAAATTTCATTTATTGATAGTGTAAATAGGTAGATAAAAGTTGTAAATGGTAGTATAAAAGTTATAGTATAGTTATAGTTAGTTAAGTTATAATACTACAAAAAATAGCTATACCACTACCTAAATCAGTGTATTTTTGCAAGCTATAAATCATAATTTAGGCAGCGAATACAAAAGATTCAGTATCTGTAAACAAATCTCTGATTGATGTTATTAATCTATCTACTTAAAGCCAATAAATTACTTAACAAATAAATGGTCTACAGCGCCAACAGAGTGCCATAGTCATTATACCCTCTAATAGGAAAATTCGCACACATATGTGGCATGTAGTCAGCCAGACGTAATTTCGTTATTTATTCAAAAGATGTGCGGCATGCCAAGCCACAAGTTACCTTCCCCATCTCACACACACGAACGGGCAGTTCACTCATCCAAAATCGACCCGTCTGCTGCCAGATAGATACGGGAATGTTTACTATATACACTCACAGACATAGGCACAAGTGTGTGTATATACAACATCGAAATTGTTCAACGTTTAAACAGAAATTATTATGAAATTGTAAACAGAAAACGAATCGAATTATTTTTGGCTTCTTTGAAGTGAAAAATTGCAAGAAAAAGGAAAATCATGAAGCGGAAAAACTCGAATGAAAACGAAATCAGATGTTTAGACCAAACTAGACCGCAAATGTAAATGAGAAAGAAAAACACACTCGCACACACACTTTGCATAATGAAACCCAGAATAAATTGTCACCTCGGTTAGGGTTAATGGTGCGGATGCTAGACCATAGATAAGATAAGGTCTAAGCTCTGTTCATGGCTTAAACCCCTTTGCAAAGATTAGAGCTACATTTCTAATTAGCATACAAATGTATGGTTATCGAATCGAAGACTATAGACTTATACTATATAGTAGAAGAAAGCGTTGAATTTATATTTATAAAATATCTCAAAATATTGCTTGAATATTTTTTTGCTTTAAACTGAAATAACTGCCAAGACAAGGGGTAAACTTATATGAGTTGGATATAATCGTAAACTAAGTCGAATTTCGAAATAAATTCATTTACAACTACATACAATTAATTGTTATTTACAACCGAGTCATGAATTTCACTATCAGGTAACAATATGCAGAGCATAAATTTTATTCTTGCTACAAGCTGTGTGGCATAGAGCAGAGAGCGTTTAATTAAAAGCAAAAATACTCACAAATTGCGACCACAAATAAAGCAACCAATTGAAGCGGGTGTGGAAAACGCTTAATGAAAGAACAACAACCGGATAGAGCTCACAGAAAGTGCGGAGAGCACGCAAGCCCAGGCAAGCAAATAAACGAGGTATTTATGTGGCTGCCAAAGACGACGACAGCCGACAGAAAGACAGACAGATGGAGAAAAGTCAAAGTCATAGTACTAGCTAAAGCTCAAGGCTCACAGAACTCGTCTAAATTTGTGGGGTAACTAACTACACATACACACATACATAATTGACTGAGGGGATAATTTACTTCCGTGCACTTGCGTGTTTATTAAATTTCTGGGGTTGTCTCCGGGCATTGATTCAGCAAAACCCCACACACACACACACGCACACACACAACTCCAGCTGCGAAATGGAGCTGTTTGCAGTTGGAGCCAGTGACAATGCCAATGCCAATGAGCTGGGCCTAACCACATGTAATTACATGTATTCCTCATTAGTTGCTGCAGTTCCACATCGTGACGAGCTTAGCCAAGACAATGGAGCAAATAGCAGTAGCTGGATAAGAAACTCTACTCTTTCTTAAAGGAATGCCTTAAGTTAAGTTTGAGTTCTAAGTTATACAATAAAATACTTGGAGTAAACCAACTTGAAATACTTATGCCAATAACTGAATTCAAACTGAATCGTTTGCTTTTAAAACACAAACCCATTTCAGATAGTAAAATGTTCAGCAATTCGCCACAATCAGAGCAGAAATACTTTCAAATATATTTTAAACCAAACAAATACGCATTTTGTTCGCTTTTGCCTGCGCAGATGCCATTGTTCAATCGTACCTGGGATGGGAGTGGGAGTGGGAGTAGGAGTCGGAGTCTGTGCCATGAGCCATGTTATCGAACCCAAGGCACGGCGATGGTTCGTCACGTTCGTCAGCCAACCCATTTACTTAGCTAAGCGATGGGGGTTGTACCTACCATACCTGCCATCCATCCATCCGCCATCGTTATCCCCCAAAACAGTCACCCTTCCTTCCCAAACCCACTCCCACTCCTACTGCCGCACCCACCCCAGAACTAGAAGATTCGCACAACTTGTTGGGTTGCTTGGTCTATGCCCGATTGATGAAAATCTTTGAGCTGAGCTGCCTACATATAGTACCACTCGCATGAGTCTGAGTGTGAGTACTCGTACACGTTTCGACGCTTATCGCTAGAATATGGAAATTTCGCCATTTATTTGATCAACTTTTTGCCTTTTTCATATCGAGGCAGCAGTTGGTCGAGCGCATGTCAAAAATAAATGGCAAAAGGTACAAAAAACCTGGGCCCAACTATTTCATATGCCGCACGCATTCCCATTGCCTTGGGATTGCAATTTAGCAAAAATCATGTTGGCAAATAAAAACGGTAAACATCATAAGAGGAAAGGCAACTGTATACACACATGTATATATATATATAGTAGTATAGTATACATATATATATTTTATTTTATTATATATATATATGCAAGTTGCACCTGCGTCACAATTCTAAATTGAATAGTTTCCGTGGACATCTGTCGCATTTATTATATTATTTATACTTTAGCATAGCTATCATACAGTATGTAAAGTAACCAAGGGACTCACCTGCCACAGCTGCCAATGCATACGCTCTTCGGGGGGTCACTGTAAAAAATAATCCACCTGAAAACATGAGGAGAACAAGAAAATTAATTTAAAATCATGTTGAAACTAAAAACAAGATATTGAAAGATATTTATAAATAAAGTTACACTGAGTAGAAATAAAATATTTTGTACTTTAAACTAGACATATCTAGACTTGAACTATTTAATTTAAAAACAGAAAAAATAAGTTAAAAAATATTCTTTAAAGTTTAATTTATAAAGTTTTTGATTATTAACACTATTTAATTTTAAATGCCTTAAAATTATTTTAGTTTATTCAACAAAGTATTTGATTAACAACAATATTTAATGTGAAATGTCTTAAAATAAAGTCTAAAAAAACCCGGAAAGCTACAGTGGGACACAATAGACAGTAGGAGACCCTGTTCTTTGCTTTGCCTTGAGCATCGATTGCAGGGTCTAAAAATTTCCTCATTTTATAAAGAATTTGATAATCCTTAGCGCTTTTCTGCCTTATTTAAAATTCCAAAAATGTATTTCTATTTCAAGTGTGAATCTGTCGCCTCATTTCCCCTTTATGCTCACTTTTCACAGACATTTAAACGATGGGCATAAACTGTTATGCCATTGTCATAGCCCATGGAGTCGGCTAACACCCTTTCGTTCGATTACTTTGCCGAATCGCCATTGAATTTAAATCCTTACAAGACAAGTAAGACCCTAGCCGATTTATGCCGGAACACGCTCCTCATTATTATTTCACGCTTATCATTTTATTTCAATTTGCCACAAAACACTCCACTCCCACTCCATTCTTCCCGCTGGAGCAGTGGGGCAAGAAAGTGGAGCGAAAAGTGCGCTTTCTTGTTTGCGGAAAGCAAAAATACAATAAATTCATAGTTGGTTCGCTGGTTGGTTGGTAGGTTGGGATTGGGAACGAACATAACATGCATATATAACAGAAAATATTTATATGGATGTGGTCGAGTGTCGACTGTCGAGAGTCGCTGATGCATTTCATATTCCATTGGGTCCAGTTGTGTGAGGCTTCAGTCCCAGCGTTTGCTCCATTACATGACGCTCATTCGATTATGTCGCCGCGACGCTTGCCTCTCCCCCCCTCTACAATCTCTCTCTCTTTGAGACATGCCCGTGCGTTACTTTTATAGGTCATGTGGTGGCCCTTTGGCATCTCCACCCGTTCCCACTCTTGTTCTTATTCTACTGTGCACAGTAGCCGCAGTGGAGTGGTCGGTCGCTTGTTTGTGTCTGTCTGTCTGTTTGTTTATCAGTCGTCCAACCACCCACTCAACCCACTCGACCCCTGGCAGAACAAACGAGAACGAGCCATTGAGCAGCACGAGGCATACATCCATCCATCCATCCATCTACAGCTCCATCCATATCCATTCAACGACGTCATCATTTTTTCCCATATGTACGGGTATCTTTTTTCCCGCTTGCTTTTTGCCAAAACTTTTTAGTTGTGCTTTGTGCTCGTGTTCTACTTCTTCCCCTTCCCCTTCTTCTTCTCCTCCTTCTTCTTTTTGTTGTTGTTTATTAGACAAACATAAGTAGAACCTCAAGCTCAGTAGTGGTCGGTCGCCTCGTCGAATTCCCCAATGGAATATGCTCGTGTGCATAAATTCTAGTTAAGCATTCCCCAGGCCAGACCTCGTAGCACTTTTTCCGCATTACATGACCAGTTGTACATGATTGAGAGTCTACTACTATCCAGAGTTAACTTCTTGTTCCAACTCTCCTCCTGTTCAGCACTTAGCACTTTCCTGTGTCTGCCAGCCAAATTGGTTACATTTTCATAATGAGAGCAGCCTCAGAGCATGACAACCATTTTGATATCGCCACCACACTCCACAAGAACAACTTAATCTATACGTGTGTGAGTGTGTGTGTGAGTATCTGGCGATATGGAAATAACATAAAAGTTCTTCTTTCAGTGCTCTCGCTAAACTTTTCCTCATTAATAATTTCCATTTTCAGCAGATTAGCAGCCCAAGTAAAAGTTTCCCAATCGCACTCTCTGCCCGCACTCATAGCGTTGATTTGCTGCGGACTTATTTATGAGCCACGTTATCGAAACTGAACACCAACTTCGGGTCATGAGTACCAAAGAAACTGGGGAAAATTCTGATTCAATAAAATAACACACCATATACAAAATGATTTGAATTTTAGTTTTATAAAATGCATTCTCAAGTTCCATCAATATATAAATTAGTTTTTAAAAAATATTAAAAAAAAAACCCGGAAAGATACAGTCGGACGCAATCAGACATTAACTTGACCTGCCTATGTAATACATGTACATAAGAAACAAGGAATTACGTTTCTAGCTCTTATAGCTTGCGAGATCAATGTGTTCATACGGACAGGAAGACAGACAGACTGACAGACAGGCTTGGCTATATCGACTCAGCTCGTCGTCCTGATCAAGAATATATATACTTTATGGGGTCTGCCACGCTTCCTTCTGCCTGTTACATACATTTCGGACTTGCACAATCTTAGTAGACCCTTTTGTACTTTTTTAAAGTACAGGGTCTAAAAAAAATCTTTAAAATAATATACACTACAGTTTCATCATATTTTTACCTGCACCTCAGTCCCTCTCAGCACCCGCAGTGGAAGTAGAACTCCGCCGTCGTGCTCTGGCAGTGCACAGCAGTTGTGAAAGAGTTTTCGGGATCGAGTTTGGTTTTTGGGTATATTATTTTTAACGCTCTAAATGCAATTACCAAATGAGGAAAACTGTAGAGAATTGTTTGGACAAAAAACGAAGCGTTTCAAATGCAGAAGAAGCAGTACTATAGTACTTTGTCGTTGTGTTCAATGGAAAAGTGAAAGTGACAGCCGCCGTTTATGACAGCCATAAAAAATGCAATTTTCTAGCTGCAATTTGCTTTTGCTTCGATTTCCACTGAACGGGTTAAAAGTGGAAGGGGAAGGAGCGAGTGACCGTTGCTGTCTCAATACGTTGGCCACATGCTGCCAATGAGCACAAATATTTGCCATTCCCGTTGCTGCAGTTGTGTCTCTGTTTCCCGACAGACTCTTTTGTTAGGGAAAATTGACTACCGTCTGTCGGCGAAATTGATTTTCGTATGCCACAACTAGCCTAAGTCTACAGAGCCTCCTCCAGATACTCAGATATCCAATCTGCAATCTCCACAAGCTGCGGCTAATAGTTTTTTGCAATCGTAAAAATTATGGAAACCAAATGTGTTTCTCTGTGGATCAATGAACCCAAAGAAATAACAGATGCCATTGCAGAACTTTATTTGATACATATAATTATTTAATTCCCAATGAAACGGCTGCAGTGTGATTATTAACAAACATTTCCAGCTCTTGGCCAGGCCAAGGCAATGGCTCACCGCTGAGCTCAGCTCGCCATAATATTAAAATGCATAAATTGCAACTTGTGCAAAGCGGCTTAACACTGACCAATCGATGGAACTGGTTTTTCGTTTACCAGGAACGACACAGCCGTTCCTGGCTATAGCATATATATATACTATATACATATAAATATAATTCTTAAGTGCCTAAAGCAGGCATTTCATTTAAAATGGCTGGCAATTAGAGGCGACTCTGAATTATGTCATTATGGGGCTGAAGAAGAGAAGTCTCTTTAAAGTTTACAACGAATCGCAGGGCATTATATAGCTTAATATATTTTAAGAAATTTCTTTCCATATATTAAACAGTTTTATTGAATTTAGTTGCCAGGTTCATTTAATCAATTCAACTCTAAGAGCAGGCATACACTGCCTCTAGCTGCCTCACACCCTCAAGCGACTACAGTGCGCATGTGCAAGTATTCCCACACGCGCTAGTGTAGTTATGTTTAGCTGTGTGTGCGTGTGTGTGTGTACTTTAAAGGTTAAAAATGAGCGAAACATATTGCCACATATATGTTTAAATTGGCCAAGTCCTTAGCATTAGAAATGAGCTAGAGCTAGCACCATCTGTGCCCAACTGTCTGCCTGCGTGTGTACGTGTCACAATGGCTACCGGGATGGAAATGAAACCAACTGCAGCAGACTCAGGCTCTGTCCCCAGACTGCATTTGTGTGAACGGGCCAACGATATGCAGCAGCGATATGTTGCTGCCTCGCTTGCTTTTATGCACTGGCCATTCGACTGCAGATAAGCAGCAGCTGAGCAGTTGTGCATTTGTGCAGCTCTGAGCTCTGCCTGAGTTTGTACTGTCATAAGCCGTCATAACTTTCATTTCATTTAACATTTCGCTTTGAAATCAGGTAGTTAACTCATGTGGGACTCAACTAATGCAAATCGCTCACAGAATATACAGTTAAAATCAAAGAGTCTGCTCAACAGATAATAAACTTGCTTTATCGCTTTAGTTGTTATGGCTTTTTTATGCCGCTTTAAATTCATTACTCTCTGGGCACACTCCAATTTGTCAAAATATTTACTATGTCGATTAATGAATGCGCGTTTTTGATTCACATTTTATTGCGCCTTTTTATGGCCAGCAGCAACAACAACAACAACAACAGACACTATGGGAATGGCGTATATCTAATCGTTGACTTGCATAAATACTATATAAATACAAGTATGTATGTATGTATGTATGCAGATGTACAGACATACATACATATACCACTTTATGGCCATTTAAATGCTTAGCGAAATGGCAAACGCTTGAGGGAGGTGAGTATGAAATATACCTGGCAGACGAATTCATTTGTTCAATTCATTAATGCGATTAAATAGAATTACTTTTAAATTAATGTTCTTGCATAAAAATCTATAAGAATTTGTTTACAACTTTAAAGTATATTAATTAATCAATCAATCGAATGAAGCTTTTTGACTATTTTCCTCTAATTTTAAATCCCTTTGCCATGTTATTACTTCCAAGACATATGAACTCATTTATTTCGTGTATTGATAGGTTTTAGACTCTATTAATTTAAGTATATTTAACCAAATATATTTATGTTTCCTGTTCATTTTAAGTTCGCAAAATCTTGTTTCAGTAATTGAATAATACTAATAATAAATCCTTTTAAGAAATAATCCTTTATTTACAGTTCTTGTTCATCAGTCGTTGCGTAATTAGGTTAAGATTTTCCATTTATGAATGTGAATTATTTAAATTAAAATTCATATAGAAGTATAATTGATTATATTAGTTCAACGACAAATACATTTTAGATTTATTTTTAATTTATAATAATGAGCTCCATGAATGAATGATTGAGTGTATTTCCCTTTAGTCTATACTACCTGTTGATGATATTCTTAATAGTTGTTGCTTCTATTCTACTCTATGATTGTAATTAATTTATTCTCATATTTTCCTAGTATTTAACAACTATCAACATCCTTTAGTTTAGTTACTTTCTCAAGCAAAAACATATAAAATCTCTCTACAATGACCAAAGCGAAAGATTGGCAAATCGAAAACTTAACAGAAGACTGGCTTCAATGGGTTTCCCTTTCATTATCTTTACAGCTGTGTGCGTGCTTTGTTTACAGTAAATTTGAAAACTCAAGAGCTGAATCGAACTAAACTCAACTTAACTTGAACTTAACACTGACTATGTGGGCGTTCTGGGTGGTTGCCTTTGACTTTGGGGCACGTCCAAAGTTAGAGTGATTGGCGCTCATGGGGAAGCTGCTGCTGCTACTGCTCTGTGAATGTGCGTATTATTTTTTCCTTTCCTGCTGTACTATACTGTTGTTGTTGTTGTTGATTGTTGTTGTTGTTGTAGCAAGTGGAATTCAGGGAACGTGATTTTCGGTACGTAAAATTATGATGCGAAACGAAAATGCGAACGAGTCAAGTACGAGTCGAGAATGAATGAGAAGTTGTAGTACAAACTTACTGACAAACTTACTTGTATTGTAAATGAAGTGTACTACACTATGCTACACAAACAGCTAAACGTATATACTACTAGGTACGTGCCATACACTTACATACATACTCACAGTTTGGGAGTTGGGTGGGGTTGGATGGAGGTCAGAGCTGAATTGAAACAAGAACAACACAACAATGGAACATGCCCATGATGATAATGGAATGGCGATGATAGCTTCGCTTTAGCTTACTGTTGTTGTTGTTGCTGTTATTTGTGCTGGCAATGAGCGAAATGGAAACTCAAAGAAATCAACGAAAATAAAATACGAAAGGAAAAACAACCGCAGCAAAAACAACAATGCCAATGGGAGGAGGAGGCAAAAGAAAACGCAGGCACAACGCCAAAGACCGAAATGGAAACTAAAGTAAATCGCTTTTAGACACACACACACATATACACACATATATTTTTCACATTCCATTATACATTGCTACAGATACATATGTATCTATACTGCGGGTCGCTTCAAATATATTTTAAGTTTTTTCATTTTCCATTTCCCATTTTCGTTAGCTCTCGTCTCGCTTCATTTTCTTAAACTTTGCGTCTCGTAAAAATATTTAATTTTATCAGAGCAAATGAGAAACGAGAAGAATGCAGCCAGAGGAGAGCAAAAGTCGAAAGATACGCGTAGTACAACTTGAAAAGCTTTTAACTAAATTAAATAATTTTCCATTTTCCATTTTCATTTTCCAGCTTGACAAAAACCGAGGACAGATTCAACAGAAAAGCAAATTATTTAGCAAACTGCAGTCACAGTGCAGTTGCTTTTAGAGCTCAAGATGCAAGTGAATAGATAGATAGCCAGAGACTATAAAGTGCAGTCAAGTTTGAGATAGTTTGTGCTTCACATAACAGAGATACCGATTGAAGAGATTCAAGTGAATTAAATAAATAATGAATTTGAATTAGCAGACAGACAGCTGCATATACTAGTACGTTCTCATCAGCTATGGAGTACATAACTTTTTGAAATGTTAATAAGCTACACGTACTGTATCTACAAGATATGATGAATGGCTTGCTGTCGGGCGTACGAGTGGCTCAAGTTGACAGCTGCAATGAAATATGGCCGCAGCGGAAATGCTAAATGGAAAACCATTCCCGACTATCAAGGCACACGTGTGTATATGTCTGAGTATGTATGTGAGCACCGGATTATATCAATCAGCGTACATTCTACATATTTGTTTACTCACTGCAGTTGGAGCTGGATGGAGCTTCAAGTCGGTTCCTCTGGCTGTCTTCCTTTTGTTTGTTTTGGAATTTGTGCCAGCTAGCCATTTTATTTATGCCAGCCACAGCGGTTGCCGTTGCCTTTGCCGTTGCACCTCAAGTGGCTGCCACACACTCTAGTCTAAGATACATTCTCAAATAAACACAACACGTCTCCATTAGCTCTGTCGGTGCCTAGGCGGCAAGGCAATGCCAATGCCAATTGGCCATGGTTATGCAATTAGCCGGCAACACCATGGCGGCCATGTCGGCATGCTCAATCGATTGCACCTGCAGTTCAAGTTTGCCCCAACTGCAGCGTATCAATTGCATTTCAAATGGGACAGCTTTGATAGTCACGACAGGCCGAACGAATTATGCATATCAAAATAATCACCATGCGCATTAAACTTGCTTGAAATTTATATGGAAAAATTCAATTTAAAAGTTAAAGTTATTATTATAATTATTACAAATTTATTTGTATATTTTTGTCAGCATTTCCTACAGCTTGAGCCCACTGTGCCTAGACACAACAATTGACATTGTGATTTACAGCAATAAAATTCATACAATACAGAAGAAGACATATTTGTTTTTCAGCTGGAAACCCCTCAACCTGCCCCGCCCACTTTCGCTGTCTTTAATGTCCAGTACACGCCCCGCACCCGGACGCACCTGTATGCCGCTGTAGACCGCAGGCGTTGTCATAAAAAAGAATATACTACAACGAAATTGTCATCATTTTTATGACTTGGACTTGGAGAGGAGTAGGAGTGGAGAGAGGGACTCGTGCTGCTGCTGCTGCCGTTGCGTGTGTCGGAAAAGTCGTATTTTAGGCAGCTCCTTAAAAAGTCACTTGCACGGCAAAGAATGGAGTCATGACAAGCCCAAAAGTGACAGCCGGCTACTGGGCCTCAATACTTTTAATGAGCTGTCAAAATTATCATAAAACAATTAAATGCATTTCTCACTTACAGCCCAAACGAAGTGAGAGTGGAGTATTCAATCAACAGCCATAAGGTGAACTGTACCGCCCTTCCCTCCCCTTTCCCCTATGAGCATATGTGTGGCACGTTGCAGTGGACATGGCCAATGCCCGTACTGCGCGTACTCATTGGAGCAGCCTCGTCCTCGTCCTCATCCTCTCCCCCCTCGCCCTTTACTCTTGTCTCTGCCACTGACACTAATTGGCAGCTTTATAGCCCAGTTAAATCGTAAAACTCAAATTTTATGCTTTGTCACTGAAACGATTATGACGTCCGTTCAGGCAGTCCACAACAGTTCACATCCAAACGCCGCCCCTCCCCCCCTTTCGCAACGGACAAGTGGAAGTGAATCCATTGCGCTTACGGTAGCTTAACACTGCTGCGATTTATGTCTTCTTTACTCACAATATTTTGCGACAATTTACAGTTTGATTTCGGTCTTAAGTTCGCTTATTTATCACCCTTAGCACCTACTTAATTTTTTCCACTTCCGTCTTGGTTTTATGTCTCAAAAACAATATATTCCACAAGTGTAACTTAAAGTCAGTGTAGGTATAAAATGCAATGTGCCAACGAGTTATCAAATAATAAAAGAGTTTATCAATTGTCTGCTATATTAAGAGTTCTCATTTGGCTTGGATGGAACAGGGTTAGGTAAAAGGAGTGGAATCTTGGATACTACAGTGAACTGTTTATGAAATTTTAGGCTAGATTAAAATGAAATAATAATAATAATAATATAATAATATTAATATTTATAGCAATTTATTAAAAAACGTACCCTTTCTTAAGTTTTTATATCATTATTTTTCAATCAAATATTACAAATAAAACAACACATTTCCAATCGTCTTTAAATTTAAACATTTTTTACTTAAAATAAGCGAAAATTTTTTTTTTTTTTGCCTTAAGGCCTCAGCTGCTCTGGCTACGATAGAATTGATTTTAAGTTACAATTAATAAGTAAATAAATAAATTTAATTTTTAATTGACCTTGACACCTGCATTGAAAGAGTTATGAACAGAGTTCACAATAACCTTATAAACATAAAAAAGTATATAACAAAATAACCTTATAAACATAAAAAAGTATATAACAAAACTATAATAGAGCAGATACAACACAAAAGGCAAGCAATGACCTTTGTTTGCCCCGAAGCAACAATATATTTATATGCTGATATACATAACACAAAACAGATATATATATATATACACACATACTTATACCACAATTATGTAAACCAATTGAGGTATACAAATGATTTGGTGAAGCTAAAAAACTGTCACGATCTTATTTGTCATTGGATATACTAGAAAAGCAAATGACAGTTTACTGAATAGTCTCACATAATGTGACGAAATGTTATCCTACATACTCTGGCGCTATTCTCTGGCAGGTTGTTTTTCTTCTTAGTAAATGTATTAGAAGCATAATAAACTTATCATCAGTTGGGATGCAACCCGCATGACTTGCAACTGGACGAATCTTATCTAAATAGAGTGGAACACAATTCACAATTCAACGAGTTTAAAAGACTTCGATTGCCGGACATTTGCTGACTGTTATAAATAGAGAAACGTTAAGTGCATTTGTCAAATGGCCTTAGCCGAGACGCGAACCCCAGCGTCAATACGAATCCAATTAGATTCCGCTGGGATTGTAAACTGGATTCAGCAGCAGCAAGGCAGCTGATGTCGATACAGATGCTGCACTGCATTGTTGCTATTGATGAAATATGTTGTTGTTGTAGTTGTTGTTGCTGCTTTTTTGCAATTGTACCAATCATTCTTATCAGCAATGCCAGCAGCCATGGCATTGTTGTTGAGCTCTGAACGCCCAATCACCCGCACAGCAGCATCAACTTTGTTGCCAAGTGAAGTGAAGGGCAAGGGAAAAGCGCATTATATTCGCCCAGACCCTTGAGAGATTGCGCAGGGCTAATATGATGTAGGGAGGGAGCGAGGTAGGGAAGTGGAAAAAGGCGAAAAGTTGTGAAAGCGAACCGAACCGAAAAGAATGCAATGAATGCGAGCAAATCGTAAAAAAAGGAAATTGCATCTACCCAAAGCTCAGAAACTTGCGCAGGACTTTGAGATTCGCATAAATTCTAACAAGATTTCAAGCTGTGTCCCGGCCTCCCAACGGAATAGAAGTTGCATTGGCTGTCGTCCTATGGGTGGTGTGGAGTGGGGAGCGGGTGCCAGCTGAGTATGTCCAATAAGCAAATGGCAGCAGCAGAGCGCATAAAGCAGCCAGCAGTAAGAGAGAGCGGAGGGCAAAGAGCGGGCATGAAAACCAAAACAAAACATGCCAAACAAAATGCGAGCTAAGAGAGCCACGTGAACAGGAACAGGTGCAATCGCTACTTAAGAGAGTCACAACGAAAGAGAGCGTGCCGGTAAAGAGAGCCATACACCAATACCAATGCAATCTCTCTGAAGAGCGCCGCATTTAAGAGAGCGCGCACGCACACATGCAAAGCGCAAAGAGCGCAGACACCAATACTATGACAACCGCCAGATGTGAGTGTATGCGTGAGCGACTGAAGTGGCGCTCACATTTAAACAGTTTTCGGTTAATGCATTTAAAATATAAATATCAAAAAGAAATACGTAAAATTTTGTATTTAACTGAATCTATTTTTTAACGAAACTTGTATTGAATTGTATTAAATTTATTTCTATTGGAATTCAAAGTTTTCCAATTTGATTTGATTTCTTTTCTTCAAAAATTCGTATTAAATGCTGTGCTTATTGGACTGTATGCCAGTCAGCACTTAGCATGGACAACGTTGCCTGGGTTTGTGTATCGGCTAACTACCCTCAATAGCAAACAGGGATTATTTACTTCTCGCTTCCTCGCTCAGGCTGATCACTTCAACCCTCAGCAGCAGCCTAACTGTTCTATTTCACATTCATTCCTTCACTTACCTTCGCATAGTCGCTGCTCTGCCTCTGTCGCTGCCGCCGTCTCTGCTGCTGCTGCTGCTACTACGCCCGTCTCACAGTGCTGGACGAGGCCGCAGTCCGGGCACAACGCAGGCGCACTCGTTCCACGTTCGCCGTGACCGTCGCTACTGCGGCTCTGCTGTCAGCCACAGAATCGCCGAACAAGCAAAAACAATGTTTCGCCCGCTGCTGCTGCGACTCTTGGGCTCTTGTTCCGATATTTCAGTCACGTCACAGAACTTCACAATAGCCGCCGCCGCAGGTGAGTGCCAGTAGCTCGCCCTCGCCCAGCAGCAGCAGCATGGCCGCTGCCTGGCTCCGCTCTCTTTCTCTCTCCGAATTTATCCAAGATGGCTGCCGCAGCGCTGTTGCTGTTGCTGCCGTTGCCATGGCAACGCGTCGGCGCTCTCAGCGAGAATTCGTTCTCGGCTCTCCCATGTTTTATTTGGCCTGACGACTCACTGGCAACTCGCCATTGGTTTCCACCGACGGCATTTTGTAGCTGCAGACTGAAAGAAGTAAATAAAGATGGTATTGTTGAAATGATTTAAATGAAGTTTTATTTAATGCAGTTAAATATTTATGATATGAATTTTTAATGTGTTTATATCTTTTAAAAATATTGAATGGTATTACATCAATATATTTGAATACTAATAGGAAAACTATCAGCTTGTTTCTAGCGCTTGAGAAAGTATAAAAGTTTAAAATAAATAAAGAAATTGAATAACTTTTACTAAAATACGTATTATATTTAATGTAATATTTTGATGTAACAAAATAGATAGAATAGAAAAAGGATAAGCTATTTTTGTTTTAATCCAAATACATCTATGGAAAATTGTTTAAAATTTGTTTAACATATAATTAAATAAAATACAGAAAATATCTCTGGTTTAATAGCTTCTATATCTATATCTATAGAAATGTTCAGATAATACAAATAAACTATTATGTAGCTTGAATAAAATAAAATTTTTGATTATTATTATATGACTTTTGTGTCTCGTCTTCAAAAATGTTCTTAATTATTGTGTTCTAAGTTCAACCACAAGCATTCTCAATCTATGGAATAGATTCTATACTATAGTATAAAGTTCCATATATGTTATTTTTCAATCTTTAGTTATCAAACATATGAATGTATGTTTCTTATTTTAGATCTAAGGAAACGGAATCGAACCATTTACTTAAAATTCTAAAATCGCATTTATAATAAAAGACAACAACGTGGCCCATTAGCCCAACTATTTCCAGCAATGGCTATAAATTTAAAGGAAAACGTTTCACGAAACCCAATGAAAACTTTCAATTCGATTTCCATTTTGACATACTAACACAATGGCAATCCCAAAAGCAAACTCAATTTCTGAAATACATCTCTATGTTGCCTTGTGATGCTGTCGAACAAAGGAAGAAACGCCTCGTTGACATTTGCCAATAAAAATAAATAAAATACCATTTGTGCTGGAGCCACCTACAAAAGCACCACCACCACCTCCAACCCAGAGATTTCGATTCTCCCTCTGTGACTAGGCACACCGGTGGCCAACATATACGCGTTCCATGAGTCTACAAATAAATGCCATCGTTTAGGCAAAGTCAAAACAGTCAAGGCTCAGCAGCCGCCTGGGAGCACTCTAAGTTGTCCAGGAGGGGGAGTGGGAGGGGGAGGTGCGTGTGTGCGTTGCGCATTTTAATACAATTTAATGCCCCATCGAGCGCCACCTCCGTCACCCAACGGTAACTGTAGCCTGACTCCGAGCAGTATCCGAATCAGTAGCTGGAGCCATAGCAACAATTGAGCCAGATAACATCGCGACTCTATGCTGTCCGGAATAGAGGGATGGGATTGGGATGAGGACTGGCTATGGGAGTGGAAAGATTCATAGAAAGCCAAACAAAGCCCATGCCAAGGCGGGAGGCATAGAATTTCCGGCGTATGGGCAGTGTTGTGTTTTTATTGGAAATCGTTTATCTAAGCAGCAAATGCTTGGCCCAGTGGCGTGAACGTGTCCACAGTCAACGAATTGCGGCACAGTGGAGCAAACTTGCCATTTTTTCAGCTGAATTACCTTTTGTCCTATACGATAGAATAGAGCAGCGGTGGGTACGAAATTCTAACTAGTGAGTAATACCGTTCGGTATCTACGAGTACAAAACAGACGCACAAAAAGTGAGGTTGGTTTTGGTTTTCGGAAAGAGTAGAATCTGCTCCCAGCTTCCATTTGCCCCACTGTGCACTAGCACATTGTCTATGCTAGCTGCAGCCTCTATTCCTGTTTTCCTGCCGTGGCCATTTAACTCACAAACGACGGAATTAGTTTTCCGTTTCGTTGGCATTTCAGTTGCCGACCATTAATCCGTGCCCATCGCCGTATATCAATGCGACACCCACCCACACCCAGCTACCACTTCCTCCCATTCGCCATGGACCGAGAGCTTTTCGGGATTTTCTACTTCATTGCTATGTATTAGATTGGTAGATGGGGTTAGGCTCGTGTTGAATTGCACTAATTTAGTTTGGGGCCCATCTCACGCTCACGCTCATGGTTCGTTCTATCGTTGAGTAGTTGTTGTCGCTGCCTTGTTTTATGATGATGAGTTCGAAGTTCAAGCATGTTCAGCACTAAAATGAATAGGCACAAGAATTTCCAGCAAGGACATTGAAGAAAGAGTTCGTATTTCATACACTATATAGTCTACTCTGTAATGGTAATTATATTTCACATTGCTCTCAAGGCTGACAGCTATAAAAAAAGAAACTCTAACAAAAAATAAAAATAAACATTAGAGCTGAAAAACAAGAGCATTCTGATAGAACGTTGACCTTCAACTGATTGTGCGCGACACAGAATTTCATATTTCATGCCCATATCCATAACTGGAGCGACCTCTAACACTAAAAAGGATTCACTATAAAACTATTAATGACCAGAACAAACGGCCTTTGTGCCGCTGCGGCGACTCGCCTCTCGAGGTCATTCCCGCTGTGTATTTGGTGCGCAGACTTCCAGTCGTGTAACTGGCTCAGTTGACACCAACAAAGCAGACCCATTAGCCCGATGCATATGACCTTTTTTATGCTGCATTTGTTGTCATATGTATCTGTATCTGCATCTGTATCGGAATGTGTATCTGTAACTGCAGTCATAACGCCGTTGAGTTATGTGTAACCCGTTTCTATATCTGGAAAGTCTGGTGTCTCCGATTCTGGTTTCGCGCCTTCGACTTTAGGCCAACTAATCTATGGCGACAGCCACGCCCGCCACCAGCTTCAAGGATGGTTAGAAATACTATTTTATGCTCGACTTGCCATCACCTCATTCCTCCGACTCGCAGTCCCACTCCCTTCCCCCCTTACAATCAGTCGCTTGCCAAATGACGATGGCATCTTGCCATGCAATACGAGCCAAGGCGTGGATGTCCCATACAGTTTCTGGGTGCTTCTTCTGCTTGAAATGCGCGAGCTTTCTAAGTTTTCATGTTGGCGATACACTGAGACGAAATCAGCAGTTAAAATGACAAAATATACTTCAAATATTCACTTACTATAACAAACTAAATAAAAGTATCTTTCAACTAGCTAATCTCTTCAAATGAATCTTTGACTATGCATTATGCACATTCTGTTTAATTTCTCGCAGTGTAGCTGTAATTTGAGCCAAAGAGCAAAATGTGAAAACTGAAAAAAAGACGCAAGAAAATATATAGAAGGGAAAAAATAAAAGCTGCTGCTCGTCGACATAAAACTTGCAAAATAAGTTTCGCATGTTTCAGCAAATTCAGGTAGGAAAAGGTTCGCTCCTGGATTTCGAGCTGACGAGTTTTGTGTGCTGTGAATGGTGAACGGCGTAAAAGGAGGGAGAGCTGGATTTGGGTAGGTAGTAGGGGTCGTTGCTTGAATATGCAGCAAATATTCTTCAAACGCCACTTCGCATCCTTCTCTCCTCGCTTTTTATATGGTGCCCGCCCCACCTGAACGCGCTAGGTAAATGAGAGGTTGCTCGCTCGCTCGTAAGTTCATCGAGGAGGAGTCATGGGACGAGGAGGAGGAGGAGGTGGAGGAAACACGAAATGTACTCCAATTTAATCAAGAATTCTATTCTGTAAATGACTTGCACAAAAACACGAAGCGGCGTTAAGTTGAGCAAAAGGCAAAACAGAAAGGGGGAAAAACTGCTTCCACCTACTATTCTGCAAGAATTTTCATTGCGCCTTACAGAATGAACAACAACAACAACACAAAAAAGAGGGAAAAATTGCACGAGTTGAAGCTGCAAAAAAAGGCTGAAAAGGTCTTTTTAAGGCCTGAGAATTATTTGCAAAATTTGAAGCCATGAAAGCGACTTTGTTGTTATTAGTCTGGCATATTCTGATGGAATTTCTGAATATGTTTTTTCTTTTTTCGTTTCTTTTTTTTAATCTTAATATTTGGCAACATGCACAGGCTACTGTTGCCATTGGTTGACGGAACGTGACTATACATACGCTTAGAAATATTCACATATACATATATACAAACATATGCGTGTGTAAATATGTTTGGAATGCGAAATTACTTGAAGGGGAATGCGATGTAGAGAATTAAGCTCTGCATTAGTTGATTAAGGCTATAGCAAATACGATTGCTTAAGTAATACCAGGCATATATTTTACTAGAGATATGGGTTGAATATATAGATGGATGGATGAATAGTAACTATATAGACGAAGAAGTATTGTGGATGGATAGAAGTTAGTTAGAGATGTGGATTGAAAGATGAATAGATAAATAGATGCATAAGCAGACATAATAGATTGAGAAACGGAAGAATAAACAGATATACATATGATAGATAGATGCATTAACTTTAAGAGAAATTGATAGAAAAATATAGAAATAGATACATTTAATGAATGATTTAATGAATGATTCATGTAGACGATAGATTGATAAATGAAAGAATACATAGATAGGCAAAAAGGTTGATATATGATAGATAGATGCATTAACCTTTAAGAAAGGTTGATAGAGAAATATAGAAATAAATAAATTTCATTTAAGATAGACTCAATATTATACATCTTATTGTATATTTCACTAGGTGTTTATCTGTAAATAATATAACGAACCACGGCATACACAACTCAACTTAACCTTAAGTCGTTACCCCCAAAAGATAATCTAATGTCTAATCAAACTCACACAAATCAAACTTAAATACTCGTATGCATATAACGAACCAACTCGATACTTAAATATTTTCACGCATATGGAAAGCTCAAACTCAAAACTCAACCAACACCCAAACGGAGTGTTGAATCTCGTTAGACACGTTTCAACTTTTAGTATTAAAGTCTAAAATGATTATTTGATATGCTAGTTGGTTAGCTTCAGCTCTTAAGAACCACTCAGAAGTTTTGTTTTCGTTGTTTTAAATGACGGTACTTTGTGTGGCCAAAGAAATAAACGAAAAACACTTTCCCCTTAATAAAGTAAAGTATTCGGGTTGAAGTAGAAAATGGTAAATGGTAAATTATGCCGGGGCCCCAAATACTACTCGAATTTTCTCCATTACAGAAACTCATAAATTGATATTCGAATATTTATGCAGTCCCTCGGCAACAACAAACCGAAAACGGAAAACTGTACAAATATTTGAGATGTGAGATGAAGTCAACAGTGGAGAAGCGAGGAGGAACAACAACAACAACTGCAATGGGGACTGAGGAATGAGACTGGAGGTGGGGGCTGTAGCTGTAGATGGAGATGTATGGCTGGCGTTGTTATTGAAATAAATTATTATAAATAAATACGCAAGTCGAATTTATGAAGTCGTCGGTTATGATGTTATGTTGTTTTCTGTATTCCAACTGTCCAACTGCCTGACGCTGCAGCCCCAGAGCAGAGCTTGGCCTCGGCCTGGCTTGTGTCATTATTTTTGTTTATGCGACGAAACGACCAGAGCTCGACCAGAGCTCGTCCAGAGACAGAGCGCCGTTAAAACAAACAGCTTATTACGCCAGTGACAGTTGTGAGCAGAGTCAAACAGTGAGACAGTGACCAGGGCGCCAATGACTGCCATTGATAACTGAAGAAGTTGGCGGACTCGCCAAGGAGTTGAGGGAGAACTGATGAATGGATGACATGACTGTTGAATTTGTTTATCTTTCGTTAGTCAATAGCATGTTTTTGTGTCCACTGGTCGTTGTCTTGTTTCTCGTTTCGTTGCCTGTTTATTTGTTTTTGTTTGTCTTCGGGTTTAGCTTGTGTTCTCCTCATGCCACGACGTTCTTGTAAACATTCCACTGGCAATTGAATTCGTTTCAATTTATTTACTGCACACGATGCCAGCAATGGGGGGAAGTTTTGTTTGTGCGATGCGGCCAATAACAACATGGAGCAACGTTTTATGGCATCCACATCCAATTCAGCATACAGCCCACAGCCCACAGCCCAGCCCAAGCCGTACCCAGAGACAGTTCAATTAGAAAACGAAATCGTTTTGTCGGCATTTCCATTTTCCATTTGAAATTCTTTGACAAAGATTTTCATGCTTCGATTTCAATTTATGCAAAAACAGCTTTGATTGAGAGCAACAGCAGCTGTTGCCACTGAGACTCCACTCTATGGCCTGCCATAGGCCTTAATTATGACCTGTCTATGGGCTGCTCCTCCTCCCCTCCTCCACCCCACCTCTCGCTGGTTTATCTGGCACAGTTGCTGCAATAATTTCGCAGTGAGAAAAGTCATTTTATGACTGGCAGCATACAGATTCCAAATAGTTTTCAACTTTTGTTGTTGCTTGGAGATGAACAATCCCAGGATTCTTGATGTTCAGCCAAAACTAGAAACTCACATAAGAAAGTTTACGATACGAGTGCCAGAAAGGAGCGGATGCTCGCTCATATGTAAATACACAGTACCAAAAGTGTGGGATCATCAGTGCCCAGGGAACATCAATTAAAGAACTCTTAAGTGTTTCCCAAGTTTTTCAACTCACTCATTTTATATGACCCAAAGAAAAGTTACTCGCAATTTAATCAGAAATAATGACCTGCTTTCAGTATAGACCCCAACTCTTGCCATTCCTTGCGAGGATTTTAAAAGGGGTTACAAGGATTCGCCCCCAACTCTTGTGCCAATTCCGTTAAGCCTCTCACAACATCAACATTAAACTGTGCATTTAATTTGTACCTAAATCTTCTGCCATCAAATTCAAATGTTATCAACTGCTCATAAAATACTCAATCTGCAATAAGTATATTCTAATTACAGGTACTCAAATATCAGTTACACAGATTTCTTACAGTGCACGCCAAGTACAAGCAGTGGAACTTCTTCTTAGGGTTTTGCCAACATTTCGCCACGCTTCCTTGGCACTGCCAATGGCTTTGCCCAATAACGCGAAACGAAGTGAAATTTCGCTTTGGCTCCAGCAGCGCGGACAGCGATCTTTCTTTTTTTTACGATGACGGCCCTGTCCCTCCTCGTCCTCCTCATATCCTGAACTGAAACTTGAA
Organism: Liodrosophila aerea; assembly: GCA_035045005.1. Taxonomy (NCBI): domain Eukaryota; kingdom Metazoa; phylum Arthropoda; class Insecta; order Diptera; family Drosophilidae; genus Liodrosophila; species Liodrosophila aerea. The sequence continues at coordinate 1,411,061 of JAWNNL010001066.1, forward strand.
ATGCAGCCAGCGCGAAATTGCAACAGTAGCTAAAGCCATAGCTGAGTTGGATATTTCTTACCACTGCAAGGGAAGGGAAGAGAAGGAAGGGAAATGAAGGCAGGGCCAGAGGCGCCAGTTGGCTAAGCGCATATAAAAAAGTTTAGTTAAATTAAGGTGGAGCTCGAGAATGAAATCATTTCCAGCTGCAGCCGAATAACTTCTCTTACACTTGACGCGCAATGTAACACTGTTCAGCACGGTTAGGACTAAGGTGGAATATAGTAGAAGAAATATAGGAAATTATATTATATGTACAACATTCATTATACATTTATAATTCTAATACAATATATTAATAATCTTTATCGTCAGATTTGGTAAATATTTTATTATGTGGAAAATATGGTGAATACAGAAAGTGGAACGTAGAAAATAATTTAAAAATAATTAAAAAATATTTGCTAAATAACAATTATTGTAATTTCATCTGTAGAGTGATTTTGTTAATATTCAATTATACGAAATAAATGTAAATAGGGTAAATAGAAAATGTGGAACGTGGAAAATAATTAAAGTAAAATATTTATTTATGTATTAATATATTGTATTATAATTATTTTAATTTCAGCTATAGACTGTTTTAATTGATATTTGATAAGAATAAATAAATAAGAAATGTATTTCAAAAAACCTGAATTTTTACAAAATGTTTGTCTAATTTTAGATTGTCGCATTAAACTGATTGGAAACATGTTCAAATACAAGTTTTACTTCATATGAATATATAGTGTTAACTTTATGACCATAGCTAAAGTTTCTTATTCAAAAACTACATTCCAAGTTGTCTTAGAATTTTTGTAAAATTTTTAAATTATTTTTAAAATATTAGTTAAATATTTAAGCATGTGCAAAAGTGATCATATAATTGTTATAAATTTAAATATATAATTTAAAATATTAATTAAATACTTTAGCATTTGCAGCTTTTGAAATAGTATCATCAATCTGATCTGCTGTAACATAGTGCAAAAGCCGCAGCAAGCCAATAGAGTGCAGAGAGATAGGAGAGATATGTGTGAGAGTAAGGGTAGGGGGAAGGACTTAGATGCCGTTGTCGTGACTTGGTGACTTATTACTTTTCGTGCTGCTGCTGCTTGGACTGTCAACTAGCAACTGGCAAATGAAGTCGTAAAAAGATTGGCCAAAAGTTTTTGTGTGCTGCGCACAGAAGTACATGCATATAAAAATGGCAAAGTTGGGATTAGTTTCATCAAGGATAAGCCAAATGGCTGGACACGTTGGCTGATGGCGTCGCATATAAACGAAGGCGAGGACTCTCTGAGTCAGGACTGCAGGCATTCTCAAGGATTTGGAGCTGGCTCTGGTTGGCCATTTTGCTATTTTGGCCAGCAGCACTTTATGCAGTTGGCTGTGCCAAGTGTGTGTGTATGTATGGATGTATCTATATGTATGTTTGTATGTAATTCGTGTAGAGTTACATAAACGAAGCAAACGCTTTTTTTGGCAAACATTTTACATGTTACACGTAGATACATCATACATATCTGCGTCTGTGTGCGTATCTTTATCGCTCTACAGCATCCCCTACTAAGTCACACACACTCACACACTCATGTGTGTACCTTTATGGTGGCACCGCCTCTGGAAAAATGTCATCTAAGCACGTTTGCAGGATCTGCATAATTTATGTTTGCATGTGGGCAGCAGGAGCCACAGCCAGAGCTAAAGCCGAAATTGGAGCTGGAGAGTGTCAGAGCATTTCTGCTGCCGGGGATTACCCTAGAAAATTAGGTTTCCAGTTTCATGGATACGGACGGATGGGCTATGTGTGGCTCGTATAAAAACGGCACGACCTGCCCGCCATTTTCATAACTGTGCAACTGAGGTGTGCGGCGGTAGTGGAGGGGTGGGTGTGAGCTTGAGGGATAGAAGGTTGTGCAGGAGCTGTGGGGCTGCACGCTCAAATGAATTTATATATTTGTGTGCTCGTTTTATGACTAATATCTTGGAATATCTCAGGGCATGGCATGGCAATGACAGCGTTGCTCGACAGCCGCACTATCAACCACTCCACCCCCCCTCCCCCGGCTGCCCCCTCGTGACAACGACAACCTACACACAGTCGCATATTTTGCAGCGCACTGAAAAATAAAACACAAATATAAACCCGGGCAAAAACAAGTATAAAAATTTGTTTTTCCAACATTTGCCAACGACCAGAGAGACACACGATGTGATGGCTGACGTTTGCCACTGTCGGACGTGGCTGCCACTAGACATCGCAGCAGTTCCCCATCTCTCTACATACATATATCCCAATCCACCAGACCACCCACTCCACTCACCATGTTATTGTCGTTGTTTGCATGTGACGAACTCTCAAAATGCTCATAGCCATTCCCCTCCTACATATACCCCCGCATCTCATACCCTATACCAGCCCCGTCCAGGTGGCTCGAGCTGTTGCGCAGTTGGATACGAAATATTTATTTCATGATGTATGCTAGCTCGTGTCGAGCTGAAATTATTGCATGTTTTTGTAGCTTGTAAGGTGACTAGATATTAAAAGGAGCTTAAAAATGTAAATTCTATTCGCTACTGATGGAGATCTGAACTAAAATGTAATCCATATCTAATATCTATAGAAACTAGTGCAAGAGACTTTTGCATCAGACTGAGTACTGTCTCTTTGGCCAGTATGGAGTACTGGATCTGAACTGGAACTAATGAATATATTTAGATATATCTGAACTAAAATATAATCTTCATCCAATATAGAGACTAATTCAGACTTTTGTATGAGTTCGAGTCCTCTCCTTTTGGCCAGTATATAGATAAGAAAAAATCATATTATATTCTCAACTGTTCAGTATCTAAACTAAAATGTAATATTTGTATATATTTATACAGGTTTTACTGAGACCCAGACTCTGTTTGACTAGTATGAACTACTCCTACTCTACAGTTACTCGACTTGACTCACTCGAGCTTAGTTTCCCTCTTGGCTCACTTCTTATGCATGTCGCATGAGCAATAACAATATATTCGGCTCTCTCATTTTTTCGATTTGCTCAGTCATGTTTTGTTGTTTTTTACGCCAAAAGATACATAAGTATCTATGTATTTTGGCCAAGAAAACAAACTGCAAAATGACGCAAAAGTTCGGCAAACAGAATTTAAAATTTATGCACATACATAAGTATATATTCGCATTCGTTATTTTTGCGCACATGTGTGCGTGTCTGCCTCAGGGATCACGCCCACTCAGACGCCCCAAAATCCCACAGCAAACCATCATAATGTATCTAGGCTGATGCTTGCAAATGTACATATGGGTATATATGAGCAGACATAACTTTCAGTTGGGTTCTGTATCTCATAAATAAAATGCGCGAGACACGTTTCCTCCTCAATGTTTCCACACTGTAAATTGAAAACCAAAAACAAAAAAAAACATATATCTCTGCACATATTGAAATTTGCGCTGTGCGCTGAATATGGAATTTCGTTTTGTTCTGCATTCAATTTCAACTCCCGCTCCTTCTGTGTGTACTGTACTATATCCATAACATAAATATTATAGTCGGATGCGACCATCGAAAAGCTGTAAACTTGCCTCTGTCTCAGCCATAATTGATCCGGAAGCACAGCACAGGATGTGCAGCAGAAAATGCCGTAAGACTACATATACATATGTAATATCATCCAACGGACTATGTTTGATTTTTAATAAATTGAGAATTTTAAATTCCTTAAATTAAGTACATATATTTAATAAAAAGACTATACAGCTCCACTTACAAGTCGATGGTGGATTTTCGCGGTTTGTGGAGGAGGAGGGGGAGGTATCAAAAATATAACACAAACTTGATATACTTACTCTAGAGGGGCATCTAACTGCCAAATATGATGTCTCTAGCTCTCACAGTTTACAAGATCTAGGTGTTCATACAGACGGACAGACAGACAGACATCGACTTAGCTCATCGTACATCTAGATATAATTATAACTAATATTTGTCATAAATATGTTCCCTCAATACTTATTCCACATTTTCAGTGCAATATTTTGACTCAAGTATTTTCTCTTTGCTTCTTTCCCTGCTACTTCTTTAACTTCTTCTTCTTTCGTCATAACATACTTAACATATATGTACATATGAATACAGTGAGTGAGGGGTCGGGGTAATTAACTAAGGGGTGAGACACAAACGAAACGCTTAAATTTACAGGCGAAAAGCCAACGTAATAGAGCGCTTAGGGGCAATCGTTTTGGCGATTGCATTAAGCCTCCATTAAGAGTGCCGACTTGCTCGAATGCAACGAATGCAGTCGAGCATTCAAATTAAAATTGAATCATTATTGAAATTCGTTTAAGAGTGCTTTCCGCTCACCGAATCGCCGACCATCGACAGGCTCATTAAAATGGATAGCCAGAGCAGTTAATGCGACAGGTCTCAGTCTCAGCCAATGGCAGTAGCTCTGCCACTCTTACCCACTTTTTGTATATATTTGTGTGTATTGGTGTGTGTGTGTGTGTATTTGCATTTGGCAAATTGTAAAAATTTAATTCGCATATCATGCACGATAATCAGCGGCGTACATTATAAAACCATAAAAATCGCAAAAGCGCGACCATAAACCGCAACAGAGGCAACTCAACGGATGATGAGGAGTGGAGGAGGGATGAGAGAGGAGAGACGGAGAACGCAACCGGACGGACAATTGTCGCATGCAGTGCCAATAAATATCCGATTATATGGTAATTGTGTACTCATATGCAACTGACTGAGTCTCTGTGTAGCATGTGTGTGCTTAAGTGAGTTTTGCGGCTGACAAAAATGGCTAACTGCATGTTTCTCTATATACCCTGTAAATGTGGCCGAAAGAGTATACAAGGGCAAACAGTGCCAATGAGATACGTGAATTTTTAATAATATTTAATATATGATTTTTATAATTTTAAGAAAAATCTGGTTTATAATACTTATTATCATTTTTAAATATAAAATAAAAATACTCTATTTAATTTAAATTGTATAGATTTCAAAATACTCAAAATTGAAAAGTAAAATCACAATATATCATATAAAAATATACAGAAAATACAATAGATCATAGATAGATTTCTATATACTGAAAACTGAAGAGTAAAGTGGTAAGACATCATATAAGAATACAAAAGAAACTATAACAGATCAAAGCTGATGTTTTCTGAATAACTCTGATATCTATAGGGTACTTTGAGGTCGAACACTTTCAACTCTCAAGAAACATTTAGAGAATATGACAGTTCATAGTTTCTCCTTGCCTGTCTCTGATATATACAGGGTATTATCAAGTCGCACACTCTCTCTCCTATAATTTCCTAGCAAGGGGCAACTTCTTGACTGAATCGACCGCCCTCAGAGTACAATTTGCATTTGGCTGGCCGCAGTTTTTTTGCACAGCTGCAAATAGCGAAATGGCAACGGCAAATTGAATGCAAATTTGAATAAATATTTATGGTATTCCCTTTGCTTATTATTTGTAGTCATTTAAATATTCATTGCCCCTGCCACAGAGCACTATAACACTTTAAATTGTGTTTGTATTAACTGGAGATTCTTAACAAAATGGCGCTGAAGGTGTACACTGCACACAAAGTGGGGGGTTTAATTTTCATGTCCATTAACCATGCAAAATGGTTATAGGCATGGCAGACGAAACGAAAGGATAAGCGACCCCGGGCCGGGCATGCCTGGAATACTTACAGAGAGCTCTAGAATTTGAAATTGGAGCTGACGCACAAAATACGAGTATAAATTCAAAATAAAGTTTAACGAAGCCAATCTGTGGCATGGCATGGGAGGACGCAGATTGATGGAGCCAGTGTGACTCTGTGATGATGCTGTGAAGGGAGGGCGAGGGCAGCAGGGAAGCAGAAGGGGATCAGGAGCATGCAGTAGGCGGCCGGCTATGAGCCATGAAAGTTATCAAAGCGTGTTATTACGAGCAACGAAGCGAAACGCAGAGCAGCGAACAATCTCAATCTCAAGTGGATGCCTGTTGGCTGGCCGGGCCGTGCCGGGTCTGGCCTGGCCTGAAGCCACTTGTGGTTGCCTGGCATGAAATGATTTTGTTCTCCACTCCGCTCCGCTCTCATTTCCCAGCACGCACGCAAATAATCAACTGAAACGCATCAAATTCGTGAAAGGGATAAAAAGCAACAAAATGGCTGGCGATTTTTAAAAATACTCGTACGTGAGACCCTAGTTTGATTTTGTTTTGGAATTTGGAATTTGTTTCCGTTGACGCAGCTCCTTTTGCCCCCGGTGGGAGTACACGTGGGGCGTGGCTATCGGCAGAGAGTGAACCCGGAGGCTAGAGCTCAGGTTGTGCTGTTGCAGTGAATTTGTGGCTGCGAATCGTAATTCAATAAATTTTAAATCGTAACACCAAATGGCACAGTGTCACAAAGCCACTGAAAATGTCAATGAAATTTGCCATAAAGTATAGTTTATACGAGTGTATTATTATTATAATTTCTCTGCATATAAAATACGCTTTTAACTGCAGTATGCCATCAACTTGAACAGCGAGTTTATTGATAAGATTCATTGTATTATGCTCGTAATAAATATAAATCAATGAAAATGTCATTAAAAGCAATGATTAAATGAGCTCATAAATAATGTAATTATCATAAATTTCAACAATCAGAGCATTTTACAGCGAATGAATGAAGAGTATTGAATGAAAAGTAACATGAAGTCTAAAATATAGAAAAAGACTATTTTAATGCGATAAAATACGTAACGAATATTGATTGAAGAGTTTGAAAAACTTTTACAACGTTATTTTTTTAAAGAAATAAAGAAGTCTTAATTGCAAAATATTTATACAAAAGTTGTTCAAATACTCGCAATAATTTATAATAAAAAAATTGAAAATAAGCAAAATATTTAAATTATTTTATATTTTATATAAATTATACATTTCATATTTTATTATTTTTAAAATCTCAGCACTGTAAATTACCGTTTCTATTTTAAGTTGAAAGATATTTTCCCAAAATGCACGCCCATTGATTGGGCGGAACAAAAGGCGAGCTCATGCAGGCAGCTCTTACCCCAGAGGAGCACACACACACACACACATACACACACACACTTACACTCCTGCTTATGCCACTCGCAATCAAGGTACTCGCTCTGTGTGTATGAGTGTGTGAGTTTGTGAGTGCTTGGGGCTGGTTGGGTTTCAATTTATGGTGCACTGACGCACGTGAAATCCTGTGAACGGTTTTACGGATTTTTTAAAATAAAATTTACGGATTAAGTTATTGTGCGACGTATGCATGAGGTTTTGCTGCTGCCGCTCCGCTAGACGAGAGCACTGAGTGAGTAGTAGCAGGGGGTGGGGCAGGGGAGGGAGGCAGCTCTAAGGTCGATTACGTTTTACAACGCAAGCATAAAAGTTGATTGAAAATGCTTATTAGATGCAAGATTAGATGCGATGTGCAGCAGGAGAACAGGCGACCATTTTTGTTCGGAATCAAAGCCAGAAGTCCAAGCATAAAAATTCGCTGGAGCTGCGACGTGAGCAAATTTAGCTCTCGGTTTATACCTCAGAGACGGTGGATGACGGAGGCCAACTTAATTGAAATGTCGTGCCAGACAGTGTAAAGTTTAAAATATATTCCAGGGAAGGAGGAGGAGAGACTGGGGCATAGGTGCGAACGCAAAAATTAAGTCCACAGGATTTACAGCCGCCAGGTAATCTCATTTAGTCCGTATAATATTACCACTCGGCGTGTGCTCGGTCCCAAATTGAACTTTTTCGTCTGTTTATATTTTGTAGAACTCAACAAAAGCAAAAGGCAGCGAAAAGAAAAACCGAAAACAAAATATTTCAACACAAACAGAAAAAAAAGTTACTTTGATAACAATGCTCATCAAAATTTCAGCTACAAGAAAAAACTTTTATACAAACAAAATTTCAATGGGAAAAACCACACACAGCGCCGGATTCATCAACAGCCCCAAAGTCCATAGACAGCAAAAAGAAAAGCCAGCAAATTTGAAGATAAAAACGACACTAAAACAAGTTTTTGTATGCTCTTAGTTTTTAAAAGAAAATAAACATAAAATCTGTTGCCAAATATATTTGTATTATATTAAATTATAATCATAAAACAATTTTTCGGAAGGTTATATCTATTGTCTTCTTGTATGTAGTTCAGCAGAAAGTGTATATAATATCGACCTTTGTCTCGGCTAAGTACAGGCCCAACAACATTGACTGCCAAAACTGGTGTTATGCGAATTTCATGAAACATTCATGACATACTACAACAACAACAACTCATCGTGGAGCAACAAAATTAAACAGATCCAGAACACGGCGAGCTCAATGGCCGCCGCTGAAAGATACTTTCAGGCACATAGTTGGATAAATGCCCTCCGCAGACGCTCACGCTCTAGTCCGCCCCCTAATGCCCATCAGCAGTACATAAAAAATGGAAAAAAATAAATAAACTTTTTCCTGCTGTGGTTATTTTTGGTAGCTAAAAGTTAAATGAGAAAAGTTCCGTTCCGGCATTCCAGGCCGTAACTAAAACTGTGCGTTTATTAACCGTAAGTAATTCACAAAGGTCCAAGTAGAAGCTATCCCAAAGATACAACAACCTCCTCACAAATGTAGCCGTAGATGGTGGATAAGATATATTTACTACTCATATATAGAGTGAGAATTTAACTCCACATATTTAACGAAATAAATGTAAACTGAAATCAATAACAATAAAGTTTTTAGCAGCACTTTTTAAGCAACTCGTAAAGTACTGCAATAATTTCTTTACGTATAAATATGATCATATTATTAGAGTAATTGTCTGCTTTTATGTCCAAAGGCAAGTTCATAACGTTTACAAATCAAATTATTGTAGCACAAACTGTTTCTAATACACTTAAAATAATTATATGGTATACATGTAAATGTAAAGGAAATATAAATATAAATAGAATACAAATGGATATGGAAAATATACTCTGAAATGAGTTGAGGCTTTGCTTAAAATTAAATGCTATATAATCAGCATTTTCTGGAATTTTTAACTAAACAATTTCAATAGCACTGAATATGTATAAAGAAAAGGTAAGGAAATCTTTAAAGAGTATACAATTCTGCTGTATTTTCTTCCCACATGTAAACATATGATGTATCTAAACAAGACGCTATTGAATATATGTATTATCAGATATGAACTGCTAGCTTTTGTTCATATTCTCTACTTTCTATAGCTCTTACACTCCTCTCTCTTTAGCTAATAAAATACGGCAAACTTTCCTCTTTTCTTTCTCAGTGTATTTACACATTTCGACGCTGCAAAACCCACCCCTAACACAGCCTGCCAGAAACTGTAGCTAAAAGTAGAGCAGCCTTTGGTGGTGGTGGCAACCATGGCTGTCGATGTTGTTGTTGTTGTTGTAGTTGTTGCCTTCAAAAAGGTCATGCTGCCGTCCTGCCCCCTGCCATACCCAGCCCTGGCATTGATGGCTGCCAAACTGAGCACAGCGGCCATGGTGTTGGTATTTGCCGTCGGTGTATCTGATAGATACACAGCCAGCGGTTGCACAACGCATGCGAAGATGTGTGTATATATAGAAGTGTGAGTGTGTGTGTGTGTGTGTGTTGGGCGTGGCTCATAAGCCTGCAGAGTTGCCTAAAACAAGAGCAAGTTGAGGCTTCACGTGAGTCTAGTGTAGGGCGACGATTGATGTAGGATTTGGGAGCATCGTTCAGAGATCTTTCTAATTTTATACAAATCCAAGGAGAGAGGCAAGTTGAGTGAACGCAAATTGCTGAATGATATAGAGCAGAAGACGCTGGAGACGGAGGAGACGCTGGAGAGGCATTTGCCTATTTGGCGTTATGCGTGTCCCGGCGTAATTTACGAGCAGCCCGCCGTATGTTGGGCTCTGTTCCGTGCGTTCCACTCTCACACACTGTGTGTAGGTGTGCGCTCAGATTTATGGTCGCATCATAAAACAATTAACAAGCCCAAACTCGTGCCACATAAATTGCAGCAGTTTGTCTACCTCTCTGCTGCGGCTTGTGTTACATTTCACAGCATTTTGTTATTACAGTAGAAGACGGAGATTTGCCTTGAGAACAGACCAAATTGGCATCAGGCCACGCGGCTTGTCAACTGTTCTACGGCTGCTGCTGCTGTTGCTGCTGCTGCTGCTCTGTTGCTTCTTTTTTAATTAACCACACAAGATTTCTACTCATTTTCATATCGTAAACGTTTATCCAACTTAATAAGTCGTAAACGCGCCACCGGCGACGGCTTCTAACAAAGTTTCATGGCCCTCATTGGGACCTTTGCAGCATGCGTATGGGATTTGCTGACGGCGCAGGTGAAAGTGTCCATATGCGCCAATGAAAATACACACACACCCACTATTACATATGTATATTACTCATATGCACACTCGTATAAATCTTTGACATCCTATTGCGCCAGTGTCGTGCCCCATCGCACATGCAGGCGATTACAGATGACAAACGCCTGGAACAGCAATAATAAAACCTTAAAAATATCATATACAGCTCGAAATGACACGCAATAAGTTTAACTAGACAATGGAAAATATTTAGAAAATTAACAGCGAATCTATTTAGAGTACAGCTAGAGTGTCTATAATGTGGAACTGGCAAGGGCAGGCATGACAGAGCGGTTCAATATTCTATCTACAGAGCGAAGAGGCCGAGAAGTTTTGAGAATTTGAGTAGAAACAGAGTAAAATATACTTGTATTTAGTGCATAATTCATAGAGCTTGATATTAAACACGGATTTCAACAATTTAAAACACAAACCAATAAAAAGAGATTTCGAACAAGTTGATCGAATTTGGACTCCAAATAATAATATCTTTTTTATATACATTTTTTTAATTATTTTCCAACAATCAAATGTTCTCTATTGAAACTAAAATGGATGATTATAAAAAGAACTCACTTAATATATATTTTACAAGTTTCACAGAACTTATTTTAAATAAAGTGTGCTTACATTAAGTTCGACTTAATAAGATTCTGTTTTAAATTCAACAAAGTTGACTTCAATTAAGCTTGCCTCTTTTTAACTGAATTTTCTGCAATTTTTACCACTGTAGCATTTACTTAATTTCCAAATTCTCAAACTGGCAGCTCAAAACTGTATCTCAGAGCTTATTTAATATTCATTGACATCTCCTGCCGCTGACACCGAGTCATTGTGGGGCGACAGGTGCTACAGCAGCATCTTTTTGTTTCAGCGCCCGACAATATTCTTTTAATGGCAGCGATTAACACACACACACACACAGATGCCCTCTCTTTTAATTAAGTCGTCGCTGCATACGCCGCAGTGTCACAATGCCACGCCCCAAGGGGGAAGGCGAACTCTTTTTAGTAGAATTTTTTGCTGATGCCATTGTTTGACTAATCTCTGTTTGCGCAGCGACCTCCCATAACTCTGTGTGCCTAGTCAGCAGAGCGAGAAAGGCAGTGACAAAGGGAGAGGGGAGAGATTGTAAGCCCTGTCTGATAATGTGAACCCTTCTTGGTCCAATACACACACACACATGAGCCATATGCCATAAAGCTACCCACATATTTCTGAAAGATACTGTCAACATGTTTGTTAATGCCATTTTGAAATTAACAAGTTTTTCAGATAAACTTTGAATTTAATTTCAGCCAACGTGACTTCTCGGATTGGCATTGGCCACCTCTTAAATTCCCATCCCCACCTCCCCACCCTCCCTCAATGTGTCCCTATCAGTTCCATAAAGTATCGAACTTATGCGTTCTTCAACTTTGCATTCGCCTTTGCCTTAATCGAAGTCACGCTCTACAACATATTTTAGAGAATATTTAATAAAAATCATCGTAGACCCCTTTAGCTATTAACCCTTTTTAGCCAGGCTTAGCTGATAGTCTGTTGTGGTCAAGATCTTTGCTGTTGCTCCCTCGCAGTCTCTGTGTGTGTGTGTCTCTCCCTTCTCTACGATTCGATTCAGTTCAGTTTTGGTTTGGTTTGTTTTGTTGCTCATTCGAGTTAAAAGTCATAAAATTATTTATGATGCCATTAAATCATCATTATTGTCTTGGCGACCTTGAACCATTAGGCAACCACTGTTCCACCGCTCCCATTTCGAGAGACATTCGCTTTCTTTTGCATTTCTTTTACACACACATTCGTTTTATTGTTTGCCGCCTTTTTAATGCCCGGTGTTTTCCATTTCAAGCCTTTTGCTTCGCCATTTATTAGTCGACTGTTTTCTTTAATTGGGTCAAAGTGTTTAGAGGGTTAAGGTTAAAAAAAAAAACGGTTTACTCGACGTCAGTTTCTAAGTAATTCATAAACAAATAATACAAAGGCTACAGAAAGTTGTAGGACAGTATATATTATACACTGCGAAAAAAAATAGTCTTAAATTAGCATTAAAAGTGAGAATTTTTCATCAAACAAATACTTTCGCGCCTTTCAGATACATTTACATCTAACAGATACTTTTGTATCTGACAGATACTTATATATCTTTCAGATACTTTTGTATCTTACAAACCCCACAGGTACTTTTTCATCTTATAGACATTTATTTGTGTGTGTATGTATATGTATGTATGTAGATGCTGGGGCTATCGACGTCTGAGCCAAAGGAAAGTATAGGGTATCCTACTGTCGGATGCAGGCGACTGTAGCTTTCCGAGTAGGAAAATGTGTAGGAATCAATTCCCTTGATTTAGTTTGATACAAACATTTGTCTTAAAACCGTGAAAATAGTTCACAATTAAAGTAGGACTCAAAGTCTTGATTTTGAGATATAAAAAATTGTACTTCAAATCACGGAACACATTTACAATTAAAAAAGTAAAGTGCAGTTAATTACCTATGTGATTTCAATTTAATTAAATTAACTAGTTCTAAGTGTGCTCAACGCTTTTGCTTAGTCAATTGCATACAACGATAAAGAGAACTTATTAGCATTATGAATATGAAATGAAACCTGCATGAAACTATTGTCGCTCGAGCCATAAAAATGAATGAATTTAATTTCTTGCTTGCACTAGTTCTAATTAATAAGTTAAGGGGCAAATGGTGGCATTTAATTTTCGTAGCAATTGTGCTGTGTCTTCTGACCGTCGAGTAGTGGTAGGGGGAGGGGGAGTGGGAATGAGAGTGGGAGCTTGTGGCTCGTTGGCTTTTAGTGCGCCTCGATTTGTGCGAAATTTCTGGCTGATAAAGCAATGGCAACGGCAATGACGCGCACGAGTAAATTTCCTTTTCGGTTTCTTTATTTGCCACGGCTTGTTTCCATTTGTCTACGCTGTTTGTGTAAGTTTTCCATTTGGATAATGGAAAAAGGCCATTTCATGCCATTACTCTGGGCTCGGGGCTCTGGGCTCGGGGCTCTGGGCTCTGGTCGTCCGACCCGGGGGCAATTTGAGGCGCACTATTGTAAGAGGCGGCGACTTGGCATAAGTGGATGTGGGCACGGCGCCATTGAAGCAGCCAGCCAGCCACCGCCTCTTGCCACAATGATAGAGGGACGGGCTAGGACTAGGGCCACAACAAATCCATTTGAAGATAGCACTATTATGTTGCCTTTGGTGTTGTTGTTCTTGTTAGTTGAGAATATACTACTACTACTATACTCCACTTTGCCCAGTGCGCAATTTGTGCTTTTGGCTTATTTCAAGTTTTTTACATTTGCAAAATGAATTGTAATGAAGTGGAATGAGGCGTGCCACTTGCCATAGCGACGTGCCACGCCTTGATCTCCAAACCCAAACCCAACCCCGACCTGCCCCCTGGAGCAATGGCCGTCTAGCAATAAAATCATATTCGCCGGGCGCCAGCCAGCTCTCAAATATAATTTTTGCACAAAAAGTCGTTTAACAGTGTCTTTTTCTCTGAAAGATTGTAGGAATGGGTGATGGGCGATGGGCGATGGGTGATGCCTGATGGCTGATGGGGTAGCTCTCTTGTTGTTTTGGCGCTGCTTTTATTGGTGTTATTAGGTTGAAAGCACTCCCATTGATGGGTGACTACTGATGCCGCCGGATGTGGGACAGTTAATGCCTAATGGCTTTCAGGTCAGCAGTCCCATAATCTGAATCACAGCAGCCAATAAAACAGCTGCAGGATCATTCAATCGTTCAATGTCAGCGGCAAGAACTCCATCCTATATCCATTCAGACTGGACCCAACACATGTTCTCTGTATTTTTGCATACTTTCGATTAATTTGTATAAGAAATACATTTCGCTGTCATTCAACTCGAGCTGATCAAATGTGTAAAACAACGCAAATTTATGAGAAGCAGCGAAAAACAAAACAAGTTTTTCTTTTTCTGCTTAAAATTAATGACAGTGGTGCAAGATTATGAGAGTAATTTTCAAATTTAGCGGGATTTTATTAAAATAATAATAGAACTCGAATATATATTTAGAAATAAACTACTACTAAAGTGCTACTACTTAGTCGGTCGTAAAATACCAGAGAATGGCTTACTCTCATTTAGTGAAATAACAACTCTTTCAGTGCTCATTAAATTAGGAAATTCTGTTGAGAAATATGTAATAAAAGTAAAGTATTATGTAGTTTGATTCTTTCAGCACACTAAAAAATGCAAATAAAATTCAAATTAAATGAATATATCTTTGATACATACAATACACTATAAACATACAAATATATTTATATGTTAATTATATAAAGTTTATATTTAAACATATAAATTAAGTTAATATTTAATTTCATATTATTTACCATATGTCAATATTTTACATTTCCTAATATTACTTGAAATTTATCTACATTTCTATACACTTTTATACCACTGTGCAGCTGCTCGTTTGCGTGCGTTATTGCCATAAGTTAATGAGCATGGGAAGTGTCTTCATTAGCGAAACTCTTTCATTAGAGTAGCGTAAACTCGCAATGCCTACTTTTGGCTCTTCACGTAGAATAGTAGTCAAAACATGGCCAATCAGAGAAGACAATGAATAATTTCAAATGTATAATTTTAATTGCAGATTTGATTTATAATCAGTTGTTGGCTTTTCTATTATCTAACTATAATAGCTGAACAATTTATGACTTCCCCTTGAATATTTTGACAAGGGTCCTTGAGGAAACAGAGCTCTCCACGAACTGTGTGTGGCTGCACTTGAGCAATCAGCTATCAAATATAGACATTTGTCAAAGAATTTAATTGACATGGAGATAATGATGATATTATGCAATACAACATGGCGGATTCTAAAATAATTTCCATTTCCATTTTGTACGTTCAATTACCCCCTTTAGATTTTGGAAATTGTTTCTGTTTCTACTTATGCCTTGGGTATGCCAAGTGCAGCACTTGAGACCCATCGAGCATTTTCATTTGTTATCTTTTGGGTTCTTTGCGTCTTTTCTTTTAGTTTAAATATTCTAGACTCGTTGCCGTACAGATTTATTGACTACTTGACTTTTGGTATGAGTATTGGCTCTGCATTTGTATGTATAATTATTTTGCATGTGAGTAGAAGTTTTCCTGTTCTTTTTACTGCTCACAACAGCTGACATCTTGCTTAGTTATTATTGTTATTTAAACATCCTCATATCGAGCATATTTCATTTGATTTCCATTTGATAGTTTTGGCGCACGTGCTCGCTTTGCCTCAACACATTTTCCTATTAGTTTTCCTTTTTATGTGCGCCATAAATCAATTTGGAAAACAGGCGGACGGACGTAGTTAATTTAAGAAATGGATTTGGCTACAATAAATTATATCAAGTTGAAAGAAAGGCTAATTAAAAACACGATTTCTGAATGTCAACATGGTTATATACATAGTTCTATAATCGTACATTATCGCATATATGTACATATATACATATATCCATTTGTTCATTCAGAATCCACTTTAACTATACAGTCTTTCGAGCTGTTTCGGAATTCCAACCGATAAAATGGTTCCACTCAGAATCTAACCAACGCCGACAGCAGCGTCGGCAGCAGCAGCAGCAGCAACAGCACAACACCAACACATTCAAATCAGACACACTAACACTAGAGCAGTTGGCTCGCTTGTGTTGGTGAGCCAAAGAGAGAGAAAGAGAGCACACGGTGTGAGCAGAGCGGAAATTCCAAGTGTGCATGTGTTGGTGCGGCTGACAGCGGCGCCATCTACCACTCAATGCGTGCAAGACATCGCAGAGACTGCAACACCAGAGGTCGCCCTACCAGGGGGTGTGTGAACTCGGCTAAAACATAGAATGCATATTTACAGCAAGCGTGCAATATCGTTTATTTAATCAATAACTGCAGAGTTTATAAACGATTTCAATGCAATTCCGGATAGATTACAATGGGGGCAAAATTATATTGAATGCGGCATACCGGCCGTAACACTTAAAATTTGAAATAAACTTGATCCTGCAGCCGGCACAGATTCTAAATATAATTTTTAAATTTTTTTTTGATTAAAAAGTAATCAATCCGTCTAGGCAGCAATAGCATTGAAACTATCAACAGGTTCAGGAGCTAAATGAGTAAGATGAGAAAAGTAATTTTGACATTAGTCTGGACCTTGCTACAAACACCCGAGAATTGTACTTGTACTCCTTCCACGATCCCTAGTGGTGACTAAACTATTACAGTAAAAAAAGAAACGTTAAGTTCGAAAGTTGAAGGAAATGGTTTCGAGCAACAGCATCAACGACAGGCAGTGATAGCCTATATGGCGCCATCTAGTTGCGCTTGTGTTGTACCACAAGTTCGATTGCAACGCGGTGTGCTCACATCATACATGTCCGCGATGCCAAGGGAACATGCGTAGTTGTGAAGTGAACAAGTGTACAGAGTGTAAATTAATTAAATTGTTAAATTATATTATTTTAAATTAATTAATTCTTTAAAATGGCACACAACTTGAAGTCTTTTAGTCACAAGGCAAATTGTATCGAGCTTAGGGAGTGAACATAATGGATGTACAGCATGTATGAGTGATATGTATGGGTGAGTGATATACATACAATAAGTACTATGTTTTACTAGATGTATACTACAGTTAATTTTAATACATACATACATATGTATGTACATATGTACACCACAAAATAATAATAACAGTTTAAAAATAGGTGCATGGTTCTATTACCAAAAGTTATCTTTAACTATGCCATCTGTATGTACTACTTATGTATGTACTTTATGTGTTGATACTTGTACATATTGTACTTGTCTTGTATATAAAATCATTATTCAGCGCGGCAGCAATCGGAATTCAGGCCAGACCTGGTGGTAAAATAGCTAAATGAGCAGCTCCGGCGTTGAACCCTTAGCTACCTCAGCGACCTTAGCTCCGCCCATTTTATAATGGCCTCTGTCGCATTGCCGCATTGCCGCGTTGCCAGAGCGACGCATGCGCCATGCCGGCGAAAATGGAAGACAAAGCAAACAGCGAGAGTATACAGCGTATGGCCTGGGGATGGCATGGAGAAGAATGAAAAGGGCATGGGGATGGTAATGGGATTGCATGGAAAGGCATGGCATGGGATAAAATTGTATGGGTGTATGGGTACTATAGAGCGCGTTTTCCGTCGCTGATTACCATTTTGATAAATTTATTCAAATGAGAAGCGCTCAATATGGTAATGACTCCTGGGGCCGAGGCTCGCATCTCTTGCCACGCTCTTGGCGCTCTAGGTCTAGGCAATTAAAATTCAAATGGCTTTATGATATTTCTTGGTGCCGACAATAACTCCAAGTCTAGGCTGGAACATTTTATCGTCTCACTGCACTGTCGCATTGGGCGCTCATGTGGCATTAATTATGCGGTGATAATGTCTTGCTTTGTTGCCAAGAGTTTGGATTCTTATTTTATGAAAGTGTCAGAATAAATTACATTATTTTTAAGCCAGCCCGCGTCTGTTCCCAGGAACTGATAACCGGGGTCTCAGCCTTATGCCCGTGTCGCCTGACTGCTCAGCCTTTGAATTTCAATGAATGTAGGCGGCGACACTTGGCTCTGTCTATGCATACACACACACACACACACACACACACTCATTTGTATATATTTATGGCTATATGTATGGCTGGGATATAAATATGTTCATACCCATGTTCTTCGCCCACTAGCCCATTTGACATTTGCCATTGCCAGACGACATAATACAAGCACGAGCTGCCTTTCCCATTCCCATTTCCATTCGCTCTGCTCTTGTTATTATTATTGTTGTTGTTGTTTCTGTTGTGGTGGGTGGGAAGGCAATTAATTTGTGACATAGACATCGAGTTCCACACGTCATCAATTAGCTCAGTCTGCATTCATGGGCAACTCTAGGGGAAGTTGCAGCTGTACATATGTTACATCATCTCAGTTGAGTCTCTGCGGATCTGCTTGATCGATTTCACGTGAAGCAAACCCCTTTTTCTACCAAACCAGACACCCAGCCGAGTGTTCTCTGTGGTCTTGTACTCTAACCATTGTTCAAATCCAAATATTTTGAGGCTCAGGCTGCTGTAAACACACTTTATGATGTGGCCATAAACGTGCTCTTCTTTCACGCTTTCGCCTTATATCCAACTCTGAACTGGACCGTCATTAGGCCCAAATTGGACCACAACCAAATTCTGTGTAGAATTTTGCGTCACTTGCTGAACGTTATTCAGTTTTTAGCGTCATAAATAATGTGAGGGGTGAGTAAGTAACCCTTTAATACCTGCCTGTCTGTTTTGCTTCCTTTTTCCTTTGTTGGGAAAACTAGTTCGAATTGCATTTACCATTTAGCATGTTGTATACTCTACACTCTGCACAGTTATGCGGAAAACGTAGAGCATATAGCACTTGATTTCTAGAAATTGTCAATACCAATGCTAGCGTACAATTGTTAATAATATTATTAAGATAATATTTTAAACTTAGAATTCTACAAGCATTATTTATGTGTTAAATAAATTATACATCTTCTAGCAGATTTTCTTTATATTATTTGAAATCTCCCAAGTAGGAGTTGACCTTATTTCAATAACTAAAGCAAACAAAGCTAGAAACCGCGGTTTTACTTCGGATCACACAAAAAATATATGACAGAAAATTTTAAAATCGAAAAATACAATTGATTCCTATTTGTATGTTTTTCAACTATGTATTTGAAAATAAATATCTCAAGACTGTCTCTGTGTTCGTTTTGTGTACATCAGTGTAATGTGAAATATAATATTATCTATGTGCGTATATGTACGCACCTCTATCATCATCGCAGCATTAATCTTGTCAAGGTGAGTATCTCGAATACAATTGTATTTACCTGTCTTCAGTTTGTTAATAATTATATTTTATCCTTTCGGTACACAACCTTAACAATGTGGCAAAACTCTTTTTCAAGCCGTGAACAAAGTTAATAAGTTAATACCAAGTTAATACCAAGGTATTTATTTGAAAATTTGACTTGCATCTTTAATCTATCTAGATTTTTCTTTTATATACTATTAAATACATTTTTAGCAGCATCAAACGTTCTCTATCTCCGATCATAAACTTCGTCGTCGTAATTTTTCCAACATCGTAGACGTTGTATTAGTGTACACTGCTCTTCATATGAAAAGCAGAGACTATAGTTCAACATCTCATGTGAACGTAATTGGAGAAATAACGACAACGAAGATTATGCTCAAAGATAGCCGATGTTTTGATGTCATAATTATGATGGTCTGAAGTATTTGCAATATGAGCAAATCAAGTGGAAGCTGATGGAGTACTCTGTGGACTATAGGGCTTTTTGTACTAAAGCATTTATCTATGAGGCTTATATTTGCTTATACTAGCGAGCGTATGCTATACGATACTTAAATATATCGTTTCAACAAAAAAAGTCATTTCTCTACTCTTTATCGGCAAAGGGAGCTCGCTAATTTATACCCTGCTCTGAATGACGTACTACCTGAGGAAATTAATGATACTTGAATGGAAGATAATCGCCAGTATCAGTATATAGAATATATAGAAAACAATATATACATTCAGCAACTAATATGATATGCACAACGATGACGAAGAATATATATAAGTGGATTAAGAATCTCCATGTTGCTGTATATTCCAAGACAAAATATTCCTTCTGATGTATTGTTTTTAAATTCACTTTTATATAATATAGTCTTGATATTTTATAACGTGTCTTATATTGCATACTCTATCAATTCCATTTAGAATATCTGCAAGCCGATTTGCCGGCGGTTCGTTAGACTAAGTGAAATGATTTAAGATGGAAGTTTAAATAATATTTTGTACTCACCCGAGAGGTCGCTGTTGTCCCATTTGTGCTGCTAAATTTGACGTTGACTCTGTTTACATGAGAGCTTGTGGCCATGGCCATGAATCAGACCCACTATTTATGTCCCGAATGTCAAAGATGGCGGCAACAAATCACTTTAATTGAATTCACGCCCAGCGACACCGACAAACCCAAACGCAAACGCGGAGCACATTGGACGGACGGAGCAAATGGATGGATGGTCCCCGGGTCCACCAGAAAGAGCAGCGACCGCCAGCTAAACCACAAACATCAGATACATATACACACAGATATACTATACTATAGTATATGTATGTATGTATGCGGGAGAGCACGCAGCGTGAATGTGGTCAAGTTAAACTTTTAGCCAGAGTAAAACACACGCGAATATGCAATCGGCATTCACAGTCACATATGAGTGTATTCACAATTAGTCGAAGAGTGCTCGTTGAGTTGCTTTTGTGCTTTTGTCATTATTATAATTAATTCTGTTATTTTTTTGGCAGTTCACCGAACCGGCTTGAGTTGATTTACAGCCACAGCCACAGTCAGTGCTTCCACTCTGGCATTCATTTCTGTTTCTTCTCTTTTACTTGGGTTCTTTGGCTGTGGCTTTTCTTCAGTTTTGTTCAATTATTCACAATTGGAGTCACTCGCCGTTTGAATGGCCAGCGCAGACAATGGCAGCCGGACAACGGGCTCTGCTGTCCGACTCTGAATGCGACATGGCGATGGTAACAATGGGAATCCTCAGCTCGACTTCAGCTGCTGCTGGAGTCGGAGTCGGCCTGAGCCGATATCAATCGCTGTATGGCGAATGGAGCAGGACGTCTGGTTGACGCGACGTCGACCTGATAGCAAAGTGTCCAAAAAATAATATTTGCTGTTCAGTTTGACAGAAGTCAGTGGCTGCCGAGGCCAGACCGAAGCTGAGACCCGTGGCAGTGGCAGAGGCAGCGGCAGCGCGGTCGGCGCACGAAGTGGCGTCGAGACAAGAACGAAACGAAAAGCGAACAGAGCGACATGGAATGAGAGTGAGAACAGCCACACAGAGCAATCAGATACAGTCAGACGACGGAACAGGGGAAAAGGTGTCGCTTGGCGGTGGTTGAGAGCCAGCCGAAAGCCTGAATGCCATGTGTCTGTGTGTGTGTTGAGATGACAAAAAAAGGTCATAAACCCGCAGCAGAAGCAGCGTCCGCAACACTTACGCTTACGAGAATGCCAAAGGACGGAGGACAGAGAGGACGTGGAGAACGAAAACGAAATGAAAATGCGACCGAGACAGCGACTGAGACTGAGAATGAGCATGAGCTCTGGGAACTGGGAACTGGGAGCTGGGAGCAGCGTCACATGGCAGCACCACCAGTGAAAAGATGAAAAGCCAGAGGAGCAGCGGCAGCAGCAGAAGAAGAAGCAGAAGCGAAAAGGCAAAGCGATGGGTAATAAAACTTGCGTTTACCTTTTCTCTCTTTCAGGCGCTCACTTGCGCACTCGCTCGCTCGCACACAGAGATAAGAAACAACCACCGTAGTACACACACGCACACTCACACACACACCGATGCAGAGACAGAGACATGTCCAATCATTTTATATACGCCATTTGCTGTCTGCTGTAGATACATTTGTATCTTTATGTGCGAAACAAGTCCACACCAAGCATTCCCTGTATACATGCCACACACACAGATGCATACATGTGTATTTGTGAGTGTGTGTGTGTGTGTCTGTGTGTATACGCTGACGACATCGGCATCAACGACGAGTCAATTTTGAATTCCAGTTTCGCATCTCAGTGGTTGTAGTAGTTGTAGTTGTTACTGTAATCATTTGATTGTTATTCTTTCTGCATTCTGCTTCTTGCCTCTTGTCTACTACTATGTGGCAAGCTGGCCAGCAATCTGTCCACCACCATCTGTAATGTTGACTGAAACTTGTAGTATTCTGGGGTTCGACTGTCTGCCCAGCATCTATGGCACGTTTACCATTTGATTACCAGATCGAATTGTATTGAATTAGCTACATATTTCTCAGCATTTGTTACTTTCATTACAACCTTCCTCTTCTCCCGCTGTCACTGCAGATGCCACAAATACTCTACTTGTCGCTCTATGTTTTTGGGGCGCAACGAAACGAGTACCATATTTCATATATATCCCAAGGGAGCGTCTCTCTTATCTCCTAGAAACACTAATTGGTTGAATTTTTAGTCTTTACATTCCATATTACTTCGTGAAGTGTTTCCTTTTGAAACACATTTTAGTATTTTTAGATTTGATAGAGAAAATAAATCTTTCAATTTTAGACAGCGAGATGTTTTAAGAAATAAAATAAATATTTAAGAAATAGCAATTTTAGCAAGCTAAACTTTTGTTAATAACTTTAGAGCTTTAGCTCTACTATTATACTGTAGAGTTTAATCAAAACATACAAATTTATAAATTTAAAAAAATTTTAACTAAATTTACTCAAATGAAATATAATGAATTTAAGTACGATTTTTTGTATTCCAATATGTCTGGTACGATAAAAATAGGTTCAAGTACGATACTTACTTTATATTTGAAACAGAGCTGAACATCTACATCTACATCTGTACATCTTCAAAGTATTTCTACTTACATAGATTCGATTTGCAGCTCCTATGTATATTATTTCTAATTTGTTTATTTATTGAGAGCTCATGATAAATAGCTTATAAAATTTTTAGTATAGTTGCCTTTGTTAATTGTGTACATAATTAAAAACAAAATCGAAAAAATGGATCTTACTTTTTTTCGCGGGAAGTGGTCGATATTTTATCAAAAATGATCCCAAATAAGATGTTTCTGTGATTAATGATGTACTCTGCTTGAGAGAAAACTTCTTTATTTAATTCCAAATGAACCAAGACCTGTGAAAATTAGTGCAAAGGGTAAATGAGCTTAAAGTTAAAACCAAATAGAATTTCTTAAAATTTTTATAATATTTTTTCGTGGATACAACTGATACAAAAAAAAAGTAATGAAGTTGCTTGATATGAAAGCTCTAACAATCAGAAAATATGAAAAAATATAATAATAAATATAAAACATTTTAAAATATTTAAATGAAAACTTTATAAAATTGTATACACTGTGAAGACATCGATGTCGTAACTTAAAATTTCGATGATGGTGGTTGTATATTTGATTGGACTTCAACGTAGTCGCATCAACCCAGCAAGCTAACAAAATCCACCCGCCAACAAAAGCAACTGTTATTGAATGGTTGGAAAGCGTTCGCCTTGTATATAACATAAAAAACGCATTAAGTCGGGCCAAAGCCAAACACTTTACCTCACAATCTTTGAACCTTTTGCAGAGGGGAAATGCCAATGTTTACATAGCAGGGTGCATTTTATGACATTTCTCTTCTGCGCTTGCTTTGCAGCCCCCATCTCAAGAGAATATCGACAAAGTTCAGTGTAGAAGTGTAGAAGCAAATCTGACTGTGTACATATGAATGTATACATATCACATACATATATGTATGTACTATGTACATAGTACATTTGCATGTGTACACTTTTTAATGAAAAAGGTTATTTATGCCACGACCTTTTTTGCAACCCTTCGGGTTATGAACAATGTGAATATAGATTCTATCCAAAATGGGCTTTCAAATTAAAACGGGATATCATTTGCCACCCCGACGACCCAGTACCCTAACCAGCATAAGTGCATTTAAACATTACTTCAAAACAATTGCAAATTTAAAACATGTGTAAATTATGATGGAAGTATGATATACGGAATATTTATTTGCTTATGAAACTCCATTTTCAAAAAAGCGTGGAAAGCTACAGTCGTATAGTCGTACGTAACCGACAATAAGAGATCCTGTACTTCGCCTCGCCTCAGACGCCGATACCAGCAGCATATTCTTACATTCATATATACACATAGACTTAGATATGCCTACACACACACTAACAAATACTTACACATACATACTATGCATAGTACAAAATGTTGAATATCTCCGGTATCATTCATCCAACATTTGCTGGGGGAGAGGGAGATGATATCGAAAATTAGAAAAAAACTTGAGCTGCTTATCAATACACCAACCTAACAAAATCTCAAACTGAATCTATGTGCGCTTTACAACATGCATATGTATGTATACAGCAAGCAAGCAGTGCGCAAGCAGTACTTAGTTCACATTTGACCAATCAGTGTTGTTGCTGTTTATTATAAAGCTCTTGCTACATCCACACCCCTGCAAATTTAGCACTCACTTAGTATACCTACTTAGCAGCTTCAATGAGAGAAGTAGATAGAGAGTAGGAGTTTTGTAATTACTCGCGAGATAGCAACTCATATGCGGCGAGCAGACCCATAAGCAGCTGCAGCTCAGTTCTCTCTTCACCGTTTCTTTCCGTCACGATTGAGCGCATTGAGTTGTCGTTGGTTCTCTTTGACTTCACACTTGAGAACACTTCTTATTCTTTGATGCTTCTAGTTCATTCCATAGTCTTGCTTGAATGAGGAAAGTGTTTCCTTTTAGTCAGTGTACGATTTGAAACTAAATGATATTGTTACATTAGTACATACGTTTGTGTTTTCTTTTATATGTATTCGTGTAGGCTTAACCACTAGAAGTGATCCTTTATTGACCCTTCAGCTCATTTTCAAATAAGAAACAGGAATCTTCACAGCTAACAGTGTATGCCTCTTTTATTAAAATCATAGTAGGACTAACATAAGTACTATAGCAATCAGCTGTCGACACGGCACGTTCAAGTCAAAGTACAGGGTATTTTCCAGCCGAGAATCATTGAACAACTAATTCTATGTGTAATTAGCAGTCCTCAAAAACCATATTTTTAGCATACTGTACTTACTGTGTATCTGAAATCAACTTATGAATATAGTGAGAGATACTACATTCTGAGAAATATGTGACCGAATTGTGAATAGAAATGATTAGGTACTCATTCCAAAAATGGAATGTAACTTAGCACATATTCGTAGATTTAATGGGAAAGTTTTTTATGAATTTTCTTGTTTGGGAAATCCAAATTGATAAAAATATCAGACTGAATCAACACGAGCTTATCAGTAACTCAGCCTATCAGCATGAAGCAAATGCCGTACTAAGCCATATGTGCTTTTAGCATTTACTAATGTAATTTATTAATTGTTTGTTAATATAATTCAGCTTGAGTAAATCGCTAAGCAGTGAATGAAACTTCGACACGCCACAGTTACATAATAATTTATTTAACCTTATGAGTTAGGTAAAAACAAAACTATTTTAATCTAGATGTAATTTATTTAAGCGCTTATTACATATTTTATTAATACCAAAAGCCAAATGAAAGTGTAAGAAACTCAGGTATAGCATAGAAATAAAATATGAATGAAATCAATCGATTTTAAGTTGAATTAATTGTGTCGGCTAAATGTATCTACTCTCATACTATGTGCAGATAGATATTAGATATACTTCAATACTTTCTATGGATGCCTATGAATAAATTCGATGCTGAGAGGTCGTCCTTTACGCAGTGAGCTCTGGAGTGGAGACCGACGGTACTTACCGCAGTAAATAAAATGTAGAAAAATATAAATAAATTATATACGCATAGGGAAAGATAGCAGAACTATCGATACATCATAGACTTAACTAAGAGTGTCTTCTGGGAGGGGTATTGCACTTGTATCAACTCGTTTCTCATAGTCGAAATCAATTTGAATTGTGTATTATATTTTTGCATGTATTTTTTGCAATTTGTATATTTTATTCACAATAATTAACTTTTTAAAAAAGAGAATTGCTAATGCTATGTAAAAATTCACTAAACAAACTATAATCGAACATAAGCATAAACATAACCGACTTTAGACTATAACTTATTAAAAAGAGAGTGTGAAATAATAATAATACAAGAACTAGGATAAAGCAATTGGCGAAATCATTTCATTACAATAATATATGATCATAATAATAGAATATAATATACGATGTATGTTTGGGCATACGATAATTACATTTATATGTATGTATGTTTATGGTACAATATATAATGTATTACAATGCATTATGTATACGTGTATGAAGCAAAACATTAACAAAAATTCGATAATTACACAACATAACTGAACTTAGATCGTAATATCAGGATTAAGCAGAGTCGATACACATAAAGTATATATATTTATATATATATGTATATGCATATGTACGTTTATTATATATACTTGTATGTACTATGTGTACATATATACTTTTAAGTAATGTAAGTAGCTTTAAGGTATGTATTGTAAATTATTTGTTGCTCAACATCTCTCAATGTCCTTACGGTATTAAAATGTATTTCCTTTTATTAATTCTTAGTAAATTTATATTTATATATTTAGATTTACGTGCAGTTTTCTTGTATGCATATATTTAGATCGAAAGCGCCTTTAACTATGGAGTAAACTTGCACATACATCAAAGAATCGTACGATATCGGTATCGACTTTTGCATTTTCATTTGTTTTTCCTTCTCATATGTTTATCGATTTTCCATTTTCTCTAAATGTGTTTGCAGACGGTTTTACTAAATTTTCAATTTTCTCTTTTTATTTTTTCATTTTTCTGTCTTAGTTTATATACAGGAACTTAAAATGTATCTAAGAACACGACACAACGAACAATTTATGACAAAATTTATGCTAAAAGTGCGACGCTGTCTGTGTGTGTGTGTAGTAGTGTGTGTGTGTGTATCTGTCAGTGTGTGTGTGTGTGAAATTGTTAAACAATTTGTTCTCGTTCTGTTTTATGAACATACTCTGGGACTACAATGTGCTCATTTCATTTGCTTTTGCATTGTTCTTGTTTTCATTAATATAATTAGTATTTATTTTTAAATGTTACTTTTAGTTCTGCTGCACTTACAGTTAGTGTTCTACTACTCGAATTGTTTTTGTTTTATTCTTCATAATTAATACGGATAGTACTTTAGTGTATGCATATATTAATTATACTTTTCAAATTTCCTTTGTGTTTATCGTTAAGTAATGCGCTTTAATTTATGAGAGCGTTGAGAGAAATACAAATACATATACATATACATATTATTCTGTATATTCATACATAGTACAATTGAATGTGCTTCTTCCATTCCATTCCATTTCACTTCATTTGATTTTCATTGCCTTATGCATTGTCGCATCTTCTTTCTACATTGTATTCAACTAGACCCCACCGAGCTTGCAATCAACTGGGCCATTTACACTTTTAATTCTTTAATTGTTTATAATTATATTTTAAGAACTGACTTATCGATAAACTGCATTTTCATTAAACATAGATTCTCAACTTCCCCGTTTGTTATTTAGCTTTGAAAACAGCGACGCCAACGCAATAACCGGACTCTGCCCATCCAAACGCCATCCTGCTCCTTACTCCCCACTCCTCCCCTTTCCCATTCCTCTGCCCCAGGGATATATGTGTGTATTTTGTACTGGCTGGATTCAATTCACTTTCCACTAGCAGGGAAAGTCCATTATCATTTCGTTTTTGATTTGATTGAGATGCGGATTCAGTTCCAGACTGGCATTAGCATTGGATTGGATTGGATTGTTCGGATTCGGATTGGGATTGGAGCTGGGAGTGGCATTGGCTAACTGCTAGTAGCTGGCAAAACCCATGGCGCTGGCGCTGCTGTTGTCCAAAGGTCACTGGTGCATTTTGGTAGCATGATGACCCATGCTCAGACCCAAGTTCAGATGATGATTATTATGATGCTGCTGTGCCGACTGTGCATGATTATGATTGCTGCTGGAGTTGTTATTGTTGTTCTGCTGCGTGGCCTGTCGCTGTGAGTTCTTCTTGTTCTTCATGCGACGATTTTGAAACCAGATCTTAACCTGCATAGAAATATGTAGTACTACAAATGATACACAATTGATAATGACCTGGTGCGACATACCTGACGCTCTGTCAATTGCAGATTGCGGGCCAGTTCCCAACGCTTCTGCTTGGACACATATGCATTGAAGAGGAACTCCTTCTCCAGCTCCAGAGTCTGGAATTTCGAGTACGGCTTGCGCTTTTTTCGCACCGACACCTGTCCGGTCCATTCGTGCATCGCATTCGTCGGTGTCATGGGGCCAACAGCGCCCACCGAGAGGCCACCCGAAGTACCTGTATAGAAAATATATATAAAATATATTAGTTATAATAATAATAATATAATAATAAATAATTTCCAATATTTCAAACGTTTTAATTTGCAAAATACTTTTAAATTTATTTAGTTTTTTTAAAAGAAAAATAAAAATGTAATTTATTTAAATTGAAATATATTTATTAAAATTTTTTCAAATTCACATCGAAATATTGCATTAACCTGACCAGATTTGACTATGCTTCAAGTTCATCTTAAAATCTGTTAAAATATATGCCAAAACAAGCTCTAAGTAATCTGCTTAGTCATTGTTATTAATTAAGTAATTTAAAAGCTACCCAAAGAGCTGTCTCTACCGCACCGAGTATATACTAAACTGATGCATTTTTGGCTGTACTATAAATACCTTTATTTTATATAGACTAATATGTAATTTATTCAAAATTAAATGTTTAATATACATTCCTTAGTAATAGCAACAATTCCAGTCGCATTCATTTAAATAAATCAAAATTCGTGGCGGGTTTTACTGCGCCTTTATATGACTCATGTCATAGTCGTATTGTTTGCTATATTTGGCTTAGTCGTGGGTTAGTGACAGACACACCCACTTACAGGAGCTCAACCTTGGCTAAATGTAACTAAAACAAATTTACGAGATATTTTGCAATACGCTAATTAAACGGCAAACTCGACAAATATCGCACTATGCAATTTGCCTGATAATGTACTAAGTATAGCAGAATCTTTTCAACTGGAACTTACCTGTACTCGAGTAGGCCTCGGGGAAGGCGCGTAGCCCACCTGGGGAGGAGTAGGTGGGCGTCTCGTAACTGGACTGCGAGGTGCCCTCCACCGACTGTCGCGCTGCTGCTGCTGCGCTGACTGAGGCATGGCGCTCGTCGGTGGCGCTCATATAAGCCGCCGCTGCAGCTGAGGTCGGCTGATCACGGTAGTTGGGCCAGTATGCAGGCTATATGGTGGGGGGCAACATAGAGGGGGAAACGAAGTTGGGGGTAAGATTGACATTGAGTTGTTTACGAGACGGCTGTCGACTCTGACTGCAGTTGACGTGCAATTCGAGTCGCAGTCGACGTCGACTGTGGTGTTGTTGTTGTTGTTATTGTTGTTGATGGCCTCGCACACTCACCTGAAACTGGGTCTCTGGATAGCCGTAGAACATGGGCTTGCGATCCCGGTCGAGATAGTATGGCGAGGCATGGTACTGGTTGAACTCGTTGTCATATGGCCAGGGATGCGCATGCCGTTTAACCGGCGTTGTGGCGTCCGCTTCAAAGCCGGGCCTGATCGCGGGTATATGTATTGGCGCTAATGAGATGGACATGTCTGTAAGATCGATAGGTGGAAAAAATATACATGTAATAACTAATGAGCTGACAAGTAAAATTGCCTAGTGCATAATATTATTGTTAATTATACTTTTACGGAGTCGATGGCCCTAGTAGCTAGCACTCCCTTATTTTTTTTTTTAGTTATTATATTATTTCTGTATAATAATTAAACTTATAAATAAATAAATAAAATATACTTTTACGTATTTATTTTTAAACTTGTTTATCATAGGAATATTGAAACTAAGCCTGTGATTAAAGTAAAAACAATTACTTCGAAGGCATTTAAATGCTTTTAAATAAATATTCTTAAATTAACTAACTTACGAGTAGCTTATTTAATACCAATTATACGTAGCCCTATCAATCCTATTATCTATCTATAATAGGATTGATAGGGCTAGATAATATCAAAACGAATATTTAATACTAATTTGTTTTATTAAATTAATTTCTTGAATGTAAACCTTAGTGTCTGTTAAAAAAATATATAAGAATAAATAAAATAAATATAAACTTAAAAGCCATTTTTCAGTATTAAGGAAGAGTTTTTCTGGTATTCTAATCTTTAGTGGAAATATTTTATATTGAATTCTAAATGAAAAAGTTGTTGAAAAATTAACTTGCTTTGAATTATGAAATATATGTTGTGAAAATCGCAATAATATAATATTATTATGTTTTACAATATTGAGAATAGTTTAAATTATTTTTACTGTAACGAAAAAGGTTTAAGAACAGAAGAAATATCAAAGTAATTAAAGGAAAAAACGAAAATAAAAGGTTAAGGTTTAACAGACAGTCTTATATAGTATACAATAAGTATATTAATAATAATTTAATAAAACAATGAACTTTAGAAGCCTAGCGTTCAGTCTAATTAACCTTTATTCATTAAAAAGAATGTAGAGAATTTAATGAACGTAGCAAAACAAATTCTTAAGAATATATTTCTAGACTAAATACGAAGAGTCGTCGAAATTTTTAGTAATATATGTATATATTTTTTAATGAATTAACCTATTATAATATTAACTTGAAGGGATATTTTCATACGAAGAAGTTATTTTGTTATTTGAGATTATAAGCTGTATTATGATTATTAAATAAATAAATATTATTTCTAATTTTTATTTTATTCTGCATATAAATGGTATAAGTTCTAAGAGCCAATAAGACTTTTCTTATTGAGTCGGTTTGGGTTTGAAGGGTAGTTCCAATTGGGCATCGAGTGATAATCGATTGCTCACCTGCTTGCTGAGAGCTGACACTGGAGGGAGACACACTCGCCGTTGTTGGCGCAACAATTTGACTTTGGCCGGACGAAACCACCGAATTTTGTTGTTGTTGCTGCTGCTGCTGCAGACTCGCAGAGGCGCCACTAGAGACGCTGCTGGGAGTCTGCTGCTGCTGCTGCTGTTGTTGTTGTTGCTGCTGCTGATGATGAGGTGATGTGAGGTGCTGGGGCTGCTGCTGCTGTGTGGCGGGTCCCGTTGGCGTCTGTGAGGGACTAAGGGCACCGCCAACAGGAGCTGTTGCCAGCTGCTGCTGCTGCTGTTGTTGCTGCTGCTGTTGCTGCTGTGGCGGGGGCAGATGCTGGAGTGGCGTCTGTTGCTGTTGTTGCTGCTGCTGCACGGGCACAATTGGCACGGGTGGGGGCTCCTCATACATGACCGCATGTGTGGGTGTGGAATGTGTTGTTGGCGTCGTCTGCTGCTGCTGCTGCTGGAGCACAGAGGATGGCGTAGACAACGCAACTGTGGCGGATGAGACGACTGTATGCTGCAGGTGATGGTGCAGGGGCTGAGGCTGAGGCAGGTGGTGGTGGTGGTGCGGATGATGATGCAGTTGCTGCAAATGCTGCGCGGACTGTTGCAATTGTTGTTGCTGTTGCTGCTGCTGCTGCTGTTGTTGCTGCTGCTGCTGCTGTTGCTGCTGTTGTTGCTGGTGTTGCTGCTGCTGCTGCTGTTGCTGATGATGGTGGTGCTGCAGTGCAACCGCCGCCGCACTGCTCGTCGAGGTGGGGTGTGGGTGTGGGTGTGGGTGTGGATGTGTGTGATGCGGCCCCCACCAAGCCCCGGCAGCGGCGTGCGACCCGACTGCCGTGACATCGTGGGGGTCGTAGAGAGCGCACGCCAGCGGGATGGTTGGGGTTTGGGGGAGGGGTGGAATATTTACGGTTATTTTGAATGCGTTTCAATCAAGCGTCTGGAAACGAAAGGCACAGCCACACACACACAGACAGCAACACACACGCACACGCAGACACCAAGCGGGACGCGGCGCAAGCCCAACGACCCAATTGGTTCCTGGGTTCCCTCAACTTCCCCCTATAATGAGTCGCGCTGTGCAGTTTAATTTAATTACTCAATTTACTATTTATTAATGTCTGAATTAATTTAAGTTAATTAACATGTAGTCAATGATTGTTTTCTATTATTTATTGTAAATTGCCGCGTTTTACGCTGATTTTATTTGCAGTCATACGAGAACGTTTTTTGCTTCGCTCACGATTCCACGGTTCAGTCGACTCACACGCACACACGCGTAGGCATAAACATGCACAGGCACACGCACACGCACACACACAGACGCACGGCACAGGGGAGAGCCAGCGCGTGAAGAGCGAGGCTGGCTGGCGGACGAAGAGAGCGCGTACGAAATGCCACCCACTGTTAGTTGCTCCCGCTGCTGCTGCTGTTGCCTGCTGCTACTGCTGATTCGATCAAAAGCTGGTCGAAGAGACGCACGATACAGTGTGGCTCGAACACAGGGTGTTTCGTGCAGTTTGAAACTCGCACAAATGTTTTCCAATTGCGGCACTTGTGCTGCAGTTCGAGTTGAGTTTAATTTTATTTTAATAAATTAATTACATTTAAGTCAATTTATTGAAATGTTTTTTGATTTGCAACTGTTTTTGCTAAGTTTGTGTGTTTGCAGTTTTCCAATTTGATTTCCAATTGCATTTTCAATTCGAACAGCTGTGCACACTCTTCACTTTTAGTTTTTGCACATTTTCGAATTTTACAACTTGCTATTGTTGACTTTTGGTATTTGTTGTTATTGTTGTAGTTGTAGTTATTGTTATAAGTAGTTTAATGCCGGCACAAATGGCGCGAGTAATTCGTCAGTGCGTGAGTTGTTGTGGTTGATTTTTTATTATTATTATTTTTTTCTTCGTTTTTTTCTTTTCTTTTTGCCGTTTTTATGTTGCTGGTCATAAAATTTGATTTTACGATCAAAACAAACAATTAAACTCGACGCTGGCAACAGTTAACAAAATATTGCCAATGCTTGCATTTCCTTTTAGTTAGTTTTTCGTATTTAGCATTTGTGAAATATTCGAATTGATTGTATTTATTCGATTCGATTTGGTCAAGTATTTTCGAAGCGCACTGTGGCTACACTTTAAGCGGAATGGAGATGCGAATAAACCGAATTCAAGCAAGTCAAAGTTCTCGTTGTGGTGCTGCTTTGGATACTCTCAAGTTGTAGTAGTTGTTGTTGCTGCTGTTGGTGTTGGTGTCGTTGACTAAGACGCCCGCGCGCCTTCAACCGTACTGAGCGAAGCACAAATCTACACTGACAACAGCAGCAAAAGCAACGACAACCGTCAACCAGCAGAAGCAGCGACAGCAGCGACCGCAGCAGCAGCAGCAACGGTGGAGTCTTCGCCTTGACTCTCACACAAAACAAACGTACGTACGGCACAGACGAAGAGACGAACGGACGGTCGGTGGCAAGAGTCAAGATGTGAACAAAAGGCATACAATACACACATATGCATACATGTGCGTGTGCCGTGCCTGACAGAGCGCGGCGCCTTCTTTCTATCCGTGTGTGCCCAAAGAGAGAGTCTCGCGCAGGCGCATGCTCACACAGCAGTTGTTGTTGGTGGTGGTTGCTGTTGTTGTTGTTGCTGCTCTCTGCGCTTCGCTCGCGCGTTATGCACACGCACAGTATATGTGTGCGCGCCTGTACGTGTGTACACGTACACACACGTACGTGTATCCCCACACAGAGCTTTAAGAGAGCGCTCCAGACTCAACTTAAAACAAGCTTCTTTTTTATCGGAAAATTATTCAAGAATTTTGTGTTGTTGCATGGAGCAGAAAAAGACAAGGCTTCTTCGATACTAAACAGTTGACGGTTTCTGCAGGTGCATGGGCTCAAGGGACAAAGGCATGCCAGCACACACACACACACACACACACGCACGTACACACAGAGACACTTGGCCTTTTGTCTGCTCTTAGCGGGCGCTCTCACTCGCTCACACGCTGGCACAACAATGTTCTTTTTCTTTCGTGGGGCCGATTTGAATATGTATGAAACTCTCGTGCACCACAGCGCCATCTATGGGCCGAGATTGCAGTGGAGTGGGTCTGGGGTTGCGTGGCTCACTCGAACTCGACATTGTCGATGTTTTTCTTGGGGCGACTTCTAGTCGCACTCAGTGAGTGTGTGTATGTGTGTGTGGAGAGAGTGTGGGAAACTCTAACTATATATAATTGAGCCTTAATTAATCGAAATTAGCTAAACAAACACAAATAACAATAAATTATGAAAGCAGACAAATTGAGACAATTGGCAGTTGCCTTTTCGCTCAGCTACCTACCCCAGCGAGGCAACAGTAACCCAATCCCAATCCGTAAGGACCCTAACCGGTTCAGCAATTGCCGAATTTAACGCTGCAATGGACAATTATTATGAGACTTTTACGACTGTTTTCTTAGCGTTGAAAGAAAAGAGCGTAGAACTGTTGACAAATCATAAAAGGATACGAATTTCCCATGCAGTGAGCGAGGGTAAAGGGTAGTAATGCGTATAATAAGTAAAATTATGCAATATGGAATTTTACTTTATGTAATAACTAAAATTAACTTAAGTAATTCTTAACTATTAATTTACTAAAGTAAATACATATTTATAAATATTCTATGAATACTATAAGTATGTCCTAGAGTTGGTAAACTATCGGAAAAATCGATAGTTTAGTTTAGGCAGTTATAAGTTACTTTTTAAGCTGATTAAATTCTGAATAAATGAGATTCTTTTTACGATTTTAAACAAAGAAAATAGTTGATTAAAATTCAATTTGACAAAATTTTACTTTAATTTTACTTTTTGGCACTATCGATTTTTTTAAATTTACAAAAATTTACTATCGATTGTTTCCCAACTCTAGTAGAACTACTGTAACCTAGGTAATTGTACATTATTTAAATATTATTATATTCATAAGTACCCATGCTCACCTGGTGGCTGGGAACTGACGCTGGAGGGAGATAGACTCGCCGCTATCGGCGCTACAATATGGTTTTGGCCGGACGCCACTGCTGAGATTTACTCCAATTGACACGGCTGTTGCTGTAGCTGTAGTTGTAGTTGTAAGTACTGTCCCAGCTCAAGTGCTGCTCTCGCAAATGCCTGTAAGAAATGGAGACAAAAATGTACATACTATATGAGAAAAAGATTGAAAGGAAATGAAAATGATTGTGTGAAATGCAGGCGCCGCTTAACAGCCATTTTCCCAGCACGCTTAAGGGTTAAGGCAACGTTCGTCCTGCCCAGTAAGAGAAGTCATCTCACGGGTTTATGACTGGCGCAAACGTCTTGTTTGCATTTGACACCGCGCAGGTAATAATGCATTTGGCCTAGCCAGAGATTGAGGCTGAGGCTGGGACTGAGACTGAGACTGGATGACAGCCAACCAGGGTGCAGGGCAGGGAATGTGAGTGCCCGTGGTGCGGAAGTGAGCATAGAGTTAGGCAAATGCAAAGACAACGAAACCGACAGTCTGACAGAGGGGACGGAGGGACAGACGCAAGCGTCAAACAAGTCATAAAATTACGAGTAGTTTCCTCGTTTCGCATTTGCATTGTGCAATAGCTCTGGCTCACACTTCAACTTCAACTTCGACGCAACTCAACTTCCCTTTCCTTGGGCTTGGGCTTGGGTTTGGTATTGGCTTTGGCGGTGTCAGGGTCAAAGTCATATCTATTTGTACTTTCATGCTCAACTACATAGTACACACACACACACACGCACAGTCAGACACATGTATTAATTTGTGCCTCCAGAGGCCACTTGGAAAGCAGCGTCTCGATCATCGGAGTTGCAGTGTTCCCTCATAAAAACCATTCGACTGCAACGTCAGTCAACTCCTTTGAATTGACTATGCAAATGAATGCAAATGTCTCAATACAAAATTAATAGTCCACATTTAACAGACTTGTATGATAATGCTTGTATAATAGAAATAGTTATACGAATTTAGTAGAGCATTTACAACGTATAATAAGTAAAACAGTATAATAAATTTTAGTTTTCCAATTCTATTAAAAACACAGGAAATACAAGGTTTTTACTGTTGGTTGCATCCGACTATAGTCTCTTTTTATTATGTACATATGTTTGAAATGCCCATTCATTTTACTACGATATCAGTTGCCATGTTACATGAAAGCTTATTATTAACTAATACAATTGTATATAGAAAAGTATATGAGAAGCAATAAATTATTTCTTCCCGCAAAAGTAAATTTTATTTTGATAGTTCTCAGGAAATGAAATTGTCTTCAGAATTGCAAACTGAAACTGGAACACTGACACATTTTCTTTAATCTACATAACTTTCTTTATAATAAATGGCACAATAAATGATCAACACTCTGATAGATAAATAAAATAAAATATAAGGAAAACATAAAACATACTTTCACACCCAACAGCTTCTTATGTATACGATAGAGCAATAATTTTCCTACTTACAACTGACATTTTGTAATTATTTGTCAACAATGAAACCTTTTATTCCCTCTAGAGAACTGTGGAGATCCCAAACAAAAAAGGAGGAAAAGAAACAAACAGAATGAAGGCAGAGCCATTAAAAGAGTTTCTTCCATATTTAACGATGCTCAAATTTGAATAAGTTAATTAACAAAATTAATATTCAAATGGGTTTATTGCCGCTATGGCGGCTTATGGCTTCATTATGTGGACCCGGTCCGACTAAACAAAAAAATCTAAAATTCAGACAACAACTATAAACCCACCACGAAAAACGAGTATGATCATTCGAAATAAATTCACATGCAATATGAAGAAGAAGAAGCAGCAGCAGTAGTATGGTAGTAGAAGAATTCCCGTAGATACAGATGGCAGGCAACAGTTAGGCAAACACAAGAGTTATGGTGAGAGAAAAGTTCATTGGCTCTGCCACCATAAAAAAACGAACAAAAAGCCAAAGGCAACAACTGGGGGAAAACAGAAGAAAAAAATCGGGTTTTCGGTGGTCTCTGAGATGCTGCGAACGAATTAAATTAAATTTGTGTTATCCAATTAGACACAGCACAACTCATTGCTCTGTGCTGCAGGAGGGTTCGGGGGGCACCTCCAAAAGAAACCCATCGTAGTCCCTAAAAATTTAACGATCTTTCTCCCAGCTAATTATGAGACGCCGTCTGTTTGTCTATCCCCCCGAACGCTGTTTGTAACTGCCCAATGGCAGTGCGATGAGCACTTTTAATTGCCTTGAATTTCTTTATTCCCAGAACCCTTTTTTGTCTTTCGGGGGGGCTTAAATTGTTTTCCATGTAAAGAGCAGAGCAACTAGAGACCGACACAAAATCAAGATACAAAAGATAGTATTTCAAATGCGGAAACTGCGCAAACTCAGCTCAGATTCATCTTGGCACTGGATGAAAATTCTTGTGGTTTTCTTTTTCATGGTTTCTCTCCATTTCAAAGCTAAAACTTGGGATCCGGTCTAAAGGAGCCAACTGAGCGACGCACACAAAGAGCTTGGTCACTTCATCGAACAAGTTTTTAGCTAGGCCTTTTTTTTCTTCCCTCATTCCTGTTTTTATTGTGATGAAAACGTGTTCCAGCCAGCTCTGGGCAATTGGTATTCCTAAGAAGAAAAGCCAGCTAACAGCGACTATACACACACACACATACACAGATACTCACACTGATACACAGACTGACTCATACACTCATACACTCATGTGTATAAGTATACAGACAGAAATCATGCAGTCCATATTTAGAACAAAGAAACTACACACAAACATCAAGGGATGGACTGAACAAGAGCGGATGGATCTAGAAAGAAAATATGGAATATCGTCGTACTGACAGCTACGATGCGAGACATTTTGTGGAACAGAAAAAAACAAAGTGTCAGAGGTGGAGGTACAAGGCACACCATTGAAATTCGAATCAACAAGAGACGTAGTACCAAATACACATCTAGAGCATGTGTTCCCCTTGGCATATATGTACATAAGTATCTTTGAGATACATCTATACACGCTATTTGTCAGGCTGCCTCAACATGGCAACTGCCTCTTGAACAATTCAACGAAACTCATACTCATTTTCATTTTCCCATTTTTCTGATTTTCCTTTTGTGTTTAGTTTTCTATTGCAATGCTTGAATGTAGTGTATAACCTCTTTCAATCTGAAAATTTATGACTGCGCACACAATACGCTAAGTATAAATAATTGTAACTGATTACGTTTGGGATTATGATATGTAAGCCTTATCAAAGGTTTTGGCTTTCTAGTTACAAGAAACTTTACTTCTCTGTTTAACAAATTTTGAATGAGAATAAGAATAAGAAATTACAAACTTGAAGCTGGACTAAGAATCTTTCCCCTCAAGTCAGTGAGGACAAAGAGTGTAAGGTCTTATACTTATTCAAACATAAGTTTATCGATCTTCTCTGCTTTCTATTAAATTTTCATATAACTCTTACAGAGTATCTACTATTCGCATACTCACAATTAGCCACCGTCTTGTCAAGTGAATAGAAATTAAAATGAAAGAGAAATTATAATCTTATAATTTGGTTTAACGCGTTGACTATTAAACCACACTGAAAGTATAATGCCGTGATATGAAAATGGAAATATGCTTTATGATGTGTTACAGTAAAAAAGTTGTGGTTGATTCCTTTAATTTTAATGCTGGACAGTTAGCCTCAATTGGGCAATTAGGGACTCAGCCAAAGCACCTGAGAAAGTGCCGTGTCCGTGTCAGTCTGTGTGTCTCTCTGTCTGTCTCCGTGTATTGTTGTAGCTGCTGCTCTTGTTTACTGTGTACTTAAACAATATTTTAGTACAATAAATCTAGCTAGTTAACTGCTTTTATTGCCAGCAAAGCGTTTTACGACAAGCAAACAGACGAAACAGGGTGCTTCCACAGCGGCACAGGGGCAGATGAGTGTGAGCCCGAGCCCCAGCCCGAGCCCCAGCCCGAGCCCAGCCTGTGCCGCAACTCTTTCGAGCGAGTCGCATGCCGCATGTAGTAATTCTATGTAGATTGTATTATATATTGCAATAAAAATAAAAATAAACACCCCTTAAATTAAAATGGCACTTAGCGCTGCTTTATGGCAATACCTTAAGTCGATGCCGAAATGGAAATGAAAATGGAAATGAAATTGAAATTGTTTGCATACCAAAGTCAACTCAAAGAAATAGTAGTACGTTTTTTAGCTGTGTGGAAATTGAATGAATATTCTTCAGCTAGCTAGTTCTATATTCGTATCGTGCCACAAGCGAGTCATTCATCTTGCTCAATGCTTCCAACGACCTTCGGTCATATAAAAATATTTCATTCCACGTGTGGTGGCGTGTGTCGAGGGCGACGAAGGCCCCACAGTCGCGGCCATAAAAATGGACACATTTGCAGTCTAAACGGCCAGGCCCAGACCCAGTACAGTTTATATACTCTCTGTGTCTCTGTTGTTTTTTAGACCCTGTACTTTAAAAAAGTACAAAGGGTCTATTAAGTTTGTGCAAGTCCGAAATGTATGTAACAGGCAGAAGGAGGCGTGGCAGACCCCCTAAAGTATATATATTCTTGATCAGGACGACGAGCTGAGTCGATCTAGCCATGTCCGTCTGTCCGTCTGTCCGTCCGTCCGTCTGTCCGTCTGTCTGTCCGTCTGTATGAACACCTAGATCTCGGAAACTGTAAGAGCTAGAGACACCATATTTGGCAGTTAGATGCCCCTATAGTGCAAGCAGATCAAGTTTGTTTTAGATTTTTGATACCTCCTCCCCCTCCCCCAAAAACCGCGAAAAACTGCCACACCCACAATTATAAAGATACAAACTTGTGATTTGGCATACAATAATCTTATGATAATCTTTATCTGTCCTGCGAATTGTGGCTCAATCGGATAATAAACACCAGAGATATTCAAGATTCAATTGCCTGTACTAGGTAAGGGGGGAGGAGCGATAGCGTATGTGTGGGTTGCATGTGACTTTGCGCTATGTGTGCATGTGTGAGTGTTTGTTAGTGTGTGTGTGTGTGCGAAGGAAAGTACAGGGTCTCCTACTGTCGGTTGCATCCGACTGTAGCTTTCCGAGTTTTTTAACTCTGTTCTGGCCAGTCCTGCTGCTGGAAAAATTCAAATGCTGTGTCTCTGGCCAATTGGCCAAATGTCTACCCATAAATAGGCAAAGGTTTGTTGTGAGTCGCTATGTTGTTTTATGACAGCTCTTTTGGCATCTATTGGCAGACAAATCACCATCAAGCGCTATCCTTAACCTAACTGAAGGTTCTCACGCGACTTTTAGTTATTTATGAACTTTGCGGTTTTCCAATGAGTTGAGTTTCCATCAAGCTAGAGCTGATTTGCTATGGAAGCTCTGGTAAAATAAGACAATACTTAAATATTACTTTAAGTTTTTGATCTAGTTGTGTTGTTACCTTAACTAAATATATTCGATATTGTTTATTGAAATTTAAATTTATATCTTTAAGTTAAGTTAAGTGAAATTTGATCACTTTTACCCTTACTTTTAACTCAATTAGTTCTTGAACTATTATTGATATTGGTTACTGCAAAACCTTCTTATATTCTCAAGATCAAACTCCTTCCAGTAGAAAGTTATTAATATTTGAATTTTTCTTTAAACATGACTTAATTAATTCCTGATCCCCAACCTGCTATATACCACTATTGATACAGTTTATTGAAATTATATTTTTTTCGGCTATTTGATTTACAATTTCGGTTTTATTTACTGTTTGGTTTAGTGTTGTTGCTGTTGATGATTTGTTTGTTTTCAGTTTGGTTTATGACCAGTGGGCCAACGTGTTAATTGCTCTGCCACAGTCCAAGTCCAACAAGGTGTTAATTCCATGTTTATGGGCATTAAATTGGCCACCAGTTAAAATTCGAATCATCCAGCTCATCCCCAGCTACTCGGCCAGAGTTATGATGTCGTTAGGAGACGGCCATCATACTCGAACATACATATGGCATGGTCTGGCATACTGCTCCATATGTATCTGGTTTGCACTCACTCGCATTAATGTGTGATAAAAAGACGAGAAGCACCACAAGATGCAGAGTTTTGCATTTTGTGAATTTTATGACAAATTAATTGTCGTAGCGCCGTAACCCCCTCCCCCTCTAGGAAAGGGAGTTTTATTTCTCCAGTCATAATCGCAAATAATATGTAAATTTGGAAAATTAAGTGTGCAGTTTTTCTGGCAATAAGAAAATGCTCTAAACGAAATTGAAGTTTAAAGTTTAAGTTCAGTTTGTTGAGGCTTTAAGCGAAAATCTTCTCTAAGCTGGGGGTAGGACATAAAACTCATTTTGCCAAAATAAGTGAAATCATCAATTTTGTTATTTTTTTCTTGGTTTTTTCTCGCTTTTCTATGCTGGTTTACTCAATCTCAACTTTCTTGGCATTTTCTTATCTAGCACAGCAGGGGATGGAAACTTTGTTGCTTTTACTTTGTTTTGTGAGCTCATAGGAGAACCCTGGGGGACTTGGCCTTCCTTTTAAAGAGGCCAGCACAAAGCGACTAGCGACTAGCTCATTTACATAAGCATAATTTACACATAGAGTAGTTACATAGCAAAATAGCTTACAAAGATACACACACACACACACACACGCACACACACACCAACACATCGACAACATGGCTGCTACACAACAACAAGAACCAAAGTCAGCAAAATATTTATTCAAATAGCGTGCGACTCCCTTCTGCCTGCTGCCCGTTTCCATCTTCTTCTCCAGCGTCTCCCTAAAGGTTAATTTCAGTCTCGCTGAGGCCATGGCCAACCCCCCACTGCCCTTCTTCCTGCCCTCGTCCCTCTGGCAGTGCTCTGATGACGCCAACACTAGAGCAAAGCAACCCCCATTCAGACGACACACACACAGTCAGTGGCGCGCGATAAGCAAAGTCAAAAGCATTCAAAGATTTTCATGAAAATGGAAAATGGGGGAAAAACGAAACGAAACGAGACGCCATGGCCGCCATGGAGTTGAGTTGAGTTGAGTTGAGCCACAACAACCCGACTTCAACCCCCGTACAAAGGTTGCCGAACAGCCGACGGAATTTAGCCGAACTGAAAAACACTTTCTGCTGACGTTGTAGATACACACACACACACGCACAGCCAGCCCCAGTTTGGGTCTGTACACAACCCCGATAGAGATGACCGAGCGGGGGGTTAGAGGGAGGGGTCAGGGGTCGAGCTGTGCTCTTGTTGTTTTCAGTTGGAGTTTGCGGAACGCGTGTGCTGCTTGGCATAATATCGATCCCTCTTGGGTCGTTGCCTGCGCTCAATGAGTTCTCAATTTACTCGGCAACACCCCCCACCCACTCCCACTCCTATTTCATTCCCTTTCGCCTGCTTGGGCACACCCGTGGCGCTGCTCGTGTATAGATTTCGTATCTATAGATACACGCAAAAGTTGGCGCAAACATTTCGCATTTTACAATTTAAGTGAATTTGTTTGATATAGATAAATATGTACAACAGCCTTATATACAGCTGATTATACATAGAAGTATATACTACATATACTCAGTTGCATTGCATTCCTTAAAGTTCTTGTATCTTTTGGTTGCATTTGGACTTGGTTTCCCATTAAAAGCCGACGACGCGTCGTTCAAGTTGACATTATTAATTGAATTATAAATTTAACATTTTATTATTATGTCTGTGTAAGTCCCCGTCCCCTCCCTCTGCTCACTTCTTAGCATTTGCAATGCGCTACGTGATACGGCTGGAAACCGTCCCCCTCCCCCTCCCTAGCCCATCTCTTTGCCCTTCCCCAGCGCTGTCTTCGTGGAATTTCAGCCGAGTAAGTTGGTAATGGAGAACGTCAGGCTAATTTTCATTTGTGTTGATAATGCAGACGAAGAAGCAGCAGCAGATACTGCGCACAGTGTAGCAAATTCTGTTATATTTTAATTTGAATTTATATATAATTTATGAATATTTATTAATATAATTTAATTTCATTTAATAAGAAATACAGTAGAATCTTTTGAGCTTAACTTCTCTGCTTAACTAAAAGTATTTCTGATATATATTGAGAATCTCCCAATTTCTTATACAGTTAATATTTTAATTACTATTTTTCTTTAATTTTCGAATCATTTTCCTAATTTTCAACCACTGTGGCAGGCAACCCAAGTGCATATTCAAGCTGCTGCTCGATTAGCCAGCTGAGCGACGAGGCGGGTTTGAGATAACAAGTTGAACAGGTCCGTCGGTCCGTTGGTCTTTCTGTCTGTCTGTCTGTCTATCTGTCTCTCCGTCTGTCTGTCCGTCCGTTAAAGACATGCGAGTAGAAAGCCACAATCAGAAATTTAATAATGGCTGCACAAAAGGCAGCACGAAGCGCGTTGACGTGCACATATTTTACGAGTTTTATACACAGGCAACGGATTCGTGTTGTATCTGACGGATGCACATGCTACACTCAGGCCTGAGGATAGACGGAAAGACAGACGAACATACACTGAGGTAAAGGACAGAGAAAGCAGACAGCTGGACAGTTGGCATTCCACTTGACGCTGGCCACAGCGAAAGGTAAAAGGAGAAACGAATGAAGTCATCAAAAAGACGAAGAGAAAAAAAACATGGCCACGAAATGCTCCCTCCTTTTGCTGACTAGTGAAAGCGACACACTCACCTGCACAGGCTGGGTCAGGGTTCAGTATTCAGTGTTCAGATGTAGTAAATATATGGTTTGCATGTTGTCCTGCCCCTAGGCTGATCTACCGATCGTCAGCTGCGGGTCCTCGATTAAACTAAACGATAAGCGACTAGGCGACTAGTTGGCCGTTTGCTGCCTGTTTTCTGTTTTTCATTTACCATTTTATGACTTCATAAGTGGAACTTGGCTGCTTTTTCTTTTCTCTGCACGATTTTTCCTTTGTTCTGGCGAAAGTCGTAAAATTATTTCGGCCAACTACTAGCCTCTCCCCGGCTCCTTGGAACAATGGAAATGCAGTTGTAAATGTCAAAGATTTTGAAATGCATCGCTTAATCGAGAGGAGCGACTGGACTGAGCACCTGACCATCATCCATCTGGTATCATCATCATCCTTTTGAACCCAGCGACACGAAGTGCATATGGGCAATTAGCCCAGTTGTTCAATTTCTCACGCACATAAAAATTCACTTAAACTTTTGAAATGAATTCCTGATTGACTGCCACCCAAGTGCCAAATGATGGAGATTGCACTCCCCCCAAATAATAAATACAATATCCACTCATAGGCGCTGCTACTCCTGTTGTTCTTCTCGTGGTTGTTGTTGTTGTTTTTTCAGCGCTTTTGTGATTTTTGGCAATTGATTTAATGTGTCATTCATAGATTTTTATTGCGTCATTTTATTGCCGTCTTTAACTTCCGATTTACCACAATTGGTCCGCTTGGACACTGCCTTGCCCGCCCCGTTGCCCTTGTAAAGGCCACGCCCCCACCGATGTCATTCTCACACGCCTCATCGTCGTCATCGTCCTGTGTGGCATCTTAACAGGGAAATCATGTACTCGCCGTAC
Organism: Liodrosophila aerea; assembly: GCA_035045005.1. Lineage (NCBI taxonomy): Eukaryota > Metazoa > Arthropoda > Insecta > Diptera > Drosophilidae > Liodrosophila > Liodrosophila aerea. The sequence goes on from JAWNNL010001066.1 coordinate 1,455,736, forward strand.
TTTACTTTATTTATTGCCATTTTTAATACCGCTCGACTCGCCGCCTGGACATTTTAACACCCTGCACTGTTGTTGGGGCCGGGCTGAGCCAGGAGCTGGGATCAGGATAACAGTGCCAGTGCCACGAAGCATGGCCACTTTATGTTACAATAATGTTCCCTCGACACTGGCGCTGCTTGCAATCGAATTGTTTTGGCCATAAAATCAAAAAGGTAATTCGAGCAGCTCGATTGTGGCCCAATTCCGAATTGAAATCCTGTGCTCCCCAGCAGACTACAGTTGCTACTAATCTAATCACTTTTAAGCTCTATTTACAATTATACAATTACGGTTTTAAATTGAGTAAAATTAAAACAAATTTTAGGAAATTTAAGCAATGGCACTTACCAAATTAGTTACTGTCTAGTTGTTAAGTACTTGAATTTCAATTTGAGTCACTGCAAGGAAATGGAAAAGTTTGGCTAATTAGTTAAAGGGAAAGTTTAAATTTCAATTGCTAAAAACACATATAATGGCAGTTTATAATGTAAATATAAATGTATTTAATATAAGCAATTATAATATACTAAATATATAGTAAAGAATATAGTCAGCATGTAAATTCGATTACATACTAGGTTACAGCTAAAGGGAGGTATTTAAGCACTCCCAAGATAATTTAATTAAATTTGTGGAACACCTAAAGATACGAGGTATTGTCAATAGTGACAGCAATACAGAATCTAAAACCTCAGCCCTCGCATAAGATACTTTTTCCAAGGAAGATGTAGTAGAGATTAGGGTCATTAAGACACTTGACGTGATAGGGTGATACCATTGACCAAAAAACTTTGACTTCAGTAGGTAGTAGTTCAATAGATCTTAGAGATCGCGCTGAATATTAACCCTTATCCAATAATCAATAATAATAACTAAATGTTAATTAAATTAACATATTAAAAATGCAAATCCAAAATGCATTTAACATGCTAGCAATCTTTGTTATATTTTCTAAGAATTTATTTCTTAAATTTAATATTACATAAAAAGTAAAATTTATTATAATATATTTTCCTACTGTGCCCCAAAAAAGAAGGAACAATCCTAATAATCTTTTGAGACAATAGGTATATATTGAATATGAAAACAGATTTCAATTGAATGAGCTATTGACTGCATATCTTTTACAGATACTTTTTCTGCCAAATAAAAACACACGGCAAATTGAAGTAAACTTATCTTTGGACTTAGTACAATATTTTATCAATCATCTTAAATTTTAATTCAAATTCTGCAAATGTTTAACAACTCTTGTGCAATGTCATAGCAAAAAGTAATTTGTTTACATAACAGATAACCAAATACTAAACACACATTTATGTTGTACTTAAAGGGAACCGCAAAGAAATAAAACCCAATATATATGTTATACTATGTTTATTACATAATAATCATATTAATGGGTATACGAATAATTAACATGTCGAATGTTTGTTTAAATCTTTCGACTCAATTGCCGAATGGCACTCACCGATTCGAGTCGAGTGGAGTCGAGGCGCTGATAATGTGATTCGATAATTTATACAAATCAATACAAATTATGAGCTGCCACAGGAAATGTTTATTAAGATTTGAAGCGTACTCGTTAAAATTCGAAAAGAAAACACACGCACACACACACTCTCACACGCACACACATACGTATACACTGTCGTAAATTTTGCTGCAGTTATACAGTAAAAGTTGCTGCTGCTGCTGCTGCTTCTGATGTTGTGTTATGGTATGAACTTTTCAACAACTTAAAACTTGAATTTCTGATTGTGATTTTGAATTTCGATTTGATTTTGATTTGAATTTTTATTGCCATTAGCCGCAGTGACCCGAACAGCGATAATTCCACCGACTATCGAACGACATAATTTATGAGTCCCGCACGAGGGTCTGCCCCAAATTGGCCAAGTTGGACATGGATGCACGATCGTTCTATTGATCGGGATTAACACAGATACACATACACGAACACACACACGCACACACACTATCGCATACACACACACTGGCGCCAAGGAAGGGGCCGTTGAAAAGCAAAATGAATTCCGCGACGCGCATGCGAGATAACGACTCCGAAATTGTTAGAGAGCAACTAACACTAAAAAAATTAAATTCAATATTTTTTGTGTTTAGACAAAAAGTCAGCTGAACTGAACTGAACTGAACTGAAACGAAACGAAAACCGAAAACACAAAACTGGCGAACCGAATGCCAACGCGAATGCCGCGAGAGCGAACGACCAGAGCTCCAGCTCCAAGATTCGAGCACCGAGCACCGAACACAGCGAACACCGATCACAACGAACACCGAGCACAGCGAACACCGAGCCAGCTCTCACGTCGAGTAATGGCAAAAGATCACCCCACCGCGAGGGGTGGGGTGGGGGGAGGGAGAGGGAGAGCAGGCGAAGAAACACACAAAACATTTTTACATAGTATTATTTTGGTTTTTATTGCCTCACAGCATGGACAGCAGCAGCAAGGGGGAGGGGCATGCACACAGCAGAGCGGAGCAGAGCAGCTGACGACGGGGAGAAGGGGGAGAGCGAACAAGTGTACATTCAAATGCGAGCGAGCGATCTCGCGATCTTGCGAACTTGTTAGTGGAGTGCAGAGGGGACGTGAGGAGTACGAAATGGAAATGGAAGCCAAATGCGGTTCATCTTAACTTAAAGCTTGCCGACAAAGTTCAAAATATACACACAAGCACACACACACACACATACATGAGCGAGTGTGTATATGTATATTTTTTGTTTCCTTTAATTTTATTTTAATTATAACATTTTTTGGACTGTGTGCGCTTGCCTTGCCTTGTGTGCGGCCATTCAAAAATAAATACGAGTCTTCAGCAAAACTCACACACATAAATATACATACACACATTTGTACATACATATTTGGTTTATGTATTCGTCCCCTACACATAAGACCGCGCATCTGAACAACTTCGCTTCGTCTCGACAAACTTTGCGGATGACTGGCAATGCTCTGCCTGCCCCCCTGTCCCCCTACTCCTGCCACACATCCCTTGCGATCTGTAGCTACATTTCAGAATGTGTCGCAGAATGTATGCTATTTTCAAAATGGAGAATACATTGCTTAAAATTACCCAAAATACTGGGTCAGAAATAAATAAGAGTGAACTACGACTGTGTCAGTTGCTGAGTTTCTAGCAGCATATAGAAAAAACCAATTAATAAAGTAAATATAGAAAATGCTGTAATTTGATTGAATATAAAATTGAAAATAAATACAAAAAATAATGTATAAATAATATAAATTTGAAAACAGACAACTTGCAGTGGTAGCTAAAATATTTTAATCATAGAAAAACTGACAAATAACTGAAATGAGATTAAACTATATATCGGAAACTTTAGTAATTAAGAGACATTAAAGAGACATAAATAAAAATACATATGTAAATATTTTAAATAAATAACAAGCTTATTTTTAAAATATTCTTAATAAAAACAATGTGAATCAAAGAGCTATAAGAGAAAATTGTATATATAAAGCATTAAAGGCTAGTTTATAACAACAACAAAATGCTAGATATATTACAAAAATGTATTCATAATATTTTCATATGACTTCAATACAAGAGAAATGTTTTGATTTTATAAAAGAAATGTTAAATTTTAGTGTGAGAAGCTCATAAAATATTTTAATATAACTCTTTTTTTTAAGGCTATTTTTTTTATAAAATCTTCTCTCTTTGAGACTACTTACACATAGGCAAATCTTAATTTAAAGACGATTGCGAATAATATGACTAACTAATGTACAACTACATATTTGACTCTGTTATATATGTATATTTTGTAATTTGGTAATATTTTGGCGGTAATTTTTGGTTGAAAACTCACAATAAAACCAATAAAAAGTTTATTATAAAAGGCATATATTGTTTTGAATGAAATATAATTCAAAACATTACAATGTCTGTACAAATTTATATTCTTTTAATAACTACATTACCAAGCCACGATTGAATAAGAAAACACTGAAACAAAAAGCACAATTTACTACTCTCAATTCAGAACAAAAATCGTAGTAGAAATAATATCACAACAAACAATTAAAACGTCTTACTCAAACGATTGTTATTGGCTGAAATTTAGTATTTACTTGAAGTAAGTCATGGCTACTAGACTTAATACTCGTAGTAGTATGTAGTAGTAGTAGTAGTGGGCTAGAAGGCTGGCCAAGTCTGCGCGTACCGAGAAGATCGCCAAACGGATCATTTGTAGGTATGGAGTATGTATCTTAATTTTGTAGTAAGCGAGTTTTAAAGCGTTTTCACAATGCTGACAGCATGAATCTCTCGACAGCAATCATTAAAAATGAGCAATTGTTGCTGTTGGCATCCTTATTTGTTTGGAAACCCGTTTTCTACTGACAGAGACAGAGCTGTGGTTGCCAATCAAACCTGTTCCGCGTCAAGTGCAAAAAAAGCAACTCTGAAATTGCAACTTAACTGAAAATCAAGTTAAGCTTTAATTAAAAACCTGGAAAACACAATTAAAAACCCGCCAGCGGCAACAACAACAACAACCTGTGCAATTAACTGCCGACGAGGCGAGAGAAAAAAAATAATGTTTAGAAAAATCTTGCCAAAGTGTTGTGTGTGCGTGTGTGTGTGTGAGTGTGTGTGTGCGGGGCCAGGGGTATAGACGGGGAACTGAATGTGTTGTGTGCTATTACTACTGCTGGCCATGAACATACAGACATTCGTCCACAGATATATGAATATTGTATGTATGTACATACTATGATCAACAGTGCGCAGATCAACTGCCCCCTCTCCGCCCTCCCAGCCGATCCTCTGAGCACGGCCTTGGGGCTGGCTGATTGCGGCTGCTTTGTTACCTGACGCAAGCAAACAAGTCGAAGTCCGACTCGAATCGCCATCTTACCAAAACTCATCCCCTCTCGACAAGTCTTCTTTCTGTTACGGTGATGAGGCATAGAGCGGGGAGGGGAGGGAGGCCAGCGTGGCCAAGTAATAAGCGTGTTTCATAAATTGAAAGCTGCCGCCGCAGCAGAAGTTATGAAAACGAAGAAAAGAGAGAAAGAAGCAGCAGAAAAAAGAAAAAAAACGCCATTTAGATTGCAATCTGGCAGCCAAACCGGCGAAACGAGCGGTAGCCACTGGCCACAAGTGGCAAGTGGGAAAAGCGCTCGACTCGAAAATGGCCGTCAGTGGCCGACTGTGGGAAACAGGGAGGCCATGGGGGGAGTGGGCAAATGGGGCTGGCGGGCAAATGTACAAACACGAAACGAAACGCGGCCATAAAACGCTTCAAATTTGCGGCTCTCAGCAGCAAACAAAGCAAAAAAAAAGGCCAAGAAGAAGCAGCACACAAAAAAATGCGAGTAATTATTTTTATTAAAGAAACAACCACAAAAAAAACGCACATTCACACACACATACACAGATAAGCGACCCTAGCATTACCCTCCTCGCTTGAGCTGCCCTTTACCATGGCAACATGGCTCACTGCTGGCTTAATTAGAACTGGAGACACACTTAAGGCCCCGACTCGTATAGCACATATCAAACCCCAAGCAGACCAACCAGTTCATACAGTAAATATTTCCCCATAATCCTCCAAGCACGCAGTTGAAATAGAAGCAAATGGCTACCTGGAAAGTCTATTTATAAACCTTTATATAAATCTGATTACAGATGGACTATGGAGGCTGAGTTTTGCGAGTTATTAGAACTGATTTTGAGTTGGAAATATGCAATATCGACGGTAGTAAGTTAGGTTAGATGAAGTCAGTGGATGTAAGAAGTGAAGAGGGGTCTCTTTACCTTAACTTAAGATGATTTGCATTAAGCTGCGATTATCTTTAGTGCAAACTAATAGCTCTACTGGCGGCGTCCTGCATGTGATCAGGCAACTGTTGTCTTATTGGGAAGCTCCCATATCACTGTGTATATTAATTGTTAAAGCTGCTGGCTTATACCATTTCTCTTCATCTGTTATTACCTGGTAGATGAAGCCTGTTAGAGTACATTAATGGCAGACAGTATACTGAGAATTGCATTAATTCTACTAATTCTAAGCTACATTATTTTGTCTAAACTATGTTACGTTTATTGTAAATTATTCTAGGTACGATCTCTCTTATTTATAAAATTCTCTAATCCTATTCAATATTAAACAATCTTTTTGTTTATCTATATCAATTACTTATAAGAAATTAAAATTTATATACGACTCGCATTTTCCTTTTAACTAAGAAGATACAATTTAAGATAAGATCATTTAAGATATAATCTATTATCAACTGAATAAAGCATCTTAATTAAAATACTCAAATAACAATTTTAAGTTAAAGTTAAATATAGAATTTCTTCCAGAAGTCTAGAATAATTAAGATTGATTTATTGATATTGATCATAAAAATATCATGTTATCTGAACTAAAATCAAGTTTGTCATGCTAATTTTTAGTAACAAAATCTGGATGGCGCAAATTTTAATAAAATCTAAAAATAATCATCATAAACACAATACAAATTTATTCAACTAAGTTTGAAAACTGATATATCAGATATCTGTTAATATATCAAAGAAAGTAAATTCATTCAACCTGAATTTGATCAAATAAAAAATCTCAAGTCAAGAATGATGTTAAACCTTTTTTATCAGTGCAGTAGTGTCTCATTACTTACATTTGCTCTACTTAAGCCCTGAACACATGATCAACTGTTAATTACCCTGTTTTTAGAACTCTCACTTCATCTAATCCATGAGTGGCACATTGCCGCTTTCCATGTTCAACCCTTAGCATCATTAAAGATAGAAACTCAATCGAAGTAGAAATTGTTGTAAGTGCTCTGCCATGCCATTGGCTATTATCAATTAAGCCTCAAGATTAACGGAAAGTCATGTCGGCGGCAATGGCAATGGCAATTAGACAAATGCAGTTATCAGCAGCAACCGCGGCGATGGCTCAATGAAGATGTCAAATTTTATGGCTGACTAAATTACAAAATGGTTAAACAAACATTGAACTAGGGAAACAGCTGAAGCAGGCAAGAATTGTGTGCGAGTGTGTGTGTTCAAGTACACTGTGCACGTCAGCTGAAAGAAAAACTTGTGAAAATATTTGAAATATGCAACTGTAGCAACAATGCAAACAAAAGGCAACCCGCCAATGGCAGCCAAAGCGCGCTGAAAAGGAAGTTCAAATGCAGAGAGAGGAGAGTTGGTTGGAAGAAGAAAATAGTAATTTTCCATCCATCATAAATAATGTTAAGCGCCACGGCTGAGGGAAAAACATGCACGGTCCATTAACTTTTTGCGGAGCGAGGGGCATGTGGCAACGGAACACGCTGCTTGCCACGCAGCCAGCAGCGACGTCGACATCTAGGCGGCCTCGACATCAGACCCACATATGAATACTGAACACACATATACATCTGTGTCTGTGTGTGTGTGTGTGTGTGTGTATGTGGGACTGCCATTTCGAAAGCTGTGCGAGATTTGCAACCAAGAAAAAAAAAATCTGGCAAAAAAAAACTCAAGTGAAAAAAGTTAAAAACTTTACTCGTTTTTAGCCTTCGAATTCAGCATTAGTGTGTGTGTGCAGCGTCTGTGTGTGAGTGTGTGAACAAAGGTTAAAGTGAGGGTAAACACTAACATAAAGTTGAATTGAATTTGGCAAAATGTTTCTGCGCTGTAATTGCTTTAATTGTTAATATTATTTTAATTATTTCTTTTGACTCGACTGCTCAGATGTCATGCTGGGCTTATGCATTTAATTCCAAAGAGCTAATAAATTTAATTGCCTGGCGATTAAAGCTCAGCAGAATGGTGCATTCCAGCTACTATAAAGCGCAACATCATTAAACCGCACCTCAGACGCTGCTGTGACTCAGTCGGTGGCAAAGATTAAAACACACACAAAAAGAAAAGCAGTGCGAAAAGGTTAAAACGTTTCTACAGATTGGGATATATAATATGGATAATAATATGGATATAAAAAGAAATGCTACCACTGCCACTAGGGTCCAACTTGAATCAATATAAAGATCTTCATAAGTCGGGAATCAAAAATGTTACAAGTTTTATTTTAAAAAATGATTGAACAACTATTATTCTTCTAGTGTCCATAGTTCGAAATCTTCTGCATACTTACATTGAGTAATATTTCATTTAAAAATATCTTCAATTTTGTACTTATATTTTAATAAATAATAAATATAATTTAATTTTAAATGGCAGAAAAATTTAAAGTGAACTTTTAGTAATGTCATAATTATTATTTTTAATAAATATAAAACAAACCAAATTTTTTTAATATTAAAAATTTTACCTTATAATGTTAACTTTAATAGCAAAATTTAAAAATAACCCTTTCTTTGAATGTATTTATTATATAATAATTTAATCTAATTTATTCGATTTTATTTTGAGAGTTCTGTCAATTATAAAAAAATTATATGACGTTCATAATTATTTTTTGCATTGCTAGAAACTATAATACAAGCAGATTTGTCTATAGAAATTGTAATAATTTTATGTTAATTTTGTAATAATAATTGTAAATAATTAAAACCAAATAAATTAAATTTTACATCTATTTAATAGCAATTAATCTGTAATCAATAATAATACACGTGTTTTCGCCATTAAATATGCATAAAATAGACAAAATTATCGCACAAATAATTGATGGAATTTCGTTTGAATTATAATTATTATTGCGTACTCAATCATGTGCTGTAATACACAATTTTAATGCACAAGCTGACTTCATAAATTATAAATATGCATACAAAATGCATGCACACACACACACACACAGAAACATACATGCAGCAGCTGCAGGAGTAGTACAAGGCAAAGGCAAGACAGCGTGGCAGAGCTATGCGAGTCGCCGTCGCAGTGACAAAACTTCACACACAGTCGACTGAGACGGCAGAGGCAGCGGCAGCGGTATGCTGTTGCTGCTCTGCTCTGTTGGCTGCGTGCGAAGCATTGGTAAGAGCGAGGCGAGGCGATGATCGCATGATCGCAAGCTGCCGAGCATACGTGTGAGCGGGATGCAAGGCCAATGGCCGACGACGCACAGCATGGAACTGCCCACTTGAAGAATAAGAAGCAGCAGCAGCAGCGACAACAAGAAGTATGTGTGTGTACACTGTGCGAAATTATAGAAATAGATAATAAAAATAAGCGCTTTTTAATTGTTTGGCATGCTTTTGTTGATGCCGGCGATGAATCACTAATAAAATGTCAAACGAACACTAAGCAAAAGCAACAGCAACAGCAAAACGAAACGAAACGAAACAAAAAGCAAGCCCAAAACGACGCTAAAAGTGTTCAACAAATCAAAGTCAATTTTGTTGCTTTTGTTTGCGCACATTAAGTGCCGTGCAGCAATACCCATCCACTCCCCCTCCCATCTCATCCCATGCCATCCGTGTGTCTAGTGAAATTATTGCTAATATAAAAATATTTTGTAGGCTCATAAAAGCGACCACGTCGTCGTCATAGACACATAGACACTAGCGGAAGCATTGAGTACTAGGCATTGGTATTGCTGTGGGTGTGGGTGTTGGTGTCCTCTGTGTGTGGGCGTCGTGTGTCTGTTGTTGTTGTTGTTGTTGTCGTCATCATCATCGGCTACATTCGCCGAACGCAAATCGTACACAATATTTTAAGGCCTAATTTTTTGACGAGTTTTTAAACGATTGTAAAACTCTTTTCTCGCTCGCCTGTTTTTACGAGTGCTTAGGCCATTCAAGTGTTTGAGCGAGTGAATTATGGGACAGGCCCAAGATAGCAACGCCCGCTGTTGTTCTCGTTGTTGTGCACACTCACACTCGCACTCACACACATACACATTCACACACTCGTGCGGTTTATGGGCTCGAAGTCAGTGTGACAAAGCCAGAGCAAACTGGGTGGCGTTTATTACGTGAGTTATGACACCTTCGAAATGTAAGCGCCACCCAGAGCCAAACAACAATAGCAAAGAACTATTAACAATAGTTAATTAATTTCAAAACAATAAAATCCGCACTAATATCGCATAGCAATGAGCAATCATTCGCTATGGTAGAACAGCCAAAAGGTAGCGACAAGCGTTCCCATAAAAATACCAATTGCAAAACGAAAGCAACAAAAAATCACAACAAATCATAAAAACTTTTATTTGAATGGCATGAAATGAAGGAACATCAATCAATCAGTCCATCAATCACACGCTACATTGAGCGATTGATCAATTGTAGGCTCTTTGCTTTTATCGCCAGATAAATGTCTATAGTTAGTCAGTATTACTGTTGATTTAATTGCTCTATGTCAAGGACATTGAGATTCTCTGGAGTAGCACTCACTCTTCAAGTTTACCAATTAAGTGTGTGCTAACGAGTGGCTCAGCTATTCATTCACATACACCCATAAATACACTCGTTCTACATACATGCAAACATATTGTAAAACAATTATCACCTGTTGCAAATTATTTCGATTTTATGCCCGCCGCGTAATATCAGTGGCTGTTCTACCTCGGCCAACACGCGCCGTCTCCCCTCTCCTCCCCTGCCCTTACCCCTACCACGTCTCTCATAGCGCTCATAAATGCTGCAGAGACATCATAAAAATGTTTGAAGCACCGCCGACACACCAGCCCCATCATGAACAACAGCAACAAGACCAACAACATCCATAAATCCCGATTATGGTTTCTGGATTTATTGCGCACAGTGGCAGAGACACACACACACACCAATACACACGCACACTCTGAGTACGCGGCGGTCATGCACCGATCGAAGCACCCTGTATAGGCCATGGTTGTAATTGCAAACGGGAGTCTTATAGTAGTTAATATCTCAAATATGTAACTGCAATTGGTTTCAAATTCAAACAAGCGTGTTCAATGATAGTGTATGAAAGTACTTCTCCCGTGTCGGCTACGTCCGACTGTGACTTGTATTTTTGAATATATATTTTGCATTTCAGATCAATAGTCAATCTATAAAACTTGTCCTACTAGATAAGATTCAATAAGGTAAAGAAAATGATACTTAAAGAAATAATCTAATATTTCTAAATTATCAATATATTTTTTGTGATTATTTATATTAATTTCACTTAATAAGTATCTCTTTCATTCTTTCTTTCTTTACTTAAGTCAAACTTTATTAAAGTAATGACGAAATAAATATATGATAATTGTAGTAAAACTATAAAAAAAATTTCTGTTATTTCTATACAGATTTCCTTTAAAATTATTTTAATTTATATAATTAACATTTTCCATTTATAAACTCCAACTTTTTCTATCTTTCTTTTCAATTTCATTATAGTAATGTTTAAACGAAAAAAAACATATGAAAAGGACTTTAATAATTTTCTACTATTTCTACATTTCCTTTAATTATTTTATTAATTTTATAAAATAAATATTTCACGTTTATCATCGGATTTTTATTTTTCTACTGGAGCTCAATCTCTCTGCAGTGATTTTTCTTTCCAATTCAGGTGCATGAACTGAACGGTCTGAATCTGCATACATACATACATATATCAAGAGTAATGCTCGTGTATAAATAAATATCTGAAAATTGTAAATATTGTGAGGTTTTTGTTTATCGAAGACAAATAAACAAATGCAGAGCGAACAGTTGAAATGCGTTTTCTGCAATTCAGTTTTTGGAATTCTGCTGTTTACTGCCGCCCAAGTTTATTCACCTCCAGCAATGTTGAAATATAATTTTGAAAATTAAAACTTACATATGTAAATATAGTTGAAAATATACATGTAAATGTGGGTTGTATATTATTCATCTAACTGTAGCTTGTTATCGAAATGTATTTCATCCAACTCCCAAATAATTGCGGACGGCATGTGAGCTCATTAGATGAGTCTATAGGCTAATCAGGGGCCTGGCATCGCCACAGAACTGGCCATATAAAAAGTGACACTTTTATAGGGCACTTGGAATGCGCTGCGGGCCTTGAGCACTGCGAAGGCAAAAGCTGAGATACAGAGTCAGCGGCTAATGCGCATTTGCATACACGTTAAATTTACATACGACACATGCATCTAACAGATGCGGCTAAAGACCTACTCCCCATACCCCAAAGCCCAGCATCCATTAACCAACCAGCCAGCCAGAGTCGAGGCACGGGTCCACATTTGTTAACCAGCGATGGAATTTCAAATAAGAAACGAAAGAAAGACCATTTTATGAGTCTTATGTGCTGCCAGAGGCAACCACTGTATCTGTATCTGTGTTTTGTATCTGTATCTGTAAATGTATCTGTAGCTGTCGGAGGATGCGTGCAACATTTAAATTAGAGCATGACTTGCACGCGCAACAAATCAAAATATGTATACAAAATACGAGTATACAAAAAATGTCACAGTACTGCTCCCTATTGCCCTTTTGAACATTAGCCGTCTTCAGTCTTCCGTCTGCAGTCACAGCTCCTGTCGGGCTCTATTTGCGTCCAGTTAACGCGACGGGCCATAAAAGCCAGTCGGCCGTAGAGCCTGGAAAATCAACGTACAGTTCGGGTATGTAAACAGCTCCCGGGGCTAGGAGGCAGCATTCAAATTTTCCGTTTAGCATCCTTTACTTGTGCTTCGCTTCCTTGTCGTCCTCGCCTTACACAATTCATTTTATGATTTTATTGCATTTACGCATATTGCGATGCCGATGTCGATGTCGATACCGATGCCCAACTGATTTATGGCAAGACGAAGAACCCTTTTCTGCCTTCCCTCTGCCACGTCTCTTTGCCTACGCACAAATATGGAACGCGGCATTATTCAAAACTCAAACAAAGGACGAAGAGACCGTGCACAATGAAATTAGAGCAACGCATTGAGGGTGGCATAGATTGCCCTGCCAGGATGTCAAACAGTCGGGGTGAGTCTCTCACAACACACGCACAAAAGGATTGTTTGTATTTTGGGCTCGCTTATGTAACTTTCTAAAATTGTGACCGTTATGCCTCGACTGGAAATCATAACAACTTGCCAGAGTCAGACAGGAGAGCAGAGCCTAACTGAGAGACAAATGGAAATCTGTAGAGTACAGCATATCGACTGGACATGGAATACTGTCTGGACCTCATTTACAGTCGAGCTGCAGTAGTCTTAGGAGCAAGACTGGAAATAGCATTCCTTAACTTAAAATTGTTAAAATTACATTTAACTTTTTCTATATATCGTAATAACAAAAAACAGTTTCACATCAATAGAGTGAAAATTCTCTTTTTATTACGCAACCCGCACAGTATTTATTACTTTATTCATAATTGGAACAATTTCATCTCTTATTTAATAAGCATTAACTGAAATATAATTGCTTATCATAATGGTGACTTTTTTACAACATTTAAGAGCTCTACACAGTGACAAAATTGTGGGCACATGGAATTGGTTTTACGATTTTTCCAACATTAAATCTTGTACTCCAGATATACAGCCTATATTATTTATTGTTTAAATTATGTTTAATAATAATATACAAAAATAATGATAATTAACCTAGACTTGAGACGTGTTTGAAGTTATCCTAAACATACATATTTATATGTATATTTATATGCAAAGTAATAAACTTATTTTCTAGTTTTGTTATGTTTGTTTTACTCTTATATTTAAGTCTATTTGAATTCCTTTAACTCATATCTTATTCTAGCATTTTTAACTGATTTTCAAACTATCTCGTATAATTTTTTTGCACAATAATGTTTAATATAACACACTAGATTACGGCTTATTAGAACGTTAAGATAGTATCTGCCAAATTGCCTTGAACCCAAATCGCTGCAACTGTACAGGCTGTAAAGTACAGTTTGGTTGAAGAACCTCTGATCCTAAGGCGACTATCCACAAACTGAGAATTAACGTCCATGGCTCCAAATGGAGCTCAGCCCAAAGGCACAAAAAAGTTTAAAATGCACACAGAAAAACACAAAGCAAACTAAGATAACAAAACAGAGAAAAAGGCATAAAAAATTGAACGAAACCCAGAAGAGAGCGAACAACAACAACAAATGAAAGAGGAGAGCCCAACCTTCATGCCTATAAATCCATCGAAATAATGGATCGGATAAGAGGCGCGCATTTCAGATGAGTTCAGTTCAGTTAAAGTTCCAACGGCGAGTGGGCTGAGACTCTTCATGTTATGTTTGTATGTATGTATGTGTGTGTGTATGTGTGTGTGTATGTGTGTATACATGTGTGTATGTTCTACTCCCAGTGTGGGGCAATCAAGCCTCAGAGCCAGCTGAACGAATCGCAAAGAGACACTAAGTCATAGTTATAGCTCTGCTGTGTCTTCTATATTCCTGACACAAATCTGAACATGTGCAGTCGCATCGCAAAAGAAAAATAAAAATAAGAATAAAAATAAAATGTATAATATTTTAGCAATGCCGACGGCATCTCCTGCTCCTTTTTGCTAAATGTATACAACGCGAATATCTTTGGGAGCATTTAACCCCTGCCTGCCTGAGAACATGGCCACCATATGCCGGTCTTAGGGTTCGCTATCAACCCGCTGTTCATGCCCAATCCTCTAGCTTATTGCCATTGGCTTGCTTGCTCCTTCTCTCCCGCTGCTCTTGGCCCGCGAGCTGATCAAAAATTCCAAATACGTTTCAAATTTAATATGTGCATTTATCCTCAGCCTTCTTGCCTGTCCCTGCACGTAGTAATCCCACTCGCACTCCCACTCACTGATTGTTGGCTGGCGCAAAAGGGATGCAGTGCAGCCGGCAAGCATTTGATATTTCCTTTATGGAGCTTAAATATGTATAAGCCCGAAGTTGGTTACGTGCTTGTTTCATGTGTGTATGAGTGTGTGTGTGTGCGTGTGTGTGTTTGTGTGTGGATATTATATTTCAACTAAAAATTCACGCCCTGTGTTATTCTATCAACACCTCGGCATTGTCACCATACCCCAAAAGGCCCTGTCACAGCTCCACAGAACCAAAACCAGAACCAGAACGAGAACCTGTACCCAAAAACCAGAACCATAACCCCGCCCCATACAGCGGCTGACGCTGCATACGAAATGAGATTTGCGGCAGACGCTGTGCTGGGGCTGAGCCAGGATTTATGTGGAACACAGTTGTTGGCCAACAGAGGGGGGCAATGAAACAGCAGTAACAGCAGCAGGTAATGGGTATTACGCTTAAGTCAAAACTAAACTCACGGGTCGTCAGTTTGCGCTGCGGCTCAACACAATTATTCATTTATTTATTTATTCATGCAGTCGAAATTAAACTCTATGCAGGCAGTAAATATGTATATACAGAGATACATAGAAGGGGTATGCATAAATATTTATACATTTTATACAAAATATCTACTCGCTTACTTAAGACATCCAAGTCTTTCTGGTTAATAGTTTATTTAACCGCCTTGGACAAGCGCTGTAGTCGAGTGCACCTGGCAACGCAATAGACTTAATTATACGGCAGCTGGCGTCAACGTAAATATCTAGAGAATAAAATTGAATAGTTGCTGTGTTTACTTATCGATGGTTGTGCAATTTACAATACAGATTTAAATTGTCGTTAAGCATCTTAACGTATATACTTTTTAAAGGGATATGTATATAATTTAAAGCTTGAAAAAGATTTTATAATGTCTTAAAGAAATATACTGAGATAAATCATTATAATTATTATTATTATTAAATTGAAGAGTTAAGTACACAAATATATGTATGTATGCATCTACTACAGCACCTAGAGCTCCTCCATCTTGAGTCTCCTCCCAGCTAAAACATTACAGTCTGATAGCAAATGTATTAACAGAACGTAAAAGTATCCTTACTGACAATCTCTAACTTCTTCTGTGGCAGGGATTGATTATTGATATAGTAGATAATATTGTAGAAATTTGATACAGTTTTCTTCACTTTATTTCAATAAATTCCCAAAAACAAAACTTAAATAATTTATATTTATTTTTATTTATATTTTGTAGAACTATCTACCTTTTGTTTTCGTGGGAAGTATACAGAGCGCAGATTTTTCTAAGCCTAAGTAATTCTAAGTAATTTAAATATAAGTATACATATATATTAACTTGTTCTAACTGTGTGAAAATATACACATAATATCAACATAAATAGCTAAAACCATCTGTTCTTCTTCCGTTTATTTATATTGAAATAGTTTTTATATTTCCCTTCAATGTAGTGTTTTATAACTCTGTCGTTTAAATAAAGTAAATAAATAAATACGTAGAGCTTCATGCATCTAAAACCTATATAACAGAGTAATAGTATATTGTTGAGATACAATATAAGTATAAGTATTTCCTACTCTTTATCACACATTTTTCATGCAATAAATTAATCAATAAATATTTTTACTATTGTAAAAAATATATTCAAATAATTTTATTAGTTCTAAAGTGAATTTTTGTTTCATGCCGCCGGCATATTACAATAACTGTGTGTATGTGTGTAACTGTGTAAAATTTTATTAGAACTGTAGACTGTGGGCTGTCGTTTGATGTTGCCACAAATATGTAGATCGACAATGGAAGCGACACAATACGATCACAGAACAAAGTGACTTCAAACAAGAACTACATATCGTGGGAGAAATGTTTCGAATATGTATTCATATTTGAATGAATGGTCATTTGAATATAAGTATAGTATGTGAGTATAGCATGGTTTCTTTGCTTTGGCCAAATGGCAATTCAAAGTTGACATTTTGAGTGCCGCGTGTGGCCGGCTTTGTTTTCCACAAAATTATAGTTCGTGTAATGAAGTTATTACGAGTCTTAATGCTGAAATTTATGCGCGGCCATTAAAAATCGAAAGACACGTTTTTCGAATATTTTAGCTGAGTTTCTGTTTCTGTATATATTTTTTCTTATTTGTATTTTTTGTTTTTTGCCTTTGCCGTCGCCGTCGCATAAATTAGGCGACGTGACTTGTTTGCACCGAACGATAACGAAGCAAAGCTCGAGGCTTCTCCACTTACAGGGTGTGTGTGGAGCGAGGTATAAAGGGGAAAGGGGTATTCGTCCATTGGCCATTATCGGGCATAATATCGCAGAATTTACAATGCAAATTCCGAGCTCTGGCTTAATCGAACTGTGCAAAATGGAGTCTGAAGACAAAGGGTCGCCGCTGCAACGACGATCATCGTCAACGATGGCAATCATGGGGCTTGATCCCATCTTCTGGTTTGTTGTACTCACTCGTATTGTTGTTGTTGTCATTGGCAATCCTCTTGACGTGGTTTGTGCGAGCTTCGAGAGAACACGATACTCAAACTTTGTTGCAGGTTGCTGGAACATATTAATTGCATTTTATTGGCCTGGCATGGCCTGGCCTGGCCTGGCCCAGGGAAGAGGGACTGCAATCTGCTTGCAGTTTAATAACGCGCATTAAAATCACAGATTTATAGCTACACGCAATCCGATTTCACGACTACAATTGCCATTTGCAAAACCAAAATGAAAACCGCATTTGCCGTCGCTACAACCGACTTCAAACTGGCTGCATGGCTGGATTTGAATCTTGTGGTTCTCCATGCATATGAATGAGGCCATGATTGTGAGTCTACTTGCCAGTGTGGGACAGTCAGTCAGACAGACAGACAGACAGCTGGCTAGAGTATGGCCATAAAACCAACACCAAGATAATTAAAATAACTCGAAAGCCTTTTTCCAAACATTCCGCAACAAAACGTTGTCGCTTTTGCCAAATTTCATTAAACATTTTAATTGCCGCCATTTTGTGCCGGCGACTTTTGTTTTCCCCCAGAAATTATTGCATTCCAATGCCATGCCATTTGCTCAGCCCAAAATTAAATACATTTTCATTTGGAACAGCTCAAGAATGTCACCCGCAAAAGGGTTGACGCCACCCTCTCGGAATACCCCAACTGCGTAATCACTTCAGCACGCAATGGTAGTCCAACACCAACCATCCCCAGTCCCAGACTCAACGACAGCTTGGCTAGCGGCACGCAATTTTAAAACAACAAGACCCCCCACTCCAGTTGGTGTACTGCCGCACCCTGTCCTAGGAGTGGGTTAAAGTGCGAAATGGCCCAAGGACCAAGCGAGCCGAACCGCACTCCTCTCTTCGCTCAGGCTGTGGCATTTTGATTTCGCGCTGCCTCATTCGATTGCGTAACTTTCGCCTTGCCTTGGCTGCCAACCTCCCCTATGGGTGTAGTAGTTGTTGTTATTCTTGTTCGCCATGTAAATATGTAATTTCCTGCCGGGGTGCCCAGACCCTTCCCTTCCTCTGAAGCAACCTTCCGTGGCCGCAACAGCCGTCGCACTCTAAATTTAGTTAATGAACGTTGTCGTTGCTGTTCTTCAGCAGAGGAGGAACAAGAGACCAGAGCAGACACATACAGTCACCCACGCGTGTAGACACAACAACAGCAAGACTCAGACTCGGGCCATGTCAGTCACACACACACACAGTTACACTCACCCACTCACGCACGCACATTTTTGAAAGTAAACAAAATTAGACATGATTATGTTTGTGCCTCAGGACATAAAATAAATTGGCTCCCAACTAATCCCAGCGTGCACGTGGAACTTTGGAGACGTTTTCTCCATAAGTTTGTATATCTTGTATATATGTACATATTCCCACAACTTGTACTTTATCTTCTGCATTTGAGGGCGGGGCGGAAACTGTCAAAGTTTGTTGTTTGCTGTTTGTTTTTGTTTTCAGATATCATGATGCCAAGTTGAAAATGGCAGACGATACACGAAAACATAACAAGTACTATACTATACATACTACTTTAAACTGGAATAGCCATAAAATCTGTACATACAAATATGTATGATATCTTCTAAGAGTTCAGGTAAACAAGCTCGGAATAAGTGTAAATTTAAGCTCGTTAAGATTTTCTATTTCTATATTAAAGATACTTTAATATGTAATTAAAAATATATTTTAAAATATACAAATCTTTACTTATTTTATATTGATAATATAATAATTTAAAATACCAGTATATTTTCAAATATTTATGTATTTACTTATTTCACATAGATAATTCAGCTGAAAAATTTTATTTTTAAAATAATTATAGAGTTGGCACTATGTATTTATCGTTATAAAATATTTGAAAATATATACATATGAATATTTTAAACTTCTACAAACCATACATTGAAATAATACTAAAGGAAGTCTCTTCAGAAAAATTACTTTAATATTTTTATTATATTTTAAACTTTGTATTATACAGTAAAAAGTTTATTTACCACTTAAAATATCTTAATAATTTTTTCCTAATTTAATCTTTTGCAAATGATTTAGGATTATTTTTTAGTATACATTGAACATTTTTGTTTTGATGTTCTTATAAATTAATTATACGATTTGTTTTCCTATCATATATTAAATAAATTAATAAATAAACCACTTTGAGTTATGCTACCCATAATAAAGAAAGCAATTAAACAAAATCCCATAGTATATAATAAACATAAAAATATGCTAAAAGCCACTTCAATTTAAGCCATATTACTTATTTAAACACATTGATAACAAAGAAACCCATCTGCTTGGAACGATAAATACTCAGTTAAATGAAAATTGTGCGGGTCTGAGGGAATTTGTGAGTCAACCGAAGTCATCGAACCGCAGACAATACAATCTAGAGCCAATAAAGAGCCACAGCTGATGCCTGAAGCATGAGCCTGGCATGGAGTCATCAGTGTCTAATAAGTGTCTAACAGTCAGGATGGTACTCGCTCGGCTCCCAGATGTGGCCTGAGCGGAAGTCACCGTTAGCTCACCATGTTCGAGGGGCAAATGTGGAGCAATCGTCGACTGGCGATTCCACGAAATTGCCAGCGGACACTTGAGTAACGTAAGAGCACTGAGCGATGGCATTTTCCCTGAGAATTCAATTTGCGGGAAATGAATATGTTCGCGACGCTGATGCTACGTTCTTGGAAGAACTTTTTTCATGTGTTCAACGTGCAACGTCTGCTCCCGGTTCCCGGGTTCCCTACCCAATCTCTCGCTCTCTACACATGCTTCGGTAATTTCTGGTTTCCTTCCTTTGGGCAATGGCAGCCATCTGTGGAGACCGCTTGCGATTCTGAGTTAGTCACAGCACAAAGAATAGCAGCAGAAGGCAAACGAACGAACAGAAGCAAAAGATACAAATACAATTTGAAATACATGTCCCATGGGAGCTGGATGCCCCTGTTGTCTGCCCCGTCCCTCCATCCATAATACTTAAGCAATTGCAGCTCATATTGTGCGAGTACATACTACAGATAAAAGAGGCAGAGGGCGGCTAAGGGTTCGGCCCTTTACTTGTCGCAAACCTCTCTGAAATGGGGTTGACTCCATCCCCAAACATTTTTTTCTCAAGATTTCGCTGCGGTTTAGCTGTCACCACAGCAAAGCTTTACTTTAAACAAGATAAAAAATTCTAATCACAAAGTATTCGTATTTATTTACATTTTAATTAAATTGTGGCATCGGAAATGCCTTGCTGAATGCGTTTCATATGACGTGACCAATTGTGCTAGCCTCTGCAATTGTACTTAATTTATTGTTAATTTATTTAATGCTCAAGTAATAAACAAAGGTGTAGAGATTAAAATTTTATTTCGTACATAATTATTTTTATGCACTGCACACATTAAAAACGAGTTAAACTGTTATAATAAAGTTATTTGAATATATTAAATGAAATCGGAATAAAATTGTAAGAAATTAACACTTAGTAATCTACGCACAATCTAAACTAATCTGTGCATACTATTTGAAATAAACCTCATTTAATTTGTATATTTTTTTATACATTTTTCTCATGATCCAAAGACATTTCGCCAGATTTGTGGCTTTTTAACGTTTAGTTTATTAGTGACATGTTAATTTGCCAAAGTTTTAATACGAACGAACTACTAAATATGTACTAAACTAAAGCCGGTTTAAATTTGATACCGACAAGAAGCGAAATCGCATTGTAACTGTTATGAAATGAGCTTGGGAATATTGTTAGAAATTATAAATATACATAGCTGCAATAATTCACATAAAGTCATAGAAACAAAAAACTGATTTTTAGCTGTGTATTTTTTTAATATAATTTTAAATGTTTCAATCAAAAACACCAGTTTT
This sequence comes from Liodrosophila aerea, assembly GCA_035045005.1. Lineage (NCBI taxonomy): Eukaryota > Metazoa > Arthropoda > Insecta > Diptera > Drosophilidae > Liodrosophila > Liodrosophila aerea. Next base: position 1,476,906 of record JAWNNL010001066.1, read on the forward strand.
GGTGCAAAGACAAAGTGCCTGCTTTTTTTGACTGCTGTTTGAAGTTACACACGGCGCGCTCTATTGTCGATTCTGCGCACTAAACTTCAAGCGTAGTCTGTACACAAACCGAAACGGCCGTTGCGTGCCTAGCGGGGAAGATACGAACTAAACAAGCGGCTCTATCGACAAACACGAGCGCTGTTGGGCGGGAGACTTCAAAATATAATATGACACATTAAATATTTAATATGCTAAAATTATGAGTAGTGAAAGTGTTGTAATTTGGGCACCTACATATATTATAGACATTTAAATGAAATCAATTATACATTAAATTATATTTGTTTACATAATATGACACAATTGTCTTGTACTTATCAAGCTTAGCGACTTAGTCATATTATTTATGAGAAATAAAATATTCTAATCATTACATACACACATTTCTTCTTTCTTGTCTTTAGGAACTTATGCATTTCACTTAATTTCTCTCTGTGTAAGCCTGCACAGCCGCAATGGCAGCTCAGACAACATGGCTGCCGCTTCAAGAAAGTCGACCAACCACCACCGATGCACGTTGTACGCATGTCACGTGAAAAATAAAATGAATACACACACACACACGATAAAATTTAAGCCCTGCCCTCCGAATTGAGAACTCTCTCTGCAGGTAAGGAGGAGAACACAACACCTTTTGTAGGGAAAAGCAAACAAAACCTTTGCGGTTTGATTGCGCTTTAATCAACTCGTGCAACTGCAATCACAATTTATGACATTAAACACTGAGCTGTGGTGTGGCGCTTGACTCTGCTGCTCTAGCCAAGATCGTAAAGTGACCGCGTGGCGATTACGTATATTTATGAAATTATTGCCGCAATTACGGAACGGTCAAGCTGCAGGTGCCAGTGGCCAGTGGCCAGTGGAAGTGTGCTCGACACGCAATGGATTGGAAAATGGCGATGGCCAGGCAGTGTCGGTGACGTTGAAGTTAGCGGATGTGTGTTGACTTCAACGTCTGTGGCGCTAATGACTTTAGTGCCGCTAATAAATCCATTCAAGCGCACAAACAGAACAAGCTCCTCCTCTTGCTCCTGCTTCACCTACTTACTACTGCTGCTGCTGCTTCTACTGCTTCTACTTCATCGAGTGCTCGTGCTATTAAGTGCGCCATCAACGCTCAATGCGCCGCTCAATTGAGGAGATTCCATCATAAAAACGGCCACAGGAATAAAAAGCCAGAGTCCTTAGCGAGTCGGAGTGCAATTAACACCTGATCGGTAATAATGAAGTGTGCACGGTGTGAGTGTGTGTAAAGTAGGGTATATTGACCTTATCTGAATTATTCTGCTTTAAGTACGACTCAAATGTTTGATATGCCAGCGAGCAGACTGAAAACGTTTTCGTTTATCTGCGTACTAAGCAACTACATAATGCATCATTGTAATGTTGACTAAATTTGTCCCTGTACAAAAATTAGGTAAATACTTTTGCATAAATATATATTTAAAATATTCGTAGATATTAGGTCTGTTTAGCTAATAAAGTTATAACTATATATAACAATTTTTAAAACTACAATTTAACATCGCATGAAGTTAAATATAGTACTTGAATTCGTTGGAGATATTGGAATGATGAAGGAACTATAGGCTCAGTACGTAGTTTGCCGTACTTATTCCCTATAAAGTAATCATATATAGTAAATATATAAATTTCAATTCATTTAAATTTAGTTTTCAATTCATTTATATTTCAATGGCGTTTGTGTACATACTTAGTGCAGGCTTGAAAGAATAAACTGATTAAAAGTTACCTTAAGGTATTTATAAAACAGAATGTCTGGTCTTATTTAGCGATTTTTTATTAATATTATTATTATTGTTTTTTCCGACTAATCACATAAACGGTTATTCACTCTTATAACTATGCATGGACATCTTCTCAGATTATGTTTCTTTTAACAAAAAGAGTCCAAAGACCTGAAGAAAAAATCAATAAAAATTTTCAATAATTTTCTAAAATATATAATGCAACTAGAGCTTTTTATTTATACAATTATACGGCGATCGATTTAATAATTATTTAATCTAAAATTAAACTTCTGCAAAACTCAACGTCACTTAATCACTTCAACACACCCCCTACAGCTCATACCTTTGGCTAGTTTCAAGAGTTAAATTTCCATAAAAAGATTAATTTTATGACCTAAATAAATTGGCAGCATAAATAGTATTTTCTAGTCCAACGCCTAAAGTTAATGTGCAGAGAGTAGTAGATTTAAGTTGGTTCTTTTGTGATTTACAGCTAAATCGTCATGCTAGATTTAGAGTCTCCAATTGTGGAGTAAAAGTGCAAAGTCGCAGCTACACGGTAATTGCATAATGCACCTCATGCATTTACGGGATTTTCGGAATTGTCGTAAGTTGAAATTGAAATGGCAAATGTCTGCGACGTGAAACCATTAAATGGACGGCGACAGAGACCTTGAAGCGTTCAAGTTAGCACCTACAAATCATTATGTATCGCCATCATGATGTGTGTAGGTAACCTTGCCAAGCGTAAGACCAAGGACTCGTACATGGCTTTAACTGATTCAAATTGGGCACTATACACACCTCACAAACACACATAATTGGTGTTGAACACTTTTTGGAAGATATTTTCTGTACTACTTACGTGACGTCAGCTTTATGGCCTTTATGGTCTTTAGGGTTCTGCGGTTTCAGTAGATGAACGCAGCAGCACTTGACGGAGTCGAAGTAGGAGTCGGAGTCTTAGTCGGAGCCTGACGCTCTGCTCCACAGTTTTGTTGCATTTTCACTCTTGGATTATGATTGCAATTACACACTTTGCCGACACTTGGGTTTGATATTCTATTGGAGGATTATCGTTGCAAATTGTTATTCTTATTGTGACTACTGTGTGTGAGTGTGTGTGATTTGTTGTTATTTGGTTCTTTTTTCATTTGCTTTCGGTTTGTTTGCATTCGACGACTGTCGGTGCTCAGTTCTCACGCGCTGCGATCCGCTCTACACTAACAAGAAGTTTATGACCAAATGCCATAAAATTCGTTGTAAAAAGTCGACGAGGCTGGAAAATGTGTTTTCCGTTTTGCTGCCTGCGCCTCCGTTTCTCGTTTCTCCTTTCTCGTTTTCTTTCTTTCGCTCTCTTGTCTTTTGTGCTGCTGCTTCGCATACTCGCTGCGTTGGCTTTTAATTTTGTTTGCGTTTTGCGTTTGCATTCGCCTTTGACGTCTGAGTGTGTGTGTGTGTGTGAGTGTATTCATTTCGCCTCTCAGAGCTGCCTCGGTTGGCTCTTTGCGGTCGTCGCAGTTCATTTTCGGCACTCTGACCGCCCTTCTCACTTGCTCGCTCTCCCATTTGCCGCCATTTCGCTTGCGCGCACCTTTGCTGTCTTTTTCTTCCACTCACTGTGCGTGTGTGTGTGCAAGTGTGTGTGTGTGTATCTGTTTCCGTTGCTGCGCCTGACATCTCTTCTTCAGAGTATCTCTACCAAAAACAATAAGAACAACTGCCCCTGCGCTCAGCTGCTGCTGCTGCTTCTGCTTCCACTTCTACTTCTACTCCTCTCCCATGCTTTCTATTCTCTTTCGCAGCCATTTTATTGCTCCCTCGTTTTGTGTTCTTGCCTTTGTCTCGCATCCATTTTCTTGGTATTTTATATCGCTTATGCTGCAGGGCAAGTTCCATTCACTCACGCTCTCTTCAACAACAAATCTCTAATCAGTGAGCCATAGACGTTATTATTATCATTATTATTATTATATTTTTGTTATCTAGGCCTTTCGTATTGCACTTTTATGAGTTTAGCAGCGTCTTAAAATTCTCACTTAACACATTAACTAATTTAATGAGTATCGATGCTTTTTAGTTTGAAGCTTTGGGCGGTTGCAACTGTAGACTGTGGGAATCTTAGCATAGTATGTCATAGATACTTTTTCACTAATGTACTATTACAGTGAAAACTCTCTACAGAGGACACTCGCAGTCGGAAAACTTTAGTCCGCTGAAGGGATAATTGTTGGGTGAGTTTTCATTTTATGTACACATACATACATACATATGTACATATATGATAAAATTAAATTATAATAATTGATGTAGGATTGACTGGGCTTACCAATTACAACCAAGTCAGAAACTAACATATGTAACTAAGATACATCAGATAAATATCAAAATTGAATAGTACAGTACTGTTTGTATATCAAACCGATTAAGAGGAGTTATCTTCTTGAAAAAGAGCCAAGTTCAAGTTCATCTAGAATCTAGAATGCATACATTTTGTTCTTGTAATAACTTCGAGAGGAGCAAATAGCGTCTGGAATTTGCTTATGCGCTAGGCTGGCGCCGAGCACTAGAAAGAACGGAACGAGCAGAGGCTACTCCCAGAGCTTTGGCGTGCCCATCGCTAATCTACATAGATTCTAGATGAACATAATTTTTGAACACTTGCGACTACAACGATACTCGTCTCTAGCATATACACCTGCTTATACTGCCACAGCTAAGATACATTTAATCAAATGTGTAGTTACTTTACATGGAATACATGAAACTGGGTCCCAGGTAAACCCACTACTGATAACGTGACAGCGTCCAAGTGTCGTGTAACTAATAAATAACATAGCATAGCACACTTACTTTATTATGTACATACCTACGCACATGCATATACAGCGTGTACATAATGTAGATACATACCAATGTATAGTATGTATACACATAAAATACACGTGTGTCTGCTGATGGGCAACTTAATTTTCGTAGCATGCTAATGCAGATTCTGTTCTTTTTCGCCCTCTCCATGCTGGGATGGGAGTAGAACTTTTCGGGGGTTGCAAATTTAATGGGAATTTCCCCCTTTTTTACGAGCCTCCCTTCTGCCACGTCACGGAAGCAGAAGCAAAAGCAGAAACGGAAGCTTCAGCCTCACGGTCCCCAAAAGCGGCGTAGCTCACATTGCATTTGTTTGGATATTTTACGAGCTTAATTCCTTTCGGCAAAGTGGAGCCCGGTGGGTGAAAGACGCCATTTGCCAAAAGCCAAACACCCACACACACAGTCACAGCTGTACCGCACCCTCACACACACGCACACCCCACATTTCACATCAGAGACCCATTATAATTTTACAAAATCCGAAAGTTAATCATACGAAATGACTGCGCCCGAGCAGGGACCCCCCAAGCCAGCTTCCAAGTTGGATTTGGACAGGAAAGGAGCGGAAACTGCGCATTGCGACTCATGTTTTCGTGTCGTAAAAATGCAGCCACAGCTGCTGTTTGCCCCCATTTCCTCTCGGGCTGCTGGACGGTTGATAATTTCCGGATTGTAACCAATCCGAGAGGCGAAACAATGGCCGTATAATGAGCTCAAAAATAACGAATCAGTTTTCATTATTTTGATGACAATTAAAAGCATCGCGATGGACAGGCCAAAGCGTATTTAAAATTCAATTTATCTTCTCTGTTTTATCAATTTGTACGCTTTCTGGCTTTCTGGTATCTGCGGCAGTCGCGCGCTATTCAATTTCCATTTAACGAGTACTTAATTTGAGCAAGTGTTTGCTTGGCTGTAAATATTTATGGCCATTGCCAGTCTGCCTTGTTTTGTTTTTGTTATTTGTTATTTGTTCTCTCTTATTGTACTTTTCTGCTCTCTGTTTTGTCTCTCGCTGGTCGTCATAATTTTATTGTTTTATTGCCGTAATTATGCATTAATTTTATTGAGATAGTCGTAAATGGCAGCGCACAGCGCACAGATCGCCCAAATAGCCAGAATGCCGGTAATAATTCAGCCAATTCAGCCAATTGGGCCAATTGTAATTAGCTAAACGCCGCTTGTCCTGCCTAATTAGCTGCAATATTATCAGAGCTGCGTGTGGTCGTAATTGATCATTTACATTGAGGCAATCAAAATTATAATTGCCATCACAGTCATAACTCTGACTTCCGAGATATTCTACAAATAGAATTCGGCAAATAGACAGTGGCAAATGGCCAATTGGAATGTGTATTTGCATACAGACAATTGGTAGCAAAGAAGAAAGAATATTACTATACTTCTAAAATCAAATCAGTTTATTTTTAGGGTGATTCAAACTAGTTTTCATTTAAGACACATTCATCTCTAGAATGAATAAATTGATGTATATTTGTATAACAAAATTAACATATGCCTAAGTGGCATTTCATTCATCCCCATGTTTATGAATTCATTAAATAAATCACAGCATATGATATATGTCAACTTGTGGAATGAATTATAAAAAATCAAACAACTATGAGAAATATGTAGAAACAAAAACAAAAATAAATAAAAATTATGTATAGAATACTCAGTGTCATCATATATTTTTCTATAATTAATAAATGTGTTTCATTTGTATTTTCTGCATAAAGTTGTACACAGATTTGGTCCAGAAATATATTTCTAAAAACACTAAAAATTATTCTCTGTAGTATGTTCTCACTCAATAATAAATAGAACAAAAAGTATTTGCAGAATATGAATATGTTACTGAAATCACATTAATTAAAATGTAATCTATGGAACTTGGAATGTTTGCCTCTGAATTTAAAGACAAATAAATAAATGAAATGTGGAAAATGCTTTCAATTTTTTTAAAAGAAAAATATTTATGTTGAATCCACTGGGTTGCAAAATTTATTATCACAATACTTCCTGCAAATAATTTAAACAGTGTATAACAATACAAATAATACTATTACTATTGCTACTATAAATAAATGCTCAAATCAGTGTCGAATTGACTAACGGAATTCCCATGCACTTCATTCATAAATTACGCTTATTAAACCAACAGTTCACCCCTAAAATGACATACTAAAACTGCATGTCATTGTGTATAATGAATGCATTTAAGATTTATCTGACAGATTTAGTTTAAGCTAAAATCATATGAATTTAACCAAAAATAGAACAGTAAAGTACAGTATGTCAGGCACTAATTGGAATTTTTGTTATGTGTTCTGTGAAATGTTATATTTTAAGCAAAATGTTTATAATTAAAATCAAATCATAAATCAGTAAAATAATTGAAGCAACACTCAATAAGTATCTACATACCTTTATGAGCTGTTTACACGGATGAACGACTGAGTTGTTTCGGCGCAGACTTAAACACTTCGCCAGCGGAGTTTCTTCATTTTTTATTGAACTACAAATTGTTGTTTAATTCAACACACACACTTGATATTGCATCATAGTTGTTATTATTATCCAACTTAAATTTCTCGTACTACTTGAAGAGTCTAGACGAGCCCCTTGGTTGTGGTTGTGGTTGATCGGTTTTTTACGCTCTGTTTGGATTACTCGAACAATTAAATTATTGAAAATGGCCGAACTGCGATTGGTTGCTGATTATATCAAGCAAAGATTGAGTTGATTCTACTGGTTTATGGCTGACACTCCGCGGTTTTAATTTCGACTTTATGCGGCGATGATGACGACGACAATGACGACTCGCGGGTACTAAAACTCCATTGTAAAGTGGTAAATACTCGGGCGGCGCACCGTAAAAAAACGCCAAGCGCCAAAACCAGAACAACAACATTAAAGAGGTATAGACACACACACACACACGCACACATACACATGCACTCTCTCACACACACATACACTTGTGTGTGTGTGTGTGTGTAAGCCAAATTCGAAATCACCACTTTGCGAGTTGAAATCTCTTGGCTTTCGGCTCGCTCGTTTCGCTCTCGCTACTCGTTCGTGATTTCCTGCGACAGTCATGCTCCTCCTGTCCCCAACTCTCTTGCTCCCTTTCTCTACCTCTCTCTCTCAATCTGTATCTCTTTCTCTCACTCTCACTCCAAATTGAAAATTCGTGTTGAACTGAGTTTGCATTCAGCCTGCAGATAAGCGCTCTCTGTTCGTATAGATACTATGGCATATAAACGTGCACCGACCCCATTAATTTGCTGTTTCATTATCAGTTCTTGATTTCGGTTTTCTATTAACCCCAGAACTTTTCAGTATAGATGCTTATATGGACTTATATATAAAAGTAAAGCAGCAAATTTAAATATTTTAATTAAGTTAAAATCAGTTAGTGAATCAGCTTCACTTTCAATGTCAACTGCAAATTAAATCAAAGTTGCCCTGCATGAGCTACTACTACTAATACGTGGGAGTTAATGTGACTATATTAAGTCTAGATGTTTCCAAATCGAAACCAATATATTACAAAATTTTGAATTTAAAATAATTGAAGCAAATGTTGTCTACTGTAAAGTAAACTCGCCTGAAAAGCGGATATACATATATACTATACAGCAGTCTTATAACAGATTCAAGCACAGTGCATAGTCCCGTATGTAATACAGATAAGACCGGAGTCTTTCATTACAAATACGTAAATGAACCTATCAATTCACTTAATTTATACATAATAAATTATTTGAGTACAATAATATACATACTTAATAAATACTAAAAATATATAAATATAAAAATTTATAAATATAAAAATATATAAATAAAAAATTATAAAAATATATATACATATATATAAAACATAATATTTATAAAACCTTACTTGACTTTACATTGAAAACTAGCTTGTAGTTCAAATCATTATTTGATTTTGATTGCCTTATCTTACAAGCTTTTAATTATAACTCAGTACTAATTCATGTTGTTAAACCGTTTTATATATATTTTTGGTCTAACAAATCTGTAAATGGAATTCTGTTGTTTGTTTTGGTAGTTTACTATTTGATTTGCCCGAATTGTATTACGAGCCCATAATTTACGATTCGATTCAGTGAGCTTGAAAATATTTTGCAATTTCGTCAAATTGTCGTTTGCCAATTATTTTGATATTTTTTAACGAGCAAATAAACCGCCCCGTCTCCCAGTCTACCCCCTAACGGCACTTACCCCTGAGACCAGGCCCAAGTCGGCCATCTTGAACGGACATTTTCCTCTGAGACAAATGGCGGGTGAGGGTGCTACTGTTTCGTGTTGTGGACGACGTCGACGGCTGCTAATCGCATGGCAAATGCGATACATTTAGGAAATTGTCCTACACACAATTTGGCATTCCATTTTCGTGGCATTTTCAACGCTCTGGCGCTGTCTTAGAAGCAGAGCCAGGGGCAGGCAAACGGTTTACGACTTATAAATTATCGTTGTTTTTCTTTTAGTTTCAGGACACCCAGAAGGGTGCGACTGAGACTGAAACTGAAACTGAGAAACTGAAATTGGAAATGGAATTGGAATTGGGCGCTCCTGCCCTGTCCGTTGTGGTGTCCGTGTCCGCCGCTACACACTGCTTTTGCTGCTGATTGTGGCATAAATTTAGGACAGCCGCCCCATTAAGACAGTGACAGGCGCAATTTATGGCCTCTGCTGGCGCTGACGCTGACGTTGACGTCGACGTTGAAGCTGTCGCTGGCAGCAGCCACAAGGCTTGGCACTCATTTTCTTCGCTTGCCATTTGTGTTTATTTATGTGCACACCCAGATACAGATACGCACACAGATATAGTCACACATACTCACACACACATGTGGACTGGGTACTCGACTTGATGGAAAAGTCGCAACTCAGCTGTTAAATTGGTTAAATCTTAAACTAAAACTCTGAGAAGGCCAAACAAGGACATATGAGTTCTTTTAGAAATATAAAACCACTCCCGAAACCGGTTTCTATGTTCCTCAAATTGGTTTCACGCTCCACTTGAAGCGCGGTTTATACGCTCTGGCTTTAGCCTCATTGAAAATGGGATTTCTTGGAACTTTTTGCTTCAGTGACAAGTTCCTCTACCTCTGTCTGAAGCTTATTCTACCTCTGTTGAAGCTTATTTCAACTTAAGCTGCTCCGTTTGTTATTATATTATTTATAATATATTTCAATTGGATCTTTATGCATATCATAAGTTAGCTTTAAGGCAGATTAATAAGGAGTTTGTGTGTACAAATTTTATAGCTCTATATTACAGAAAATGTTATTCAATTTCAATCAAAAATAATATTTAGGTGATGTTTTATTTGAACACTAGGCATTCGGATAAAAAATTTCATTTTAAATTTAGTTTAAAGTTTACTTAATAAATTGTATTGTATTAATACAAATTTCTGCTCTGCTTCTAATCTTATTTAAATACATTTAATTATATTACTATACATATTTAATATTAATTATCTCGCATTTTTACTTTAAATTATTTTATTTGTCAATATAAAATTGAAAACTGATTTGTTCCTATCATTTTCGTAAAATATTAGAATAATTTGCATACCAAAATGTTGTTTTATTTTTAATTTACTTAAATTTGTATACACTCTAGTACATATGACTAGTTTTACTACCTTAAAATAATAAAATTTAATACAGAGATCAACTCCCTTTCAAAACCATTATAAAAGTCTAAAGTCTCTGCAAGTCTCAATTTCTTTCGGATTTATTTCCTTCCTCCTTAATTCAAAGTTCAATATAACATTCCACTTGAAATTTGCTTAAATTTTTGCCTAAATATTTCTCAAGGCAACAATTTAAAAAGTCTCTTTTTTAGGTATTTGTATTCATATATCTGTAGGTTGTTTCTTATGCATGAAATCATAAAATATCATATGCAAATTACATTTTTTGAAAAGGCGCTCATAAAATGCAAAGATTTTATTATAATTTGTTTTCGCTTTGTGTGTCAAGCATGCAGGGGAAGTTCTCAAAGACCTCGATGTGATGTGATGTGATGTGCAATGCATTCGACATCAGCTGTCTGCGCCCCATTTTAATGTTGCCGAAAAAATTTAATTTCCGTCGTCGACATTTTTGCCACAGGGCCATTAATCTGATGCACAACTTGATCGGCTTCATCAGCGTAAAACATTTCAGACTTGGCAACAATGAAAGCGACAAGCGATGCCAACGATGCGGAAGCGGCAAAGCCGTCGCCCGGAATTATGATAATGCTCTCGAACATTGCGCATACGCCACGTACAACACTGATATATTTAAGTGAAGGTACGCGAAAAAAGTCTCATATAGTATATAGTATAGTGCAAGTGCATTAAAGCTATCTGGGACGATCGTATAAATCGAGGGAAAAAATCAACTGAAAAGATGCTGAAACAGTTTTGGAAGCACTGCCAACTTTTTATTATTTTGTTTAATTGCCTATAACAATTTTTACTATTGAGTTTCAGAAGTTGTCGACGTGTGTGTGTGTGTATGTGTGGCTCATCGTTGCTACTAGCAGTGGCATTGGTTCTGCTGTGGCATGACAGGCAAATGGCAAATGGCACCCATTCGTCTGCTGCCGCCCTTTTATTACAGTTCTAGGCGATTGGGCTTCGGATCGGGCTTGCGTTTGGCTTTTGGGTTTTGGGTTTCAGTTGCAACTTTTATGGTAACCTGAATGTAACCAAATTGTTGCCTCCTGACCTGAGTCCCCCTCAGCCTGCAAGCAATTTATGATTGACAGTTCAAACTAATTGAGACATAAACTTAACTTGATGGCTGATTTCATAAAGACGGCATAAAGTGTTCGAAATCAATGCCAAGCATTGGGGAAACTATGCGAATTGTGGGGGAGTGTTATAATGTAGATTTGCATAAGGAAGGAATTTTAAGTTAAGGGATTAATCTGCTACATTTTGTATTAAATATTTTGATTATTTTACTCCATCTACTTCTGCTCTGCTGTCTATAGCGACGGCAGTACACTCAAGCTATCTTTACTTAGTACCAGCAGAGTTTCCAGTTAAAGTCGATGCTCGGATAACCAAGCAGGGTATAATTTATGTAAATGTTGTGGCTGGAACCAGCATGATACGTATCTTGTTCGAGGCTCCAAAATGGCCGCAACACTAACATCAAGATGAAAGGGACCTGAGAGCTGAGAGCTGGGACCTGGGACCAAACGAATTTAAGATTTGTTGCTGAGCTCGCGGCATGCGTTCAATTACAAACACATAAATTTCCATTTCCATTTGACACATGACAACCCATAAAACTTGTTAAAAAGTACAGCAACAAAAGGCCAGCAACCTCGCGGTGGTCAGAGCCTGAGAGACTCTCGCACTGTACTAAGCAATGGCTGAGTCAAAGGAGAGATGCACAGAAACACCACAAAAAAAATGTATCCAAAATGGTTAAATCTGCTTCACAATCTCGACGCGTTGCACATAAAAGACGCGGGTTCCCTCTTTTTTTTACGAACGCAGAATGATATCAGATTTCTTTTCAGTTTTTTTCCTTTTGTATTTCGTTTCGTTTGGGTTTCGAGTTTTGGGTTTGGGTTTGGGCTGCAGTTCGGCACATTTAAGACAAGATAAAAGAAAATGGCGGCGACGCATTAAGCGTATGGCAGCGTTTTATGGTGTCCATCCCGGGCTCATTATACAAATCCCATTGATCTGCCATTAAAAATGGGGGCACAAAACAAAAGAAAAACCCCAGCATGATACCTAGTTGAATTTTACAGCCTCTGCCACCTCTGCAATATGTGCATTTGCATATCCATAAGAAGAACCGTATCTAGAGAACTGATTGCAGCATTAAGAGCTCTTTAGCTCACCTTAGTCATGGTCCATGAAAATATAAGTACGTGCATTAAGAGCTGAGATTAGCTTAATCGACGGGAAAATAAAGTAATTGAAAGAGCTCAAAAGTATGAAAATTAGTTCATATATTAAGTCAAGTGGATACTCATTAAACAAGCTTTTAAGCAGAATTAAGAATATAGAACGAAATACTATTTTAATATATTGGAGAACATTTATTATATAATAAAGTAAATAATGTAAAATTAATATGTGTAAGAAAGTAGACTGGAAACCTGAGCAATAAGAATTGATAATAGACGATGAAACCTTTTTAATTTTATTTTATTATTGTAAATAACAATAATAATGAAAAGATATAAAGTGAGGAGCAGAACAATAATAATGAAAAGATATAAAGTGAGGAGCAGAAGGTATTTATTATATATTTGATACATTGATTTTCAACGTATAAAATAAAATAAAAAATTTATTGATATATGTATATGTATAATTGTCAGATTACTCCTCATAAAGAAACATTTTTTTTGAAAAATTAACTAGAATTATTCATATAACTTCTACACTTGTCATAACTTGTTGAAATAACTTTTACATTTGTAAACATGAACTAAATAGAGATAAAAATAGTAATTTTGTATATTTTAAATAAAACTTGACAAATTTAAAAACAGAAAAAAATGTGTATACAACAATTATATTCTATTCTTCAACCTCTGCAAACTGTTTCCTTTCACGCGTTTTAAATTCTCCGACAAAGTGCATAAAATTTCTTTCTGTATACAACTGCCAGCTAAACGATATAAATTCTTAGGGAATGGACAAAGACAAAGCGCGGAACGCAACAAAAACTTGAAATCCACTTTGTGACAGCAATCCGCATAAGCTTGCCAAACATTTGATGCCATTAAAACGAAATTGACATTTTCGGCAACTCCGTTGTTGGCAATAAATTTCTTTCTTTCTGCTTTTCTTATTCGCATTCGTCTTCGTTCACGTTGTCTTTGTGCTACGCATTTGAGGAACAAAAGCAGATTCAACATTGTAAGAAATACAGTCTAAGACAATTTACCACTGCCACTTTTTAAGCACACACGCACACAGACACACACAGAGATAGTGGCCAAGCCTTGTCCTTTTATGAGTTCACGTATAACGGACTGAGGCCGAGACCCGTACCGTAGCCGTATCCGTATCTGTATCCGTAGCAGACCAGCGATTTGGATTTACGACGGCGATGACGCTCTAATTTCGCTTAGATTTTTGCAATCGACAGAGCAGAAGCGAAACACTTAAATGCAGATTCCACGCGAAGTGCTTTTATTGCCGCCGGCATTTGTACAAAGTGTCCTTTGAATGCCACGAACACATTTTACAGCTGTAGCCGTGCTCGTAACCGATCCGTAAGAGCCACACATGTTGCACACCGTTCGAACCAATAACCGCACTGATTTGCATCACAGGATCTCCAACAGACACAGCCCTAGTTATCCACAATCGCCCTGCTCTCGCTGACCTTGAAGCATCATCACTATTTATGCATTCCATCGATGCACCCTCAACTCTTTTTGCATGCCGAAATGGGTTTAGAAATCGCCCTCGCTTCAAATGCTTCAAGGTCAGGTAGCGCACCTGAGGGGTCAACTCCGTTCTTACGTAATGCTACACTAAGTGCGATCCATTTAGAGGTTGTGAAACTAATTACGAGTATATGTGCCAAGGTCATCATTAAATAGCTTCTATTTTTAAAATCACCTTAAATGCTCCACTACAGAGACTGGAAATGCGATTAACAGAATGTGTATATTTTATGCGTTTATGTGTGAGCTTATGTCGTCAGACTTTATCACAAGACTCATAATTTTTCTTTTAATTATAATTTCTTGTAACATGGACACATTAAAATGGGAACAGTGAATGAACAATGAAACCTTTTTCTGTAGTTTTTCATTAATAAAGTTAAATTATAGTTTTGGTAATAATTTAATTCAACATTTCCATGCTATGACAAATGTATGTACATATTTGTTAATGCATATTTTGTTGGATAATATTCAAAATTAAATTAAATTAAATAATATTACTCTAAACTTTTATTAGATTATTTGTCTTAAATTTGTTTACATTTTCTTATAACCCCATAGAATTACACAATTTTTTTTAATTTAATTTAGATAATAAATAATACCCAAATATAAAGCATTATTACTTGTCCATTTCTCTCCGTGTACTTTAATGACAACAGACGGCCATTATGAAATTAGGCTCCGCCTTCTTATACTTCTATTGCCTACACACTCTTATATTTTAGCTGTAGCCCTCTTGCACGTTTGCCAGGCTAAAAATGAATAAAACACCAATTTCATCTAAAAACACCAAATCAAAAATTTGATAACGCAAATAATGCTAAACTATCTACTCTAGCCCCTGAGACTAACTGTTATCACTAATTCATAATAATTGTATATTAAATTTACATTTTAATTATAATGGAATTACAGCTAAAACCAGTGTAACACGTTTTCTAACTGGAACTTATCCGGTGCGCTCGGTTATCAACGGATAACGTGCGCACAAACATCTTCGAACACTAGGCCGACGGATAGGTAGAAGTGTAGTACAACTCGAATACCACTAGATGGCGGCACAAACGCGCTGGCGGCCTCTGTTGCTCATTTTTATGCGCAGCGAAATGAGCACACAGTTGCCACACTGGTGCTGATATTTAATGTTGGCGGTATGGCTGGAGTCTTTTATTTAAATTGTTTATTATACAATTTATTTATAATGTTTATGAGGTTCCATGACATGGTTAACCTGCTTGGAAATCAAAAACCTCTGTATATTTAACGGTTTTGCAACTTTAGAAATTAATGCGCTGAGGTATAAAAAGTCGCAAATTTATGATCTAATATTAACAATTTGAGAAATGTAACTAATCGAAATGGTCAGACATGTCCATTAAAATATGTCGAACAATGTTATAAAAAAAAAAGTAGGGAAAGCGACAGTCGGACGCAAAGCTACAGTCGGACGCAACCGACAGTAGGTGACCCTGTACTTTGATTTGCCCTGGGAGTCCATAATAGTCCGTAGAGTCCATAATAGCAGCAGCATATATGTACATACTCACATACACATACACATGCACTTATACACACACACATACACTTATTCATACAAATATACACTAAAATACAAATAATAACCAATACTAATACAGAAATTCACACTCACAATCAAAAATCACGCATACGCCCTAGTAGCCGCGTACAGTGTGGCTTCCCCCCTCCCCAACCCAAATGCCTAGTACTGAAAATTGTTTGTCGAATAGCTCCGGTGTTTCTTATCCGATTGGGCTGCAACTTGCACCAAACATGCAAAGCATCTAAATCTTTAATCCTGCAAAAAATGAATCCAGTGACTCTAAAACTGTATATACTAAAAACATTTTTGTAAATTTGAGGGGGAGGGGGATGACTTTTCAAACATTTGAAACAAACTTGACCTGCTTATGTAATACACAAACCTAACAAAAAAAAAATTAAGTCTCTAGCTCTAATAGTTTCCGAGATCTAGGTGTTCATACAGACGGACGGACAGACGGACAGACGGACAGACGGACAGACGGACAGACAGACAGGGCTATATCGACTCAGCTCGTCGTCCTGATCAAGAATATATATACTTTATGGGGTCTGCCACGCCTCCTTCTGCCTGTTACACACAAATGTCATTTGCACAAACTTAATAGACCCTTTTGTACTTTTTTAAAGTACAGGGTCTAAATATATATGAGAAACATCCATGCAAGCTGGTATTAAATTTAACAGTCTTTCATCTCTTGCCTTTCCACCATTTGCACAGGCCAAGCTCCGCCCTCCACAAGCAATACAGGGTTAATTCTTATCAGAAAACTGAAACAATGTTTGAAAATGAGTGGCTGTGTGTGTAAAGGGAGATAAAAACTACAATTGATATTTAAATTCAGTTGATGCTTTTATGTATATGTATGTTTGTGTGCATGAGTTTAAGGGTTGCAAGCTCGTGGCTCCATTTTGCTTAAGGGGATTAGGTAGCGGCAGCAGCCCTTAAAGGCCGCCATTACCATTAACTGTGTCAGCGCATGTGTGTGAGTGTGTGATTGCAGCCGTACGTGATCTCTTTAAGCGCTTCTCGTTGGGATTGCCGTGGGAACATTTAAATTGCCCAACGCACCCGCGCTTTTTATCGCTGGTCATAAAGCATAAAACTGAAATGGAGACAGGAAGTGTTTTTGTTTCTTCAGCCATTGGAATTGTATCACGCACGTTCGAATAGTGCAATCGACTTAAAAAGCGATAAAACACTAGCAAAGATAACATTGTCTTTTTAATGGCGCTGCTTGTTTGTTTATTGCGATCTCTGCTAAAGGCGCAGTACGCCCCTGATGCGAAAAAGTAAGTGAACTTAATGAAGAAACTGTAGTATTCGCATATTCGAACTAATTTAATAAGAAAATATCAAATAAATCGATTGCCCCACCGAATATAGTTATTGGCACGTATTTTTCTTTAGGGGTTTGCCGATTAATCGATTAAAATATTACTGAAAACTATCAGATCGAACGACTATATTCATTTTGGTTGACTTGAACTGAATTGCAGTACAATTACAATTACCATGCTTCTGCCGCTAATCCTCAAGAGATCATAAAAAGTTTAACCTCATATCGATATTAAAATAAACACGATGTTTTCAACATATCGAATCATTGTGTGAAATATCGTGCTTAGTCCCAGCTCTATCAGCCAGACAGCCATTTATCGACTGTAAAAAAGTTTTGAGGCTCTGAAAAGTTTTTCGTTCAGCATCAGTAAAAAAGAAAACCCTATTGAAAATGTCTTCTCGTTACGATCGTGCTGTTACCATCTTCTCACCCGATGGGCATTTACTTCAAGTCGAGTATGCCCAAGAAGCGGTGCACAAGGGTTCCACAGCGGTTGGCGTGCGTGGTGGCAACTGCGTTGTCCTCGGCGTGGAGAAGAAAACTGTATCCAAGCTACAGGTAGATCGCACTGTCCGTAAGATAGGCACCCTCGACAAGCACGTGGTGATGGCTTTTGCTGGCCTGACTGCAGATGCACGCATTCTTATTAACCGCGCCCAGGTTGAATGCCAGAGTCATCGTCTTCACGTTGAGGATCCAGTAAGCCTGGAGTACATTACTAGATTCATTGCCCAAATGAAACAAAAATACACTCAGAGCAACGGTCGTCGTCCATTTGGTGTATCATGCCTGATTGGAGGTTACGATGCTGATGGTTCACCTCATCTATTCCAAACTGAACCATCTGGCATTTTCTACGAGTACAAAGCTAATGTGACTGGACGTTCTTCGAAGATTGTACGCGAGTTCTTCGAGAAGAACTATAAAGATGAGGACGTTGCCACTGAGGGAGGCGCCATTAAGTTGGCCGTACGTGCTCTACTCGAGGTTGCCCAGTCAGGGCAGAACAGTCTGGAAGTGGCCATAATGCAACACAACAAGCCCTTGCATACGCTGGACCGTAGTGTTATCATGGAATATGCGCGCATTATTGAAAAGGAGAAGGAAGCGGAGCTAGAGAAGAAGAAACAGAAGAAGTAATACCATTTGGCAAGCCAAAAACTCTAACTTTTCTTAATTTTGTACTGTTGAAATGATGTAAAACTGTAGAATGAAGAAATGTTAAGCGATATGCATAAATACATGATGTAAAACTAATAAGAAATGTTAAGCGAAGTGCGTAAAATACATGATGTAAAATTACTAAAGTTCACTTCCAAAAGTTCATAATTCAAACCCTTTTTGAAACTCAATATTATAGAGATATTTTGCCCCCAATATTCTGAACGCGGTTACTAATAATTCAATACTAATAATTCTTTTCAAATAATTTAAAGTATATTTTAAATAGACTATGTTATAAATAGATTGCACTCGTCTAATTAGCCGCAGTTCATTAGACTATTATCTTCCTTATCACCATTGCCAATAGGAAAATTTATAGCATATGAAACCCCAATGTTCAACTAAATTTTGATCAATCAAACCCACACAGAACAACAATATTATACTTTTAAAAGTATTGGAAAAAGTAATTCATTAAAACACACAACTTGCCGTTGGAAAATGCTTTTAACAATGAATACCTTCTCCATACATTTGGCTTTAAGAATTTCAGTAAGGAATATACTTCTTTTATTCGATGGCTCAATTTGATCAAATTCCAATCTTTACATACATTTGTTAATGCTATAAACTTTAAAGCATATTAATTTATAATTTTACTTGCAGTAAGACTCCATTATAATCATTAATCAAATTTGAACTTACCGCCAGTTTACGAAACTTGTTAAATTGAAAAGTGAGTGAGGAACTTGTACATTTGCAACACTAGACACTTGCCGACGGTTCGAGTGAATATTTGAATAACAGATTGAGTAGATGGCAATCCGATGGGCAGTAAGCAGTTAACTGTTAATTGGCTATTGACCACGAGCCATAAACAATTGCTAAAGAAATGGAGGCGTTAAATGTCAACGAGCGACTTGCTACCGATATTCACATCACTTATTCGAATGAGTATTCGTATTCTTATTGGTTGTAGTCGTATTTGTATTCGTATTATAATTTAAAGTGCCTGGAAAAGGCTTTTGGCATTGGCGCTAAATGTTTATGAGACTTGTGCATATAAACTAATTTTAATTATGCTTCTCTATTAGGGTTTCCTTCTGTTATTGTCGCTTTTATTGTTGTAATTGATGTTGTTGGTTTATTATTTTAACACTTTCGACAAAGAGCGCGCCGTCGGCCCAAAGAGAGTGCAGACAGAATCCAGTTGTAGTTGGAGCTATGCGCTGTGCGGAACGGAACGGAACGTCATCGGAAAACGCTCAAACTGTGAATGCGATGTGCGAGTTTTCTGCTGGGTGTGAATAGCTGTTAGATTCCAGGAACTGAATCACATCCACACCACCAAGCGACCCGATAACCGACGAGCCGACGAATACCAAATACCAAAACGACGCGATGTCGACTCCAAAGGCAAAGGCATAGGCAGAGCCAACGCCAAGAGTCACAGTTAGTGACAGTAAGGGCGACAGTGATACTACCACTACCACTACCAATACCACAACCATTGCCAATAAGCAACAGCAACAACAAAGCGACCGTAACGAAGTTGAGAGACACAGAGCAAGAGTACATATTCCAACGGACCCGCTGAGGGGCTGAGGCAGAGGCAGAGGGAGTCATTGCACACGGGCTCGTAAATACTTGGTAGATAAACAAATAAATAAATAAGTGGGTGGGGGACACGGGCTCACAGCTTAGATATATGACGGTGCTGTATATCTTACATATTTACACACCAACACACACACACACGCACACACAAAAGGCCTCCGACAAAGCGTCGATAGCGTCTTTCGACTTCGATGTATCGGCAATTTGGGGGTTGCAAAACTCGCTCCAGTTACATTAATTCGCCCACGCAATGTCGCAGAAACAGAAACGGAAAACTGTGAAAAAAAGAACCAACCACCGAGTGTATATCTTTTCCAATTGCCCTTCCTCCTGCCGCCCCCATCGCCATCATATGTCTGCGCAATGCGCCATACTTGCTACCCAGACCTGCTGTCAGCTCTGCTCGGGTGCAGGATGTGGTGGCTGGGGGTCTTTGGACTTGTCTGTTGAGAATCAATGGCAATTGATTGATGACTCTCCACACTGCGCAAACTCCGTTTCATCCCTGCACCAAAGGCGAATGTGCTACACACATTTTCTGAGCTGTCCCAGAGGTCAGCGTACAGCAGAAAATCTAGAACCTCATTGATAAAAGCCGAAATGGAACTTTTAAACTTTAAAGTGATCATATATTGTTTTTTTTTAGTAGCAGTATTTGCACTTAATCGAATGGTATCATTTAGTTGTACTAAAGAAGCCAACTGACAAGAGGAAAGTGAAAGTTTGGCAAGAAATGGCGAAGAACTTGCTTCAGTCAAAAATAACATTATTAAATATAGAAATATCTACTGTACCCTCTGCCTTACTATAAGTGTTACAGAATTATTTTGAAAATATAAATAAATTAAGATAAACAGAAATTATATTTTTCGATATTACTTAATAAAGTACTTATCACTTGGATTAATATTTATACTTATTATTGAGACTCTTTCAGTAAACTTTAAAACGCTTTTCTTAACATCTTATTAAAGTTTAAAACTAATGTATTAAGAGTTTAACTTTAGAATATACATATAGTTAAGAAAAGAAAAAGATATATTAACTTTAGGATTCACACAGATCTAAGAAAACGAGAAGATATTAACATTTGAATGAACATAGAATAACGCTATATTTATGATTATGATGAAGTTGGCCAAATCATAATAACGTTGTAGATATTAATTATGTAAAAATTTATACTTATAGGTATTATTCGGATTATGTTGCCATAGGAAAGTGTATTTCAGTTTCCTCTCCTGTTTTAATATAAGCTAATAATTTATTTTGATTCAATTATTATTTAATCCGAATGAAATGTATGTATGTATTACATACTATGTAGTTGCATCTTCAGCTTTAAATTGCAGAAGTCATAATCCGAGGCACTAAATAGGTATTCATACCAGAAGAACTCTTGCTTACGTTTGATACACAAATTTATAAATTAGAATATATTATAATGTATCTTTGTTGCAACTTTAATTCACGTTTGAATAAAGTCTAATTGAAATACACTTCTCGGCTGTCGGCCAATCTTAATACAAGAGACCTAATGCTCAGAATTAACTAGATAAAAGAGATAACTAGATAAAAGAGATATGCAGATGTTTAGAAGTTTGAGCCTAACTCAACCATCCGTCTGTAGCTTTGATATCGCTTCAATGAGCATGACCTGTCCAGCACCAACAAAGGCCGGGTGCCCGTAGAGCGAAATATTTGCACCCAACTGAAGGAATGGACCGTTTCTGACTAGCCAACACCTGTTAAGTCTCCACCTGTCTGTCGGTCGATCATAGCAAAGCGCCAGTCAATGACAAGCGACGGCTGAGCCTCTATTTACCTGTGAATCTGTGTGGCAAGCACTGTGTGGGCAGTTGTGGTGCATGCGACCTATGCTGTGGCACGAACACTTCCTTGACTGCTGCTAAACCTGCTAATTGATGGGGCAAACAACGCGTGCGACAGTCGTAACACTAATCTAAATTTTAGAGCTAAAGGAGAGAAAGATATCTTCGATTAATCGAGCTGATAAAAAGAGTATTAGAGAAAGATAAGACTGTTATATTACTACAATTAATAACAATAACAATAGTGGGAATTTAAGTAGACTTCTTCATTCTTATAATATTAGTTTTAAAGGTTTATTCAATAACTGCACACTACATAGGTCTAATAGCAAATTTCTATGAACTTTGGTGCATTTTATTATACTTATGAAAGATGCTAAATTCTAGCGTCATGAATCAGATAGACTTATTTTAGAAACTAATTCTAAGACGATTAAGATTAATTAGACTACAAAAATGTAATTCGTTAAACTAATTTTAAACGCTTTTTTATCCAAATTAATTAAAAGTAATTGTATCAAGAGTATGTATTCTTCCAAGAGTCTTAAGATAGAATGACCGACGGACAGGCTGAGGATAAGTAAAGGTTGGAGTTTAAATAGCAGTCAATTGTTAATATTACTTTAGTTTAAAGAGTATCGGAAAACATTTCTTAAAGCTGTGATTGCCGACAGAAGCTAGTATCGTGCCAGGACATAGCGTGGCAAAGACATAGCATACTATGTATATGTCAGTCACGCACTGTCTGTCAGTCTGCCACAAATCAATCACTTCACGTCAGTCAAATATTTTGACTCTGTTTGAATGTTAAACAAAACGAAAAAACGCACCGGAACAGATACATAGTTGGCATTGCCCTAGAATCGGGAGCGTCCGCTGGCTCAGTTGTTTGTTCTTCTTCTTGCCGGCAATCTTTAAAGCCGAAATCACACTTTACGCCTGATTTGCATTTGCTTGTGAGCCACGGCATATGTAGGTGAGACCATGGGTTAAGTCTGCTCTGGTCTGCCCTGGCCTGGCCATGAGAGCTGTGATTTATGGCATGCAATCGATGCCATATGCGAAGGGGCCAGAGGTTCCACTTTTATAAATAGTTATAGAGTCGAGAATAGTATACATATATCTAAAATTTGCGCTACTGTTTGCGCTTTTCACGAGTTTTCACCGATGGAGGGATGAACCAATATGGCATTCAAGATGGCCGCAGCAGGCACTTTGCCAGCACGAAATGGCTAATGTCTGTGCTGGAGTGGTGGAAGGAGGGATGACGGTTAACGGGAACATCGGGGGAGAGGGAGTTCATACAGCACCGGCCGTTTTGATACTTATGGCGAGAAAATGGAAAATTCGATGTTGCCATAAACATTTATTGCTACTCTGGAAAAACTCGATTACAGCTTCTCTCTTGGGGGAAGACCCCGTCGACCCCCGGGATCCCCCACAGCGGCCATTTTATGCGTCGAGGCTGAGCACTTATGGCATCATCAGGACACGGCACATGGCATATCCGACTCGGCACCAGCCTCGGGGTCTGCCACGGAAACGCATTTAGTTTCCTTTTTTTTGCGCTTAGTCAGGATGCGAGGAGAGTCGAGTGAGTGGTAAGAGTGCTCTCGTATTGGCAGCAAATTTTATTGTTCCTCAGCACTCGGCAAAATGTATACAATTTCCATTTTTATAACATTTGCGCTCCAGTGCGCAGTCTGCAGCCTCCGCTCGAGGCAATAAAATAAGCAAATGTGCACAATCATAAAAGTTTACGAGTCCACGCATCCCCAAATTGGGTTTGGCCATCCCATCCCATCCCATTCCAGCATCGAACTGAAACATCTGATTCTCAGCTCAGCATACGAAAAACTTGTCAAAACTGGATGACAGACTGTACATCAGTTACTTACGAACATATCTACATTTCATCAACACCAAATATGAATAATATTATCGTGCCTTCCATTCTCAGCGGCTTCTGGTTCCTGGTCGCTGTGATCGGATGGATAGTTGCAACCTGCTACAAGGAGCGACAAATCATTAGATGTTGCGTTGTCATGACTGCCTTCTGCTGCTGGTTCCTCTGGCTTATCGTGTACGTAATGCAAATGAATCCGCTGATAGGGCCAGCCCTTGAACAGGTAACAATTTATGGAATGATGAGCTATTGGTAGACGACGGACCCCAGTTTCAGAAGTTGAATGTAATGTTTATTTGTTATACTATATTTCAGATTTAGCAAATGTTCTATGTACTTTTGTTGAAATTTTTAGTTAATAATGCAGAAATACTCATTGAATAATAATTTATATTGTGTCAAAGTTTCGGCTTTCTATCTTGAGTAGCTCGAAGCTGGTTTCAAATTATGTTCCACACGAAAATTTTAAAATCGGTTTAACGCGTGGCTGACACACCCTTGATTGTTGTACTTTGAGCGCCTTTCACGCCCCCTAGTGGACGTCTATTGAACTAACAGTTGGTGCACTTAATCTAGCTACTGTGACTAACCGATTTCACTAAAAATAAAACACTGATTTCGAAAGTTTTCATAAATTATTGAGTGAGCGTTTCGCGGTGTCATCAGCGGCTAACCACGGCAGCCTAGCTGGCGCCATCTAGTGCTCGCTCGTGACACAAGCCGTGAGCCTTATTGCTGTCTGTCAAAAGTTGATTGTTTTGAAACAATGGACGAGTACTCTAACCGCTAGATGGCGCCAGCTAGACTACTACTGACTGTCACAGAGGGCGTCAATTAAAAAAACAGCCCGTTGTTTTCTGAAACTTTGAAAATAGTTTGATTTAAAGATTTTATAACGTTAATAGGGGGTATCCCGATCGGGAGGGGTGTCCACATAAGAGTAAACAGCACTTTGAATTAATATATTCAACAAGTTTATTTGTATTTTCAGGTAAAAAAACAAAGAATGTGCGTCAATACTGATTAATATCTGAAAAGAAAAGTTAATTCGTTGCATTAGATATTAATTAATACTTTGATTGTAATAATAATATAAAAGGCTGTGTTTTCTCGCCTTACCTGTAATAGTTTGCTTTGAAAGGCCCAGCCTTACTCAAACCCAGAAATTTGGACTGTGCATCGGTTAACTCCGTTAGATGAGCATCGAACGTACCCAGGTGTAAGCTGGCCACATATTCATCTGCAAAAATGACTCCTCAATGTAAAGACAGATCATCTCAAGTGATGAAACTTACCCATCTTCTTTGGCAGCAGATAGACATCCGACTTGTAGCGTCCCGGCGATGAGAACAGCTCTATCAAGGCCAATGCCTGAGTGGACGAGGCAACTGAGACGACAAAGGACGAGATGGTGGAGCAGGAGAGATTCACCAGACGTCCTTCGGCAAGCAGTATCATCATCTTGCCATCGGGCCACACAATGTGATCCACTTGAGAACGCACCCGCTGCCAAGTCAGCTCTGGCGTGTGGAGACTGCTCACATCAATCTCCGAGCAGGAGTGACCCATGTTGCAAACGATGCAGCCACTCTTCATACGATTCATGTGATCCCGCGTGACCACATTCTTATTGCCCGTGGCTGTGATGACCACATCCACAGTACGAATGACTTCGTTGAGTCGCACCACACGATAGCCATTCATCGCTGCTTGCAAGGCACAGATGGGATCCACCTCCGTAATATAGACTATGCAGCCCTGTCCCCGCAGAGCCTCTGCACATCCCTTGCCCACATCACCGTAGCCACAGACCACAATCTGCTTGCCACCAAACATAATATCCGTGGTGCGTTTTAAACTGGGGAGACAGATGATAAGTTCAGTGTGGATTTCGCTAAGTGAGTGAGTTACCTGTCCAGTATGGAGTCCCGGCAGGTGTAATAAGTATCAAACTTGTTCTTGGTCACCGAATCATTTACATTGATTGCCGGCACAGTGAGCTTGCCCGCCTTCGACATCTAGAAAGCAAGGGGAAGATTAGCTATAAGGATTAGGATTGTCTATATGCACCCACCTGGTACAGCCTGTGTACACCAGTCAGACTCTCCTCGACAATGCCCTTGATGGACTTGAAGTATTCCGGATACTTTTTCAGCATCAGATGTGTGGCATCGCCGCCATCATCGAGTATCAGATTCGGTTGCCAGCCCTCGCTGTGTATGCACTTATCTAGGCACCACCAGAAGTCCTCCTCGGCCTCGCCTCGCCAGGCAAAGATCGGCACACCCAGCTCGGCCAGCGCCGCTGCCACAGCGTTCTGCGTGGAGAAGATGTTGCATGCCGCCCAGCGGACTGAGGCGCCTAGCTGCAGGAGGGTCTCGATGAGCACTGCTGTCTGGGCATTGATGTGCGTGCAGCCCACAATGCGAGCATTCTTCAGTGGCTTATCCTCCGCGGCACGCTTACGTAAACTCATTATACCCGGCATTTCCTGTTCGGCAATTGCAATTTCCCGACGGCCAAAGGCGGCTTTGCCAATATTCTTAACACAAAAATCAGAGAAGCCCTTGGAATTGGTCTGCTTGATGTCCTTGGGCGAGAACTCGTCCTCATCCGAGCTGCCAGTGAAACAGGCTGCAAATATTAAATAAATATTTAATGCATTTTATATATTTAATGTAACTAATATACCCGAACTGAACGAGCAAGTGGAGACATCGGAGAAACGACGTGCCACAACGCTGGACTGCTTCACTGAGGTCTATGGCAGGAAGAAAAGAAGGTATATACTTAGTAATTTTTTAATTGTTTTTTTTTAATGTTTGATTATAGCTACAGACTTCTTAATTTAATATGCGTATTTATTTAGAGGGAATTATTTACGTAGAGGTGTTTATTTGCCTGAGCTCTTTAAGTATACTTGATTATTAATGAACAAATACCACTTAAATATTTACACTATCAATCACAAATATTTACACATCTATTATTCAAATGCAAATTGTTGATTTTATAAATTACATACATCTGATACCGGTTAAGTTCGCTTAGCTGGCAATTGGCATCGTTTCGAGTACCGTCGATAATTTGCCAAACCAATTGACGCCGATCTGTAGATAGAAAATCCTATTCTCCTACACTCTAGAGAAATTGCGCGGAATCACATGCCAAATGGATGGATGAATTAATGAACTACACAAATACTATGTATACACATATTTGCATCTGCTAACATTCAGTGAGCAGACGCGTAGACAAACATACATATAATTACACTACATACATACTATATATGTATTTATACTATATGCATAAACAATCGTCCAAATGTATGTATGTAATTTGAATGAGCTGCTGCTTTATATCGAGTCACAGGTTTTTTGAGTTTGTTGTTTTGTTGTGTTTTTTGTGCTTTATAGACGTCACGTGATGAAGGTTTTATAGTCGAGTTGCCAATATCGCCGATTGTTGTGCGACTCACATTCAAAGGTTTCGATGACCTGGGCTATTTATTACAAATTCATATATGCCTATACGGTGTACACTGCCAGAAATCTGTATGTAAATCGAATCTAAAAGAGAGTTTAATGATGTGAAGTGAAAGACATTGATTTAACTGATTTAAATAGAGAGTTAATCGAGTTCTAACAGAGGATTTAAGATAGTGTATAAGCTTATATTTACCACATTTGTATACCCTACTTCTCTTAAATATATGTAGGTGTAGGAGGTGATTACGACTATAAGATGTACCCCTACGATAAAGACTTAAATTTGTATACCTTATCATTTACTTATCTTACTCAACTTAAGTCTATTTTAAATTCACAATTTCTAATATACTTCTGTATAAAATTAATCTATAATTTTTAGGTAAATCTGATAAAAATGTATTAACTTATATACACTACTACTTATCATCTGTTTTTCATTATGATTTCGGAACACTTAACTAGATAGAGATTAGATAATTTCCAGTCTATTCATTCAACTAATATAAACACTTGCACTCCACTTGAAATTTATTCAACATTTCTATCTAATTATTCTCTGAGTGTATGCAGCAGTGATTAACACAAATTCTACACTAATTGTCATAGTGGATTGAAACTTACCTTATCGGCCAGGCTCAGATCGGCCAACGTGGTCTCTGGCATCTTGCTCATGTTGCTGAGGGCACTTCAAATAGAAGGAAATATTATTTCAAAATTATTGTGCCTTTGTCTATTGTTGTTTATCAAACTTTTACGAGTAATTTATCTATTTTTATAGCAGTAGAATACGACCTTCGGGGGACTCACATTTAGACAATATCAAAACTGGTTCTAAGCTCAATATGTTTTCAAGTTTGTCAACAATTGTTTGTGTGTTTTTATTTGTGTTCTGTGTGGTGTGTGTTATTCTACTATTTTGTTGCTTGTTACAGTTGTTATGTTGTGCTGCATCCACGAGACCGGCTCAACGGATCAGTAGAGTGAATTGAAGACTGTTGACTAGATCTGGGCTTAGTCGAAGCAAGACTAAATGCTCTCGATTCAGATCAGCTCAATGCACTTCACTTTATTCGCCTCTTCTGCTCTGGCTTCTGCTCTGCTTTTGCTTTTGTTTTGTGTCTCTTCTCGATTCTGCGTTCTCCGTTCTGTTTGCGAGTGGAATGTGAACTGGCGTTGGCCTTTCGTGCGCTCTCGACTGGCGCGAACAACAAACTGATTCACATCAACTCGCACTGGTTATGTTTATGGGGGGAGCACAGTCGATCGTATACAAATTAAGTAATGAGAAAAAAAGGAAATAACCGCAATGCGAATGCAACAACAATGCCAGGCACAAAGTAAATATAATATTACAACAACAATAAAAAATAAAACCTCTGCTGAACAACAACAACAACAACATGTGAGCATCTTATCTCGCTCGCAGCTCTTATCGCTCTCGCACACGTTGCTGTCTGCGCTCTCTCTCAGCCTGAATGGAGAGGGAGGAGAGCACACACCGTCAATCATCATACGGCGAATTGCCTGGAATTGCGTGATTATCAGAGTTCACTAAAATATGTACTTCTATAGTGTAGCAACAGTTGAGATTATCACAATCAATTGGAGGTTTGACGTAGGCGCGGATACAAATCATCAAATCGAAACCAAAAGAACCAAAACAAAAACAAAAACAAGCAATTACTTTTTATTAATAATAGATATTAATAATTTTTATGCATTTATTACAACATAAAGGAATACCCCAAACGTAGCACGCATGTAATTTCCGTTTCTGTTAGCCATTTGTTTAGTTTATAAAATGTTTTATTGCTTTTCTCACTCAACGAATTGACAGCTCTTTAAGAAAACACATTTTGCAGGGTATCGAACTGCTAATTTAATTTGTAACTGTTTATAGTTGTTATTTCAATTTATTATGCCAATTAGATAAAGTACGATATGGAATCAGGTAGTGAGAAGTAGACATTTCTGACTCAATTTTGAGTATATATTTTCCTATTTCGATGCCTGAGGAAATTATAGTTATCATAAGAGTATGATTCAATACTTTCCTATATCCTCTATAAGATAAAGTACGCTATGGATCAGGTAGTGACTCAATATTGAGTATATATACTTTCGTCTTCCGATAGTATATTATTAGTCATCATAAGAGTTCATGACACTTCTGATTATAGAGTATATATGTATTTTACTATAGATAGGATCTAAGCTAAAGTACGATTTAGAATCAGTATGTGAAAAGCAGACATTTATGATTGAATATATACTTTTCTATTAGGGAATTCTAATTTTCATACAAGTTTTAACGAACTTTTCCCTATAGAGTATGTACTTTACTAAATCCTCTATTATATAAGGAATCAGGTAGTGGAAAAATCAGACATTTCTAACTCAATATTGAGTGCATACTTTCGATATACTTAGAATACATAGCAAATTCTTGTTTTCATACCAGTTCCAAAGAATTTTCTTGACTCCTCTGACTGTAGAGTACAGACTTTCCTCTATCGATAGCAATAGAAATTCTTGGAATTTTTCTTCTCATAGATAACTTAAATTTCTTCAGCTTAAAGCCAAACAAAGATGAAAAGACTCAATGCCAGGGCTGGTTATTTTATGGCTGCTGAGGGTTGAAATAGTTTACATCATTTACTACGTGCCGTTCCGCCATTTTAGTCCGCAATGTCCAATGAATTGACTGCACAAAAATTTAATTAGATGTCCGTGGACCTTTTAGCATGTCCATAAAATGGAGAAAATTTAATAAAGACCACGGCATGAATCATCCACCACCAGCAGCAGCAGCGACAGCAGCCACGGGGGATGCTGTGCTCTAGTATGACGCTACAGGGATTGAGGGCGTAACAAAAGGACCTGCAAGGGATGAGAGTGCCTCCATAGGGTTAAGGCCAAGAGTCTCTAATCATTTAATAACCCCACATTGTGTTCTTCCAAGTAGCAAGCCCAACGACTTAAAGGTGCCACTGTCTATGGAGCGTGCTAAATATTTATTATACCAGCTTCTGTGTGAAATTCATAAATTACATCTGGGCTAGATGATTCTTCTTTATAGTATATACCCATTCCAACGAATTGAAAACAAACAGTTAAGGTTTATAAAAATAGGCAAGTTATTTGTTTATTCATTTAGATAACATATCTTTGTGATCACCAATGAATTCGTTTGCTTACAAACAGTCTGTATTCATCTGAATTTGCAGCCTTAGACGTAGATCAATTACAACATATGTACGAACTATTTACAGTATAACATATACACACTGCATCAGTATTGGTATTAGTACTTAAAGCCTAATCGTGTCTATGTACATAAATCTACTTAATACCGTCAATCGTTTAAATAATATATATTCACAATCCTATACGAGCTATGTATGCACTTTGCTTTGCACTTTGCCTCCTCTCACAGTGAGCCGACCTTCTCCATGAGGTACCAGGGCAGGAATACAGAGGCAGCCACCACGGCTACGCAGGTGGCACACAGAGCGACGGTTGATGATAGATTTGTGATGGAGAAGTGCTCGTCTTTGTGATCCAGCTCCTCATTTGGATGTTTCTCGAACTCCAAGACTTCTACATCGAAGCGGAAACGCACCTTGGATGATGGTGACTCTTTGCGCCAGACTAAATGGCCAGACGATTCGCGGCGTTCCAGGCTCCATTTGGGATCGTGTACTGTAAATGTAAAAGAAAACGAATTAGACATCTGAAATTAATTACTTAATAAATTCCCTCACTCTGCTTTGATAGCAAACAAAGCCAAAGTACATGCAAATTGTGTAGCATACTTTTGGGCTGCGATGAAATCGTACTTGAAAGCAAAGCAAAAACAAAAACTACACTAACTAACCTTTAATTGCAAGTAAAATAATATATATGTATACATGTAAAACTATATACTACTCACCTGATCCAGTCATTGTGCTACTTCTATGTTGAAAACAATCTGAAATTCAAATAAGTACATTCGATTAATTTAATCAGTGTGATTTATAAACAAACAACTTGTAATTGTAATTCAATGTGTGTGCGGTGCGTTAACCTTCAATGCGTTTTGCGCCCATGGAAATAATACTCGTAATGCTTTGGCACCTCGACATCTAACACGTTCTGTGCTCTGTGTTCTATGTGCAGTGCGAGTAAATTTAATTAACATTCTAAGCACACACACAGCATTTAATTAAATAACACAAAAACATGGCGAACGTGTCATTTGTGCGTTATACTCAAATATCATGAGCCTAACTTGTGCCATTTTTCAGCTGTTTTCCAATACATACACACCTGATGTAAGTATGTATACAGGTATGTATGTATAGGTGTCTTCACTTGATGTATGTGAGACTATTTCAATGGCATTCAATCAATCATTGACAGTCAAAACAAGTGCTGACTCTTTTGTTTCAGTTGCCAACTTTGGATTCACGTGACCACAAAAAAAACTTTTCTCGATACACAAGTATTTTTGCCATTGATTTTTGTCGCTTAACGTGAAAGGTGGAGGTGGAGGTGGAGAAGGAGGTGGCTCCTCAAGGTCTCTTGGCACTCGTGGAATATGAACAGGTGTGATAAAACAACCGTAACTGAATAATGGATTGGATACATTTCGGCACAACTACTCAAAATGCTAGACTAATACGTGTGCTCAGCATATTTCATTTTGCTCAATTACAGGTTACAGTATATCTTCATGAGTTGCAGTTGTATTTTAAAGGAATAAATAATTTTAAAATATTATATATTCATAGCAGAAATATCAGCTAAACATCACATCACTCTGATTGTAATCAGCAGCTGGTTAACGAACCCCATAGTAAATACTATTCATATTTATACATCTGCTTATTCCCATTTGTTTATATATTATTCCCTCCTTTTGCCATGTAATATGCAAAGTTGAATTTCCCTTTAATCGACTCTCTGTAACATTTACTTTGCTTTAATCTAAAAGACCTCAAGGCAAACACTTAATATTTGAATAAAAACCGCTATCTGACCCTGATCCGATTCGACGTAAGTTTAGGGTCAAAATATATTTGCCCATTTAAT
Source organism: Liodrosophila aerea (assembly GCA_035045005.1). Lineage (NCBI taxonomy): Eukaryota > Metazoa > Arthropoda > Insecta > Diptera > Drosophilidae > Liodrosophila > Liodrosophila aerea. The sequence continues at coordinate 1,509,031 of JAWNNL010001066.1, forward strand.
ATATGTACATACATTATAGGATTTTATGAATGAAAATTATAAAACTGTAATTAATAAATTACGCTTAATATTTCAGCTTATAATGCAGCATTTAGTAGATATTATATTTTCAAGCAGCTTAATGGATTTTTGCTTTAAATGTATCTACTAGTATATCTGAATGAAAAGCACTGAATGAAAACCAGATGCGGATGCTCCATTAGCCCAAACTCAATGATGGGAATGACGTAAGGCCAAACACAATCGTGGCAGAGCTAGAACCTCTTAGCATATTCAACTGTACAGTGTACACACACACACACTCACACACACACAAGCAAACACAGGCAGGTTACAGTGTCACAGAATATATTTGCATTGGCTTACGTTCAGGCAAGTCTATTTAACGGCGATGATATATATAAGACTGACCTAAGACGCTTAAACTTGAAGCTTTTAAATGCTTAATTTGCCATATATAATATAACTCAAAGTGTTAATTGCGCAAGCACAAGCAAATCTAATAACTGTATACTATATATACATATAATGACCGTGGCATTGGCCAATCGGCCTTAAAGCAAAGAATAGCACAAGTAATTAAAAGTTTATCAATGATTAAGATTGCTTATGGTGAAATGAAGATAACCAATGACTAATCTGATAACCAATGACAATGGAAAAAAGTGCACTAAACTCTATATAGAACAAACTTCTCGCAGGTACAATAAATATTTCATTATTTATTGTTTAAACAAATTCTCCCAATCGAGTTTTATCTTTGTTTTTATTAGCATACAAGCACAGAATCCACAATAAATTCTTGCAAATTATAGTATGCTGATTTCGAGTTTATAACACTTTGCATACATACAGATACAGATTTGAGTTCGAGTTTGAATATTGCAATTTTAACCTGTTTTTTATACACTCTAACAATTAACAGGCTGCTGTTGTTGTAGTTTGTTTTTTTATCTTGTATTTTAGTTTGTTTTTTAGCACTGCGCAATGCCGGTTTCAATGTTTTTGTTGTTGTTTTTGGTTGGCAAAACTCGTACGAGAAACTTTGGCCGATGAGTACCCGTAGTCACACTCGTACGCTATGTATTATGAGTGAGTGAGTGTCTCAGCTAGCGAATTGTCCACGAGTCGAATGGACTTTGTGCCAACAGTTCTGCTTTTTGACAAATGCATTTACAAAATGTACTTATACATATGTGTGTATATGTATGTACATATGTACTATCCACACGTATAATGAATGCTTACATACATCAATATACATACATAAATCAATCGTATCGCATTAAACCGAGCGTATGCCTGCCTCATTGTTTTTGTTTATTCCATTTAAAATATACTAAATACGCGATCCCTCTATATACAAACACACGCACACACACACACAAAGTGTGTATGTATGTGTTCCTATTTTAAATTGCCTCCGCGCTTTTGTTGTTGCTACTGTTGTGTGATAAGATTGACAAAGAAAAGGCAAAAAATAATGCCAACATCGTCAGCTGGACTTTTATTTTAATCAATGAACTCGCTCACACCACCCTCCTCCGCTTACCACCCACTTATCAGCTGATGTTGTCTCATGCAAGTGGCAAATTCCCACAACAAAGCGTAGACCACAAGTAGAGCAACTACAGTGAACACCGCCAGGTAATGCAATCAAATCACATTGCAATATTTATTAAATGAACAATTCGGGTACAACTTGAGTTATGTTTGCTTAAATTTTATTCTATTATTTTTTATAATTTTATTTTGCAAGTGTTTCTCTTAGTGAGGCTGCACTGTCAAGGTAGGAAGTAGCTAAAACAAAATTGTAAAAAAACTGAAATTTAGCACTAAAAAACTCACTGGAGTCTAACACGCGCCAGCCCCATCAAATGATAAGCGAGTAAATTCCTCTTTAATTTAATTGATGTACGTATGTATGTGTATGTAAGCTTGCATATAAACATTCATACAAAAGTGACTGATTTTTCATAAAAGCTGACACATCGTGTACATAGTATGATTTTACATACTTACATACATACGTATGTATGTAGCTGTAGAAAAGTGGCGCGACCATCAAATTATTTTAATCACTCTCAGTTCATAGTACGCCAATAAAAAATGTATACATACACAAGTGAATGTATGCATATATCAGTGTTATTGTTTTTCTTTCAGTTGCAATTGCATATTTGTGCATATATGTATGTACATATGGTATGTATGAATATATTAATGCATGTATGTAAATATGTACATACACACAAACATTTGACATGACGTGTGTTTGGTTATTACCGTTTTGATTCGCAAAACCCGTTAGGCTATGAAGGCCAAAGCCCAAACTGTGTTCATCAATAGGTTAACAGCTGTTGCACACACACGCACACACACTCACTCACGCTCAGACGTTGGCTGTGAGCGAAGGGGGTGGGGATCGATCTTGGAATTTGGTGTATGTATGTATATACTATCGCGAAACACGAACTACTCGCCGCGCCCAACTATCGAGGTCTAAGCATAGACACAGACTGTCGCTAGCACGCTCGATAGTATCTGTAGGAACCGGGGCTAGAGCTAGCTCTGCCACTGGCTCTGCCTCTGCCTCCGTCGCAGTCGCAGCTGTATCGGTAGCCCCAAGCGCTAACCGTTTGCCATGGTGAGCGCGAGAGACCCAAACAGTGGCAAATTGTTTTGGAGGCTCGGCTCCCTCAGTAGTATATTTTCAACGATATCTGGTATTTTTTGTGCATGCCCATAGTACATGTATGCGTGTGTGTGTGTGTGTATGGATAAGAACTGCGGCAGTTCAAGTACGTACTTGTAGCTTTGGTAACGTTGTCATAAACAACGAAAATTTGGAAAATGTTTTGTTTATGCTTGGAACTACGCAACGACTTCGACTTTGACAAGTAACTAGTAGGAAAGGCTTCAGTCGAACGCAGCCGACAGTAGGAGACATTTCTAAGTACTGTGATTTATGCGATACTTTTAGTGTGAGGAAGACGTAATAAATATCACATACCAAATATCATTACTATTAGTATGAATTGTCTATAGAGCCGTTGCGCACAACTCTTAAATGCACGCACTTAATAGACCCATTTGTGCTTCTTAGGTACAGGTATTCTATAAATGAAATTAGCTATTTCCTTGAACAAATTTGCAGATTGCCACTCGGAAAACAATGTTCTGATAATTCAGTTCAAGTCAAGCTTAAGTATTTTTGATCACGTTTTAATCGGTGAATTCCTCATCTTCTGCAATTCATCTTCTGAGGCAGATTACATACAATGTATCGCTATGTGTACATTCGTAATCTGCAGTACTAAAATCTAGACTAGATTAGAGTCACAACAATTAACTGAGAAATATTTTATCACGACGAGGCCATACTCTGTCTTTGCTAATTTTATTATAATATGTTTTTGAATGAGGAAATATTAAATGAAACTGATTATAATATTTTATTACAATTTATATTATTACAGATAATTATATACAATGTCTAGAGGGAGCAAGCCATACTCTTGCTACTACTAAAAGTAGTGTATGAACAAAGACAAAACACTGGTTTCTTCCCTATTGTTGTTCTTGTGTAAATACATGTGCACACAGGCGTGTGTGTGTGTGTGTGTGTGGGTTTTCACGATTAGTGCGCTTGTGTCTGTCATTGTGTTGAGTGCATAAATATGTATGCATATACTGTATTTACATATATGTATGTATGTATGTGTGTTATGTACTCAGCAAGTGTGAAAGACTCAAAATCTGTGCTGTATGTCGATTGCTCTGTTCTTGTCGCATTTTCAGTGTGCTGCAAGCAGTGGAACCTGAGAGAACTCATTCCAGGCAAGGAACACCAACTTTTAATATAAATAGAGATACGTAGCCGTTATGTCTGAAGCATCAACATCAGGGCGCTCACTTTCAGAAGATTTATCCAGGTGCGTAACCTCAACAAACTGTGTCTGGCATTCTAATGTGTGTTCCGCCTTCCTTATCACAGCACCAACTACCGATTGCAGGAAGTGTTGAAGACGTGCGCCAACATACCGTCAGACGAGTCACTGTATCCGTACTCGTCCCAGCCACAAAGTGACTTTAACGAGGTATACTTTGCCTCTGCCGCAGCACAGAAGATGATCTCGCCAAATCCGTATTCGCTTAGTGGATTCATATCGAGCAGCAGCTGTACCAGCGAGGATCCTTCCACTGATATAGTGCTGGAGGAGGACAATCGCATTTCACTGGCTTACGAGAATCTGTGCACAATTCCACGAAGATTGGCGGACAAATTTGCCGCACAGACCAAATTCCTGGATCTAAGCCATAACAATTTTCAGAACCTGAAGTTTCTTTCCTTCTTTGAAGATCTGCACACGCTCATTCTGGACCGCAATGGCAATTTAGATGTAAACACATTCCCCTACCTGCCAAATCTGAAGATCTTGTGGTGAGTGCAGGGACAATTATATTGATAACATAATTTTTGTTTACTGTTTCTCTCTAATGACCGAAGGATAAACAATTGCGATATCTGCAACATAACCGACTGGATTCATCGCATAGAGCGGCAGTGCCCCTCGCTGCAGCAGCTATCATGCATGGGCAATCCAGGTATACAAACCGTATTCAAGAACTATAGCACAACCACGCCTACATCTTATGCCCGTGACTACATACTAGAGGTGCTGCCCAATTTAAAATATCTGGACGGTGTGCCACGCCACACGAACGGCGAACAAGAAGGCAATCGCAATCGTACAACCGGAGCTTCATCATCGTGCACCTCCATGGCAGGACACGGGCAGGAATCCACGAGCACCTCAGATAAACCGCATATTGGTAGAAAAGTCAGTTCGCCCACACATAGTTTTAAGGAGTTCTTTCGGCTTCAGCCGGCCAAGAAGGTTCCCAATGGATGTGTGGGTCGTGTCAATGGCAATGGTAATGGCTCATCCACAAACTAAAATGCATGCTATTAAAAATATTCCATTGACGGCGACTGGATTAAGATTGCTGTATTGGGCTGCTGTTATTTTTAGTCCAGCCGCTTATCAGTGCCAGAGCCGCTGGCAGGCCTTAAGCGATGCCCTAGCTGCCAGCCAGTCCATTGCACTCGCCTACACCTACAGACCCATATGTTCATTGTAAATACATACAATCTATGTATGCCTCTGTATGCGTGTTTAACAAAACAACAAGATAATTGTAATTGATTCAGAGCGGACTGTGTATGAAAAACACATTTCGAAATATGTGTATTACTTGTCGAGTCCCAATTTTCTATAACATTAATATACAGTATATGCTATACCATCATAAGCTTAGAATTATAGAGGAGACAAAGTAATTATCGGTTAATCACAACTCAAATAACATTCTTACAATCATTTAAATCATAGTTCTAAATAGGACAACTAAATATTAATGATTTTACAGTAAGGTTGTATTGGCAATTGCTTGATATATCTATGTGTGACATATAATTAAAACAAATCTACAAATTAAAGAAACAATTTCCATTCCAAGCTGTTCTTGTTTTTAATGTTATTATATTGAAACATATGACTATGTATTAAACATGATTTAAATTGTGGGTAAACACAAAGGCGATGTATCATCATACTTCTTGTAGCATATTTTTGGAATAGTTTACGTTCTGTCGGATATTGCACCTATGCTAATTGTGTCAGCACTAGCTACAGGTCAATTAGACTTAATATCCATGGCGCCAAAAGCCGACTCTAAGGATGCAATCCACTTATCGTTATTCTTGATCGTTGACTGGGTTGTTGTATGGACTGTTGCCTGTTCCAAAGCCCATTGTGCTAATTTTTGAGACTCTTTGCGTTTAGAGCTGCCATTTTTGGAGTTGGCCAAATAGCTGGAACACAAGTAAAGCCCATACAGTGCGCGCAAATTTTGAGGATTCAGCTTGATGGCCTGCGAATAATAGGTTTTGGCAATTTCAATGTTTTCAGCGCCTCCCTGAAATAAAATATATATTAGTATTAGCTGTTAACCAAATTGATTACAGATAATTCTACCATTGTGTAACGAATTTCGGCTAGACGTTGGTGAATTAAATGACTGTGTGGATTATGCAGCAAAACCTCCTCCATGCAGAAAGCCGCCTTAGCGAAATCGCCCTCGCTCATATACAAGTTGCACAGTTCATGCCAGGCCTCCTGATCCGACATGAATCTAATAAAGAAGTAGTAGTTAATAGCAAAGTCAAATGATAATAAATCAAACTATACTTTTTAAGATAAGCGTTCAGCTCCTTAATAGCATCCATGCGCTTTCCTCGTGCTTTCATTATGGCAATCTTTCGCTTCCGTGGCGCTGCGTTGGTAGCGTCCTTTTCGATCATAGCATCTAACACCTCGACCGCTGCATCATACTGCTCAAGTGCTTCCAAACGCATCGCCTTGAACTTCATCACACGCAAACTGCCAGGAAACTCGGCGTTAAGCTTCTTTGTACATTTAACGGCGATGTCAATACGCATGGTATCCAAAGCAGCAACGATGACTTGCTCAAGTATCAAATGCATTTCGGTGCCGGTCTTGTGGACTTTGTCCTCGAGAACTGCCAGCCATAGTTGTACCACATCATCACTGTGTCTCCTAGACTCCTCGCGCCACGTCCTGAACTGATCCCGAACATCTGAAAATTAAATTGAATTAGCTATTTATTATTGCTAACATGCATGGATGTATGTATGTATATGTATGTATTTTCACAGCTAATCGGCACCAGCAACTGGGACACGTTCAATTATTCAATTAGACGTTGGAGTTTATGGAAACAATTATCTTGAGCGGGAAATAGTTACCTTGCCAGCTCATTTCCTCAAAGTTCATCGACATTTTTAATTGAAAACTATTTTAATTTACTAATAATGAATTTTATAAAGTCTTCTCAATTGAGCTCACAAATATCGATAAGTGTAATTTTATTTGCACGAAATTTCTGTTGGCGATGTTCATATCGATGTCGCCAACGATACATTTTTACGATGGTTTTCTGTTACGATTAATCGATGGTCGGCAACACCACAGGTGCGGTATTCCAGCCAAGCATAATTTTGAATAGATAAAACTCGTAGAATTAGTTTTATTAATATTAAATATTTATTTATTTATTTACCATATACTTTGTAAATACAAAATATTTAATGATTTTTGGTACATAATGAAGTATTCACATTAAGCAAAATAATAATTTGGACTACCCTTATTTTTTAATGTTGTTTTGGAAAATGGAAGTCAACCCTGCAACAAAATTATCAGCTTGTTAAATGCCTGCAGTTTTGATGTTAAACGTTGGCTAATCGGGCTTCGGAGGCATCAACGCTAATTTATTAGCAAATCTAACGTGCACTGCAGTAGAGGCTACGATTGCGATTTTAAACACACCCGGAACTGTGAAAGAATCGTCGACTTTTTAGGAAGACATTACAGACCGTGCAAATCAAAACAAAATGCCTCAACAGGAGCAAGGCTCACGGGAAACCTATCTTGGGTTCGATCTGAGTACACAGAAGGTAAACTATATATTTACATTCCATTTTAGTTAATCTTACTTAAAAGATATAAATGGATCAGTGATTGAGTCACCTCTGCTGACTTCACCTGCGCTACTTGATTACGCGGCATGTAGTGAAGATATTCAAAATAATTTGCTTGAGTCCGTTAATTGTAAACAATTTGAATCACTTCACTGCATTACATTCATACATACGCGGAATATTTGCTTATCGCCCACGGGGCATAGCCTCGAACTTAAGCCATGTTTGTTGTTTGTATGTATGTAGTATGACCGTATATACGTATGTTGGTAACATAGTATAAAGCTGTTGGCCATTTGGTTTGATCAGCCCTACTTGGGCATACACTTGTAAACAAACTAAACAATAACAAACAATCACATTTAAAGGCCTACAGATACATATGTGCACATAAGCGAGACATGACGTAAACAATGACACTCAATTGCCCTTTCCCTAATCCACGCTGTTTGATCGTTACTTTTAAGGTGGGTCCTTAAGGACTGTCACACTGACAACGCCCTAAGGCAAGCTCAAGGGCAGTTATTATTATGTCATTGGGATGGGTCTTTGTCAACAAAATTATTAATGCAATTTCTTGTTCTTTCAGCTCAAGGCAGTTCTTCTAAATTCTGAGCTAAATGTTGTTGCCACAGCCGAGGTGAAATTCGACAGTGATTTGCCGGAATTTCGAACCACAGGTGGCGCCAGACCAGGATGCAATAAATTCGAGTAAGATTATATGATATGCTTTGCGACTATAAATTCTATTAACTCACTATTTCTCAGGTTTTTTGTGCAGCCCGTTATGTGGGTAAAGGCAATGGACATTGTGTTGGATCGATTGGTAATGCAGGAGGTGGATTTTAGCACTGTTGTTGCCATTAGTGGATCTGCTCAACAACACGGATCACTGTATTGGTCAAAACATGGCATTTCGGCATTGAAGTGTTTGGACTGCAATAAGTTCCTGCATGCACAAGTAAATGACTCGGCTTTTGCCGTTAATCGCTCGCCCATCTGGATGGATGCATCTACATCTAAACAGTGCTTGGAAATGGAAACAGCCATTGGTGGAGCCAAACAAATGGTTGAGTTAACAGGGTCTAAGTGCTATGAGCGATTTACGGGACCACAAATACGAAAAATATATCAGCAACGCACCTGTGCCTATGAAGAAGCCTGTCGGATATCGCTAATCAGTAGCTTCCTGGCTTCGCTATTCCTTGGTAAAGTGTCGCCAATTGATTACTCCGATGGGTCTGGTATGAATTTACTGGATATTCGAAAGAAAAAGTGGTCAAAGGCTTGTCTGAATTCTTGTGCACCTGACTTGGATGAGCGCTTAGGAGTGCCGGTCAGTGGATTTACAATTGTCGGCAATGTGTCGGACTACTTCGTGCAGCGCTTTTGTTTTTCACCTTCATGCAAAGTAGTGGCCTGCACTGGAGATAACCCATCAGCTCTGGCTGGCATGGTTGTAGACAGAAACTGGCTTTCTGTTTCTCTAGGAACCAGCGATACGTTGATGATGAGTCTTCAAGAACCTCCAAACTTAGACGAGGGTCATGTGCTGTGTCATCCAACTGAAACGAATGAGTACATGGGTCTATTGTGGTACATAACATTTTGATATGTTTCTTATATCTGGACTACATTTATCCTTTAGTTTCAGAAATGGATCACTCGTGAGAGAGGCAATGAACAAATCAGAAGCTAATGGCAACTGGCAGACGTTTAATGAGTTACTCGACTCCACGCCACGGGGCAATTTCGGTAACATGGCGCTTCATTTTGATGATATGGAGATTATACCCAAAGCGAAGGGCACACTACGCTGGAATAAAGAAATGGATCCCGGTTCAGCTGATGCTGTTAAGGGCGTTTTAAAGTGAGTACTAAATGATTACTAATAATTGATTAGAGAACCGAGTTTTTAATTGTTTGTTATTCCAATTGTAGATTCAGCTCACCGCAGATTGAAATACGTGCCTTGATCGAAGGACAAATGCTGCACCATCGAGCCATTGCTGAGGATATGGGATTCCTTTTTGGTAGTGAGTCGAAAATCGTTGCCACAGGTGGAGCCTCGGTTAACAAATCGATTTTGCAAGTTATTGCAGATGTGTTCAATGCCCCCGTTTACCAACAGGCAAGTTCACAGATATTAACCGTCAACATTCGCTAACTTTGTTTCTTTTTAGACTGAAAGTGAGGCGGCTCTAATGGGCGCCGCATATCGAGCTGCTTATGCAGTTTACATTAACAAGAAGCAAATGGAGGAACCCCTGAAGAGCTATCGGGATTACATACTAAGTCTGACGCCAAACCAATTGAATCTCGTTTGCGAACCGAATAAGGATAGCGAGTCCATATATGTGCCTATGCTGCAACGATACCGGGACATGGCTACAGTCTTGGAAAAGCAAAATGATCGTCGTGCATGAATCTGAAACCCTCCGTAATATTTATATAACTCTCTGCATTCCATAGTTATAAATTTAATTTGTATCTGAGAGATAACGACATTCCACAAAAACAATGATTTAATCAAGACAATTTTGATATTTCGATATTATGTTACACTAAAGTGCAATTAACAAAATAAAACTGTGATTGATGAAGATGTTTAATACGATTGACTGCAAAAGCATTCACAGAAATAAATTTTTATAAAGTATGTAACTGTTGACTTTTGTAAGGGACAACTTGTTTTTCGCTCCTGCTGACACCCATAATTTAAAATCGAATAGGGTTTGCATTAAAATTGATGTTTTTCTTTTAATTTTTAATTGTGTTTTTGTTATTCCAATATCCAATAAAATACTGTAGAACTATGTATGTTTATCTTCCACAATAACATACAGAACACATTAAAAAGTAGTTGATTTACTTATACATATTTATTTTGTGAGAATCGTTTTTGATTTTGTTAATTTTAAGTTAAGCTTATCCACAACTACTATTAGAAATAAGTATGATAATCTCTAGAACCATACCGAAAACATTTAACTGTTTTATAAATCATAAAAAAGTCGGAGCTAACTTCGCCGAAATCTATAATTTCAAACAAACCCAGAACTTCTCAGAAAACGACACACAATGTTCTCAGGAGATATATTTGGGTTTCGACCTGAGTACGCAGAAGGTATTCCATTTACATATATCAAAAAAGGGGGTTTTCCCCACAACTGGATAATTGAAATCCCTTTGTCGGGAACACCCAATCATACTCGTACTTAAAATATAATAATAGAAATAGTTAACGAAATTAATTCGACGTTTTCTTGCTCTTTCAGCTTAAAGCAGTTCTCCTCAATTCAAAATTAAATGTTGTTGATACGGCTGAGGTAACATTCGACAGTGATTTGCCGGAATTTGGAACCACTGGTGGCGCCAATGCAGGTCGCAATAAATTTGAGTAAGCCCACAAATTATATATTTACGAATATGAATTCTATGTACTAAATATTTTTCAGATTTCTTGTGCAGCCCGTAATGTGGGTAAAGGCAATGGACATGGTGTTGGATCGCATGGGAATGAAGAAAGTGGACTTCAGCACTATTGTTGCTATTAGTGGATCTGCGCAACAACACGGCTCTGTGTATTGGTCGAATCATGGCATTAAGGCACTGCAGTCCTTGGACTATAATGAGCTCCTGCATGCGCAAATAAATGACTCGGCCTTTGCCGTAAATCGCTCCCCCATCTGGATGGATGCATCTACATCTAAACAGTGCTTGGAAATGGAAACAGCCATTGGTGGACCCAAACAAATGGTTGAGTTAACAGGGTCCAAGTGCTATGAGCGGTTTACGGGACCACAAATACGAAAAATATATCAGCAACGCACCTGTGCCTATGAAGAAGCCTGCCGGATATCGCTAATCAGTAGCTTCCTGGCTTCGCTATTCCTTGGTAAAGTGGCGCCTATTGATTACTCCGATGGGTCTGGTATGAATTTACTGGATATTCGAAAGAAAAAGTGGTCAAAGGCTTGTCTGAATTCTTGTGCACCTGACTTGGATGAGCGCTTAGGAGTGCCGGTCAGTGGATTTACAATTGTCGGCAATGTGTCGGACTACTTTGTGCAGCGCTTTTGTTTTTCATCTTCATGCAAAGTAGTGGCCTGCACTGGAGATAACCCATCAGCTCTGGCTGGCATGGTTGTAGACAGAAACTGGCTTTCTGTTTCTTTAGGAACCAGCGATACGTTGATGATGAGTCTTCAAGAGCCTCCAAACTTAGACGAGGGTCATGTGCTCTGTCATCCAACTGAAACGAATGATTACATGGGTCTATTGTGGGTCTACAGTGATATGTTCCTTATATCTGGACTACATTTACCCTTTAGTTTCAGAAATGGATCACTCGTAAGAGATGCTATGAACAAATCAGAAGCTAATGGCAATTGGCAGACGTTTAATGAGTTGCTTGACTCCACGCCGCGGGGCAATTTCGGTAACATGGCGCTCCATTTTGATGATATGGAGATTATACCCAAAGCGAAGGGCACACTACGCTGGAATAAAGAAATGGATCCCGGTTCAGCTGATGCTGTTAAGGGCGTTTTAAAGTGAGTACTAAATGATTACTAATAATTGATTAGAGAATTGAGTTTTTAATTGTTTGTTATTCCAATTGTAGATTCAGCTCACCGCAGATTGAAATACGTGCCTTGATCGAAGGACAAATGCTGCACCATCGAGCCATTGCTGAGGATATGGGATTCCTTTTTGGTAGTGAGTCGAAAATCGTTGCCACAGGTGGAGCCTCGGTTAACAAATCGATTTTGCAAGTTATTGCAGATGTGTTCAATGCCCCCGTTTACCAACAGGCAAGTTCACAGATGTTAACCATCAACATTCGTTAACTTTGTATCTTTTTAGACTGAAAGTGAGGCGGCTCTAATGGGCGCCGCATACCGAGCTGCTTATGCAGTTTACATTAACAAGAAGCAAATGGAGGAACCGTTGAAGAGCTATCGGGATTACATACTAAGTCTAACGCCAAACCAATTGAATCTCGTTTGCGAACCGAATAAGGACAGCGAGTCCATATATGTGCCAATGGTGCAAAGATACCGGGACACGGCCGCAGCCTTGGAAAAACAAAATGCAGGCTAAGCCATTGTCTGATGTCGTCCCGCATTCCACAGTTCACAAAATTACACTGTGGTTGATGAAGATGTTTATTACGTTTGACTGCAAAAGAATTCACAAAAATAAATTTACGAATGAAGTTGATGTTTGTTTTTCTAGTGGACAACATGTTCTACTTCTTGCGACCACCACGCTCCTTAACCTGTAGATGAACCGTAGTGCCGCTGAGCAGATTGTAGAAAGCCATCGTATTGCTGTCCTTGAAGAACATGCCCTGAAAACATAGACAACAAAATGTTATTGAATGAATAACTAAATATAACCTTAGTTGCTTACTTCATAGAATATTTTTTGTTTAGCTGGTGGCATGCCTGTTTCATCCTGTAATTTAGCTTTGAGATTAGCAATAGGATCTGTAAGTGCGAGGGTAATCGCTATCATCTGTCCATTTAGCTTCCATTCTGATTTATCTGTGTTCGGCACTAGCACCTGTATGGTTACGGGACTCTGAAAGCAAACTAATTTAGTTCAACATGCCTTCAGCAGTGTTAATTTAAACTGACCTTGTGCTGAGCTATGAACTCCGCCTCGGGTATAAGATTATCTTCAGAGCGGATCTTCTTGGTAGGTGGCTCATCATCTACAGGCACTAGCTCGACTGGAGGTGCTGGAGAAATCTGCGGCGGTCCGCCTCCGGGTTGCATTCCCATGTAGCCACCAGGACCACCGTATGGAGTAGCTGAAATAAATTTCATTATATATATCTCTTTGTAAAATGCATATTGTTTAACTTACGCATCATGGGAGGTCTTTGCATCAGCATGACAGGATTTGCTGGTGGCATGTGTGGCGGCTGTTGCTGCGACTGTTGATGTTGATGCTGATGTGGGTGCGAATGTGGATGATGCTGGTGCATCGATTGCTGTTGCTGCTGCGATGGATGATGGTGATGCGGAGGGTGATGATGACCTCCTTGACCACCTTGATGATGCTGTGGCTGGTTATGACCGTGACTGCTGTGCTGATTCTTCGAAGATGGCTGTGGTGGCGCTGAAAGCGTGGCCTTGTTTCCCACAGGCTTGGGTCCAATCTTTTCCTTCTCCTCATCGTGCAGTAGACCCTTGACCTTATGTATTTGATGTATCTGATCTTCAAGCGTGATGTTAGCCCGCGCAGCTCGAGTTGCTGCCTCCACACTGGATGTATGTCCGTCCCAAGTGACGCGATCATCCTTTTTGGTCTCCTCCTCTCCAAGCTTCTTGCCAATAACAGTTTCCTCATCGCCCACACCGAAAATATCCGTACGACGCTCCGCCAATTGCTTCAAGCTTGCCTCAATAGCCGTTCCAGCAGCAAACACATTGTCCTGATTGATCTTCTCAACGGTATGTTTGTCACGTTGCTCCACCCAGCGTGGATCCAGAAGACCAATGCGCATGTGCTCTGATACCTTTGACGCTGGAATTTTTTCGCCTGTGATAGGTGAAATAAGATATTCATCCGTGGCGACGGGTGCGGGTTTTGGTTGTGCGGCCTTTGGATCGTATTTCTTAACCACCACCTTGTCATGGGTGGGGGGTAACATTGGTGCAACTGATGGTTGCATTTTCGTAGCAGGCGTTTCCTCATCGCTGGATGCTTCATCCATGTCCTGAACCTGGTTGTTGTCGCGTTTGGCATTTGCAGCCTGATTATAGGTAGGATTCTTCATTTGAATGCCCACACGATTCTCCATTTGAGAGAGTTTCACACCACTATCCAAGTGATTGGCTAGTGGAACGTCGTCCTCATCGTCCGATTCAATTTGCATTTCGATATCTCCCTCCTCTTCTAAAAGACGCTCTTCCATTAGCACACGAGCACCGACTTCATCAGGATTTGTCGGAGGTGGAAAGTTTCCACTTTCAAATGGCTGATAGTCCACTGTTTCCACAACAACAAAGTCATGCCAATCAATCTGCGCATAAGCCACTCGTTCCCGTTCAATCTTTTCCTCCTCTCGCCGGCGTTGTGCCTCCTGGTGACGCTGCCAATTGGCACGGTATTTGACCTGTTCCAACACTTGGTGCATGCTGCCACGTCCAGGAGCACTTTCAGTTCGTAGTTTGCTTAACAGATCTTTTGGAGGGATTAGCACTTTAGTATATTGCTCCAAGAGTTTGGTAAAGTATTGAAACAACGAATGTTGTGGCCGTAGGAAATCGAATTGGAAATTGCGCTGCTCACGACTCATTAGGTTCGTAAGAAACTGACGTCCATTACGAGCGACAAACTGAGCGGTCAACTTAACGATGTCCCTGAAAATCATCGATTATTAAACGATGAAATAAATATAATAAATAATGCTTACAAATCCAATGCGGATATTGACGGCGGTTCAGCAATGAATTCAAACTCCGCCGGCGGTTCCTTTGGTACAAACTGCTGCTCCACCACTTGCTTCAATAGCTCCTGCTGTCGTTGCTGGGCTGCACTCGTCACTGCCAGCTGCTTCATACCAGCCAATGGCCCAGAACTGCCATCTGCTGAAACAAGGGTTAAATTATAAAATTTGCGTTTTAAATTATACATGATACTTGCCGTTTCCCTCGCGAAACTCGTTAACCTTATGTCTGTAGTAGGCATGATAGGGATCACCTCCATTTAAGAAGTTAAACTTTGGATTACCCAACTCGTTTTGCCGAATGCGTGCCTCAAACTCCGGACCATTACGCGCTACAAAGCTGGCGGTCTTGTCAACAATATCTAATTAGTTAAATTCAAATCATTGAGCATGTGGTAAACCTTACGCTATAAATGTGTTAAAATAATCTATTGTTTTCATTTTATAAAAGGATACTTCGAACTTCCGGCGGCGGATAAATTATGCCAACGATGGGCCCAGACATGGGCTTGGATTGCTCATTGTTGAACTGGTCAATGGCCACCTCAGCATCCAGGGAAGGCATCGCAACTAAGAATGATTAAAAATGTACAAATATATATCTTATCCGGCTAATTTAGCTTTAAGTTTCTTTGATTTTTACGAAAATGCATCTACACAACATAAAACGCGATTTTTGTAAAACTAGTGGTGACAAAACATCGACATGATAACACTTGGCGTTTTGCGCCAAAATTGGCACATTTTTCATTTGTTGGCGCAATGAAAAAATACATACCGCGGCATTAAAATTATAAAATAATGAAATTAGGGTTACCATACTTGCTGAACCTTTTCGAAATTGAATATAAAAAAAATTAGTTTAATATTTCAAAATTAAAATTTGAGTTGATTGGTTATTTTCATACAACCTGTAAACATTCGCATTTATTTCAAACTTATAATATATGTACGTGCTTAATGAACTTATTTTCAGAATTCGAGAGGAAACATTCTTCTTTCTTTAAGCACTATTACGCCTCTGTTCTTCGGAGCTTTAGCATCATATTTTAAGTATCATTAATGTCCGTGCCTTGCACACAAAGAGAAGCTTGTGAGATTAATTGGGCTGAGAGTTGTGTATCTTTGTCTGAGCACGTCAGAAATGAATAATAGAAGCTCATTCATTCATTTATACGTATCTGGACATACTCCCACAATGAAGCAAAAATATCACGTGCCTTATTTATAAAGTTTTCTTCCGTTTAGACAGTTAAATACCCTAAGACTTACAATGAAATTTAAAGTAAAATTTTCATCATCAGAATTGCTTATAGTATTATCCTAATTGACAGTGATGTGAAAACAATTTTATGAGTTCAGAAGTTAAGAGTATGTTTCAGTCATGTTTGAGAATCAAGAGACTTTGTTTGTTATTGTTTTCACTCTCTCTGGAGAACACACGCCAACAACTGGGTTTCACTCAAGCTCTCAATCTACTGTCTGCTGATAATGACAAAGAGACGCTCAGTCGCGCATTTTGATGAGATTCGCTTATGATTGGATTTTAGTAGTATGTGAACCGCCCGAGTGTAGCTACCGATCGACTAGCTTTGGGTTAGGCTGAAGCGCGATTCAGTTGCTTA
The DNA here is from genome assembly GCA_035045005.1 of Liodrosophila aerea. Lineage (NCBI taxonomy): Eukaryota > Metazoa > Arthropoda > Insecta > Diptera > Drosophilidae > Liodrosophila > Liodrosophila aerea. Next base: position 1,525,688 of record JAWNNL010001066.1, read on the forward strand.
TCAAGCACCGTCGAGAGTCAACAAACAGTGCCTCCTCTGACATAAATAGACTATCAACTTCTATTCTGTGCTAATCAATCGAAGCCTGACTTTTAGTAGATCACAATTGCTGAATCACGCACTGGGAAAAACGAAACACAAAGAACATCTTAACATCATAATGTGGCTGAATGTTTGTGCGTGTCTGAGCGCTCTCGTAATACTGGCAGTAACGTCAGCCCCCAATCCCAATTTCGAATTTTCACAGTGTAAGTGTAATATTTGTTGTTTTTGAACAAAAGGTTACTTGCAATTGAATCAGCTTATTAGCAAGTCAGTAGGCAAATGTAGGTATGTAAGCATGTAATGATTGATTGAGCTGTCAATTGGATGTGCATATTGACAATATTATTTAACAGTTATTCAATGTTGTAGAATAACAAAAGGCTTAGCAAGTTGCGGACCTTAGTTTTGATGACGTTAAATAAATAAATTAAAATAAATTCTAGACCCAACATATGTTATCGTGTTGCGAGTATCTAATTGAGTTAATTCAAATGTTGACAACAATTCATTACTGGAATATTCCTCAATTCAGAGCATAACAATCCGAAATCTTTTCCACTACCTAGCCTGTCAAATACAATTTATTTTGATAATATAATTCTCTATCATACATATTAATATGAAAGCTTTTTCTTTTAGCTCAACTGCCTTTAAGCAATGATGCAAGATCATACTTAAACGGCATAACGCCGGCTCAATGGAAGGATTTTGTGACTTCTGGAGTCGATTCAATCAACAGACAAAAAAGGTAAATATTTCAAACTTAAAATATATAATTATAATTATCCCAGATTAAAACATTTTATTAACTACTATAGTATAGGTATATATTAAATAATGAAATAACAGATTCTTTAATGACGGCTTTCTTTTTGAACTTACAAATTAAATTTGATCTGATTATCAATCAATAAATTCTGAGTAAACTGATAAGGTTTAAATGTTATTAGTTGGAATTAGCTATACTATACTAGATATACTATATATATGCTACATCACATACAGGCTTAAGGCACGTACAAGTTTCGTGACCTTTAAAAACATTGTTACGGAAAATTTACTCTTAAATTTAATTAAACCATGATATATACTGTAACAGAACTAATTGCTTTTCTTTATATTTAGACTCGAAGACAATCTCTTGAGCTCCGACATCACAGTGCAGAATGGCAGTCTCTCCCATGCCCAACTGCTTGATACCCTGCCAAATGAAAAGTCTAAGCTGGACAGCGAAATAGCGCTCAAGATCCTAAAGGCAAGTCTGTTCATCTACAATAGTAAGTGTGTGCCGCGTGGCATCAGCGGCGATGAGTGTCGGACCTACTTGGAATCGAAGCCGCTTCCAGAGGGTAGCACACTACAGAGCGACTGTCACAGGGTGTTACAGAGCCACCGTCATGGACATCACGCCTTTCGGCGTCTACTGTCACGCAACTACAAGAATGGTTTCCACGAGGTGATGACAATAACTGAAATAATTCGAGTTAATATGAATTACTAAATCCAAATTAATTGCAGATGTTTGGGGAGGATGATTTACCACCAGCCTGGTCTATAAGTATGGCATTGTATGATCGAAATAACGATGCGACACTCCACACTAGACCGAGGAGCACCAGCAATGATGACAGCCGTGATCTGAATTTGATATTGGTGCAGTTTGCACAGTTCGTAGAGCATGATCTCAGCAAGACAGTTGCCCAGTCGATGAGTATGGTTTATCAACACGAAAGAAACACCTTGGATTATATCTATTCTTTCTTCTAGGCAATGGGTCTCCCATTGAGTGCTGTAATCGGAATCAGAACAATTTACAGCCTCGCTTCCATCATCCACTATGCGCTCCAATTCTGTCCAAGGAAAAGAAGGGTTGGCCCAATTGCCTCAACTATGTGCGAAGTGCTCTTGCCGTGGGTGAAGCTTGTAATTTTGGGGCCGCTGAACAGGTAGGAGTAATGGAATGAATCTTTATTGTGACAGCACTAAGCAGTCCCTTCTCAAACTTTTCAGCTCAATCAAGCCACTGGCGTCATGGATCTATCCCAGCTGTATGGCTTTACAGATGCTGCTGAGCGTAAAATGCGTACACTAAACAATGGATTGCTCAAGTCCAGCTCCAGTGGTCATCTGCTACCCATGACCTCAGACAATGAAGGTCATTCCTTCTGTGCCTGGGGCAATGCTGCAAATGCCAGCAATTGTTTTGTGGCTGGCGATTCGCGTGTCAACAGCAATCCCTTCTCCATACTGGTCTACACGATCTTTATGCGTAATCACAATCGTATTGCCGCTGAGCTACAGGCGCGCCATAAGGATTGGTCTGACGAGCAGCTTTTCCAGGCGGCAAAGACGGTCAATATCGATATCTATCGACGGGTGGTCATTAATGAGTGGCTACCTGAAGTGGTGGGTGCGGATATAGCCAGACAGGTGTTGGCCACATCAGCAGCAAACACTGGCCAACATTTCCCGGAAGTATCCAATGAATTCGGAGTGGCTGCCATACGTTTCTACTACTCCATGCTGCCCAACGTGCTCCACAATTTGGCCACGGACAACGAACTAAAGTCTAGTACAGGCAACAAGTAGGGAAAACTCTGGACTAATATGTTTATTCTATTAACTACATATATTTACAGTAACATACTACCACTGACTAATCTTTTCGAGCTCAAGAATGAGATATACAAACCCCAAATACAGTACACTCCTAAGAAGCTGAATGACATACTCCAAAGTCTGCTGCATGAGCGAGCCATGAAAATGGATGCCTCTTATGTGGGAGCTGTACGTAGTCATACATAAATTCTATAAGGTTATCAGCATTGATAAACATCTACATCCTTGACAGATTGTGTGGCATGAGAACACGAAACCCACACACGCTGATGTCCTGGCTTTTGATGTACAGAGAGGACGGGATCATGGCCTACAGCCATACTACAAATACCTGGAGGTGTGCAGCAATATTAAGAGTGTAACTGGTTGGCACGATTTCGAGACATTTATACCCAAAGAAGTAAGATACAGAATATTATTATCTCTTTATGATTTAACCTTAACTTTACACCTATGTCATTAATCATTCTCTCTCTGGTTTCAGCTCTTGGATAAATTGAAAAGCGTTTACAGTAGTTGGTCTGATGTAGACCTCATAATCGGTGGCATTTCGGAGCGAACTGTTAACGGAACTGTCGGACCTACTTTTAGCTGCATATTATGTAAGACTCGAGCGATAACTTAATCATCCACATCAAGTTATTTACTTTCTAATTTTTAGCGGAGCAATTCTCCAAAATCCATCAGCGTCATCGGCAATCAGTGCCGTCATCGCACGCCTCTCTACTGGAGGCCTATGGTTCCATCACGGGCAGCAAACTCTTGTGCCTCAACTCGGATTTGATTGCCGTGCCAGAGAATATATTCCGTTTGCAATCGAATAGGTAATGAAATCTAGCTGATGCACCCACTGTAAAGAGATATTCCAACTCACATGTTCATGCCTATGGCCACTTGACAATGGGCAACTGAGTCACCATACACTTGATATACTTTTAATACAATGATAAGCGATAGGCCCAAAACAATTATATAAATATATACTATATTGATTGATTCAACACTTTCTTTCGCAGCAATCGACTGGTGCATTGCAACAATATTTGAAGCGATAAGTGAATCTCCGACTCTGACGAATTTAGCTGATGTTCCTATGGAGTAACACTTGAGAAATCTCTTATAATTCTTAAGCAAACTATGTGCGATAATAAAGTTAATTACTCTATGCTAAATGTTAAAAACTGATTTCTGCATTAAAAGTCATTTGCTGAACTTTTGAATTGGCGCTGTAGATAAAAATATAATTATGATACGATATGGTATGGCTATGATGGATTTGTTTTAAATTGATAAGACTACAAAAAAGACTAATAACTTATAATATTTGCTCCGAGCAAACTCTAAGATGTATAATTATTGTTTTATAATTTATTTCAAAAAAGTTTTAATTAAGCCTTTAAGAAGAAAAACAGAACGAGAAGAAGATTGATAGCTAGATAGAAAGCCAAGCATATTGTCGAGTCTAACTTCTGATAAGACATAGAAAAATGTCTAAAAAAATGATAAATAAAATGACTTTTAAATTGCACGTAATGTTGTTTAATACTTGTTAAAAATTTAATAACGCTTTAATTTGAAATTTCCTATAGATTTGCTCTGTTATAGCAGAGAGCCTATCTGACTGGCAGGCGAGTGGAATGTCGATTTGAGAGCAGTAAATAACTATCTTGAGCAACGTTTAGATATAGTACGATGTGTTTTAAATAGAACTCGGAATAAGTAAGTTCGTAAGTACTACTACCACTAATAAGTAGCTGAAGTAACAGTGAACAAAACAGAAAGAATACTCGAAATGAAAACAAACACATACCTCTGGGCAGATAAAAAAAAACCTTTTGCGTACGCAGCGCTGATAAGATTCAAACAAAAACAATTTCAGCAATCAATTAATAGTCGGTATGGAGAACCCGCAACTGATAAACGGTTCCACATAGCCCAGTGCCATTGGCAGTTAGTTCCAATTTGATTCGCGTCGCGTCGAGAGTGGAAGTTTTCTATATACAAACATATATATATTTTGCAAGAGGAGCACAGCGTGTGAATATCTTGTCTAAGGTAAAGAATGATTGCTCATCCCGCGTACTACTGCCATTAGCCAGTTGACTTTTGTTTGATAAGCCGTAAACAGATGTACGAAATAAATCAAGATCTAAATGATAAAGCCGCGACTACGTTTAGAACACGAAATGTTAACGTATATGTCATATTATCGCATGATATGATAGTGATAATGATGTCATACCATCACCCATTCAATAAATCTTCAATCAAAGCAACTCAAACTGAAACTCAATTGTAATCATGGACTAAAAATATGCTGATCGACCATTAATTAGGGGTTTATGTAACTTGCCTTTAAAAAGATTGCTTCATTGGCCAAGAATTTCCTACCAAAAAGAATATATGCGATAAGTGGAAAACTGTGGCATTGACAGTAAGGTGCAAAACCAAATGGCCCAAGTTCGTTTATCTAATCAGCACCGTTTTTTATACACACACAATCGAACAGGTGTACTGCACACAAAAGTGAACCATGTACTTTATTTTTATGTACATAAGTTTCTATACACAAATGTGTGTGTGCTTGCACATCATCATCTAATTACAAATACTGTTTGTGATTATACTTTTGTTCGATTGGAAATACTTTCATTTATGATTTAGTCGCGTTAAGTTCAACTCATCCAAACACTCGAATAACAATGGTTAAACCAGGCAACAGGACTCTAAAATACTTTCGACCTATTATGGTTACGCGTAGGTGAATATTTTCGAAAGCAAGAGATTGTGTTTGATTAACCAATAAAATAAAAGCCTTAAGTAAACTTTTGGGTATATCTACCAAATATTTTGGCCTAATATCTAGTGTTTTAAAAGAGATTATGTGTAAAATGTTATACTGCAAAACCAAGTTTAGAATTTCCTACTTTCAAATAGGTCGAAAATATTGAATTGAAGAATTTAGTTCATAATTCAAGTCACTTTTTATGACGCCAGCAAATGTTTAACTGTGAATATGAAGCATTCCCTGCATTCATTTAGTTATAAAGATAGAGTTTTTATAGCCCCCAGTTTAAAGAGGAACCTTAGATAAAATCTTTCGAGAATTATTCAGCGAATTATCAAAAAACATTCACACATCAAGAATGTCTTTAAACGATAGCGATTTCTAACCGTAAGCAGTTTAAACTTTAGACTCACTTTTATCTCTTCGAAAAGTTCTGTTTAAAAGAAAATTCCAGGAAACCAGGAATAATAAAACGTTATACTAAATAAATCTCAACAGCATTTGTCATATATAATCACTGTTATTTTTTATAACACCTTATAGTAGTATGCTCCGAAACGGGTATGATAATGGAGCTCATTCCAATGGAGACTACGATCCAGATGACAATAAGCCCACATATGCCTTGGATCATTTGGCCACATTTAAATTAAAAAATGAGACTGAAGTCAAGCAGCCGAAGGAGAAAATGAAGTTGCTTATCGAGTTAGATAAGACCGGTGGCATTTGGCCACACAAAATGTACATGAGCTTTAATGGCCAGTGGCTGGTCATGCTTGATAAGGATATGAAAGAGATTGAAAACTTTCCCGGAAGTCTGATAACCGAACCAACTGCATTTATCAGCGAAGATCCAATGGAGGCATATAATAATATATTGATTTTCACTGTGCCTGGAGCGTCCTTGGGTAACACCGAGATGCATATCTTTCAGGTGAGTCATCGATAAGGAAATAACCAAGAATGCATATACAATTTAGCGGATTGTCTTGGCTTTAGGTAACGGATGTGAATTCGGTGCATTTGGTCGAGGATCTACGTCAATTGAGCAGTGGTTCGCCGGTTACCATCGATCGCAATCAGACTCCCATTCGCCTGCCCAAGCCGGAGCGTCCCGGTAATCAACAGGCCAAGGATCAGTTTGGTATCGCAGCAGCAGTGGCAGGGATTGCCGCCGAGAGGAATGCACAAGATCGAGAGCAAACAGATCGTGATGTGCAGGTGCTGAATCATTGCTTGTAAGTATATTATTTCTTTATCAAAATATATATTATATGTATAGACTTTATTTTAACCATCTAGTGAGGATATAGAACGGTTTATAGCAAGATTGCACTATGCTGCCGAGGCTTTACATGAGCTGGAGTCGCGTAAGAACCAGCATAATCCCCATGGCGAAGGCTTGCTGGTGCTACGTTCCCGTCCACCCATTGAGAGCGAGTTCTATGATATTTTAGCTAAAATCAAGCTGGGTCTTATATTTGCAGTGAAACTGCAGAATCACTTCAGCAAGAGCGTCGAACCAGTTCACAATGTGTTTGTGTCTCTGCAGACTATTGTAAATGTCTGCAACGATATATACGCCGGAGCTCATTTGCCGGAGAGCGTGGTCAATCCTCTGCTACGTCGAGAGACGATTGTGTTTCTGAATGCCACACTCAACTCTAATGAGAAGGACCTTTGGTTAAGCCTGGGTTCAAATTGGACTACGCCAAAGGATCAATTTAAAGATCACGTAGGATCATACCATCCCATCTTCTATGATGACTTCTCACCCGACTGGGTGGTCGACGAACCGGTGGCATATCTGCCACCAGCCATTAAAAGCACCCCAGTGACCACACCCGTGCCGCCGAGTCCAGCTATCAATCGCACCTGGCTGAGTCGTCTGCAGAGCCGCAATGTAGATATCGCAGAGGTGGCCTTCAATAAGACGGCTACCAATGATAAGGAACTGAATGTGACCAAGGGCGAATATTTAGAGGTGAGCTTATGTCATTATCTATTCAATAAATTCTACTTACCATTACACACGCACAAACGCAGATAATTGATGACTCCCGCAACTGGTGGAAGGCGCGAAACTCTTCTGGTAATATTGGCTATGTGCCCCACACCGTCTTAGTTCCCTACAATTTTGAGTACGGCAAGAGTCGTAATGGTCGCGACAACGACTCTATGATGTCTGTACCTATGGACGAAGCCATCGAGCAGAACAATCCAATGTATCGCAATACCATGGCACTCTACGCTCCGCCTGTGGATCGTGAATCCCAGCAGCCAGTGGGCAAGAGCATTCCGCGTTCCATGTCAATGCCCAATCCACCAGTGCCACCACCAATGCCGCCACCGACTGACAGCCAGACGCCCACACCAAGCGGCACTTTGGCACGCAACATGGCAGCCGCTGGCACACTTGCAGGTAAGTCTGTAGAACAGAATAGTTAGTTATAGAATATTTAATTAAAATTGATGATTTACATGTGTTTAGCCATGCGCGCACGTAACGATTGCGATGCCGATGATGACACCTATAACCGGCAGGATCAAGTCAACGATGAGCTGGGAATGTTGATGCTGCAGCGACAGCGTCGCAAGGACCTCGAAATTCTCAAAACGCCAGAGATATACATTAATCAAAACTCCACGCCCAAGGAAGTCGAGGAATGGCTGCGTGGCAAGGGCTTCTCCGATAACATCATCAGGCGTTTACACACACTCAATGGCGAAGAGATCTTTGCCCTGTCGCCGCACACCATCGATAGCTATTTTGGCCAGCGTGAGAGTCGTCGACTCATTTCCCAAATTGTGCTGCAGAAAAACTTTTGCGAGGTATTTGCGCACTGCAAATAGAAAACACACAAATGCACTTATCATTTCTTGTTTTATCTATTTCAGTATAAAACGATTCGATCATCTGAGCTCTCAGCCAAACTGGCCCGAGCTCGCCAAAAGGCCGATCAGTCTACTGAGGATCCAAATGAGGTCTTTTAGCCAACGCAATGTTTACTATTCACTCGCATTTAAATATTTTGCAAAACGAGCCTCTAAGTATTGCCATTTATGTATTCATATTGTTTCGTTCATTTATTTTAAAATATGTGTAAATAAAAACATTAGAAAAATGCAATCATTTATTCTCTTTGGAATATCTATTTCTGCGCTTTTGGTCCTAGTGTGACCAGCCATCTATTAATACCATATCTTACTCTCAGTATGTATCGATAGCCATCGATAAATGCTATGTTAGAAAACAACTTTCTATTCAAATTGAATTGAGTATCTTCTAGTCGGTTTTATTTTCAAGCCAGCAAGTTTAAGCGGAACTTAAACTATCACGTTTTAAATGAATTTTCATTCCAGTTTAAAGGAGGAAATTAGTTTTAAGATAAATCTGACAATAATTACATAATTCCCTCATTACTTATGCACGCAATATAAACCTTGATATTCAAACCAAGCCGAGGACACTCGAATAGTAATTAATCATGGCCTCCTTTTAAACTAGTTATATTAAGAAAACGTTGCATGTCAAAACACAAATTTTGTTTATTTTTACTCATTACCATGAATAAAGTTTCCCTACATGATTATGGTCAGGGAACAGGTAACTATAGTATCTAGTTGCTCGCATTAAGTCATTTAACTCTGTTTCAGCAAGATGGTTTAAAAGAATTCGAAACTTGATACAAATATGTTTTGGCATGTCTTTTTTTACTCTCTGATGGAATCACTTGTTTTTACACAACCTAACTAAGTAGACTGGGAAAAATTAGATAATTTATTTAGATAAAAACTGAACTCAAAAAAAAAAACTTGTTACGATAAATTTTCTTTTGGGTATTTGTGGCAAACTAGTTGAGTGCATTTTCGTATTAAGTCAATTACATTAAAGATTTGACATAGCAATGTGGCTAAGATGTTTGCTTTAAGATCTTACAGTTTTGTCTTAACTCCAGTTGCATTAATAAGCCAAATTGTCACAGTAGCAGAAGTAAAGTATTTGGCAAATATCCAATGTGCAATTTTCATTAGGTTTATTATTTGGAAATAGTTTGTGACAAATAAAACTTACAAAATACAATGTTAACACCCTTTTTAAATTATTAATGTCTTCTTTTCATGCCATTTATGCTACTACTGCACAAATTTTGCAATATACTTACTTATTATAATGCGTGACACTACAGATTTTGTAAGTTTCACGCATTGCTCCAAAAATGACACTGCGTTTGTTTTGATTGTGATGTAGAATGACCCAATTAAACTATAGTTTAATTATATAATTTATAAACATTTTCAGATTTTATTCCAACTAATTGAGAACTAAGGAAGAGCACTTCTATTTGAGTCAAGTTGCAAGTTTTATAAGTAATGCAAGCTAGCTGTGTTTGTCTTTCTGTCTGTCTCGATGTTATTACGGAAGCTAGAACAGGAACTGGAGCCACCATTCTTATAATGCAGGTCAAGTTTATTTTAAATTTGAATAGACACAGGGAATAAGTCGAGAGAGGAATGCAAATTACTTAATAACTAAACGATCAATTAGTTAAGCTTCAAACAAGTTTAAAAGAACATCTAACAAGAACTAGTCTATAAGAGAGAGAGAAATAAAAAGGAGACAGAGAATTGAAAAAGATCTAGTTAATTGGTGGGCGGTTGAGAGTGAATATACAATGTGAGATATAACTATTAGTATAACTACTAGTATTAAAAAACTAATATTTTCAGTATTAATTGTCGGCGGTCAGGTCAGAAAGGCTACAGTCCGATGCAACCGACAATGTGGGACCCAGCACTTTGCATATTAGAGACATGCATCCACATAGTGTGTACAAGCATGTTGAGTGAATGCCTTATTACCACACACATTTTAGCTAATAATTTTCTAGTAATCTCCTAGTTCACTTTCAAGGTTCACAATAATATTAATAATTTAAGTTTAGGGCGTTTGGTGCATCACGAAAATGAACCTTTTGCACAGATAATAATTCACTGACTAGAGTTCGCTTAATTTGAATTAGAATGAGCAGACTTTAGAATCAGCAATTTAGCAACCGCGTAGTAGACAGGGTTATAAAAACCCCGCATTGAGAATAAAATTGTCATTTATACAAGGTATTTCTCAGCTATATGTTCATCATGGTGTCCATTAATTTGTGGATAAGTGTTTTGTTAGTTCTATGGATTTACTTCCTATGGAGTCGTCGAAAATATTATCAATTAATACTGAAGGTGCCTGGACCGATTGGATATCCGATTATTGGAAGTCTTAATAGACTATGGAATAGCAAAGGTAGTAAACTAATAGTTAAGGAAGTCATTTCATATCTTAAACAAGATATTTTTTAGGAATGTTTGCCGAGGTTGTACCAGAACTCGTTAATACCTATGGATCGACGTTTATGGGATGGTTGGGACCCATCCCCTTACTCCATGTAGGTGACCCCCAAACAGCTCAGGATATACTAACCAGAACGACAGACAGAGGAAAATTTGTTGATAATTTATTTAAGGACGGTCTGGGTAACGGATTAATTACTATAAATGGTATTACATCGGTAAAGAGTATATTTTAAAAGTATTTATAACATGACCCAATATTTTATTTCAGGGACGGAGTGGAGTTCTCATCGAAAGGCCCTAAATCCCGCGTTTAGTCATAATGTTCTAGTTAGCTTTATTCCCATATTTAATGGAGAAACAGGCACTCTACTTCAGGATCTGAATAAACTAGTTGGTACTGGAGAGCATCAATTGCACTTGATGATACAACGATTAACGCTAAGAATTACGACTCGTATGTATATACAAATATTATCATCTGTTGATTAATATGTTTTTATTTAGAAACCACAATGGGAAATGATATCAAAGAGGAGGCAATATATAAAAATGAAACATTAATGACAAGTTATGCTGAGTAAGTTGGACTAAACTCTTGGATCTAGATTATTGAAAAAGTTTACTTAAAAACGTAATTTTTCAAATTCAAGAATGGCAGAATCTGCAATGTATATGATATGTCGTCCCTGGCTTCATTATAAACAGATCCACCCATATTCAAAAAGAGGAAATATTTTTGCAATTGCAAAACAAAATGTTCGAGGATTGATTAAAAAGGTATGGATAGATCATAGTAAGATACATAAGATTTGAAATTAATTTATAATTTGCTGTAGATGGTAGACAGGCAATTGGATTCAAATTCGTTGCCGTCTGAGATGAATAATAACACATTTATAAATCGAGCCATGGAGGAGTATAAGAACAAGACCTTTAGCTATCAAAGCCTGCTGGATCATGCTCACACAATAGTCGTTGCTGCTTTTGATACAACAGCAACTGCTATTAGTAATACCTTGATTATGTTAGCTATGTATCCTGAATACCAAGAGAAGGTATTTGAGGAGATCGCGTCAATATTCCCCACTGCTGGTGACTTTGATGTAACCTATGAAGATACACAGAAACTCAATTACTTGGATATGGTTATAAATGAAACCTTGCGGGTATTTCCATCACTTGGATACACAAAACGAGAAATTGTTGAAGATTTACAGTTGTCAAATGGAACTATTCTACCCAAAGGACTTCCAGTTATAGTTAGTGTTTATTCCATACATCGCAACAAGGAAACATGGGGCCCTGAAGCAGATATATTTAATCCTGAGAATTGCTTACCACAGAAATTGCAGGACATGCATCCCTATGCTTACCTACCATTTCAAAAGGGCAAACGAAACTGCATTGGTATAAAAATTCTGAAACATTTGCTTTATTTATAACTAAATTATGCATTTCATTACAGGTTATAAATATGCACAAATATCAATGAAAATTATACTTGCAAAAGTTTTAAGAAACTATAGATTTTCCACTAGATGTCGATTCGAGGAATTGGTTATCGATGACAATTTCTCCCATAAATTTAAAATAGATCCAAGTTTAACTATTGTACGACGTCCTTAACATTTTAATTGGTTCATTAAAATGTTTAAAATAATTATTAATATTTTTCAGCATTTAATCATTTTATCACTTCATCATTTTGTTATTATATCACTTTATTTTTTTATAATTTCATTTTAATATTTGTATTCATATTTTTCTTTATATTCATATTCAATTTCATATTCATAGTCATACTCATACTCATATGCGCGTACACACCCAAGATAACAAATAATTACACATACATATGTATGTACCATACCTGCAATCGCAGAGCTAAATACTAATTGTGTGCTCCTGCCTTCGCCACCTGCAAAGTACAACAAATTGATTATTGAATATCTCCTGTGTTTAGTATCCAATTGGGCTGCAATTTACTGCATAGAAAAAGGTACTGACTGGTCAAGTTTATTTAAAATTTACTAGATATAGGGAACAACAGGTGAGGAGATATCAAGTTACTTAATAACTAAACTTAATAACTTAATAACTGATAACAAGTTCAAAAGACTACCTAATAAAAACCAGTCTAGGATGGAGAGAGAAAATAAATATGACAGAGAAAACGAGAGACAAATAGTAATTAATTGGTCGTCATGCAATGGAACATAGTGTATATATATAAGTATAAAATAACTAATATTTTTAGTATTAATTTGTGGTGTTAAGACTAGATAGGCTACAGTCCGATGCAACCGACAATATGGAACGCTTCACTTTGCACACATAGTGTGTACAAGCATGCTGAATGCCTTATAATGTAGCTATTAATTTTCTAGTAATTTCCTAGTTTCCCAATAATAACCACAATATAAGTTTCATGGACCTTTTGCATAGATAATAATTTACTGGTTATATATATATTATTTATATATAGTTCGCTTAATTTGAATTAGAATGAGCAGACTTTAGAATCAGCAATTTAGCAAACGCGTAGGAGATTGTGTTATAAAAACCCCGCATTGAGAAAAAAATTGTCATTTATGCAAGGTATTTCTCAGCTATATGTTCAGCATGGTGTCCATTAATTTGTGGATAAGTGTTTTTTTAGTTTTTGGGATTTACTTTCTATGGAGTTGTCGAAAATATTATCAATTAATACTTAAGGTGCCTGGACCGATTGGCAACGGCAACTGCTATTAGTAATACCTTGATTATGTTAGCTATGCATCCTGAATACCAAGAGAAGGCTTTTGAGGAGATCGCGTCAATATTCCCCAGTGCAGGCGACTTTGAAGTAACCTATGAAGATATGCAAAAATTGGATTACTTGGAGATGTTTATAAATGAAACCTTGAGGCATCTAAGTATACTCTTAGGACGCACTGAATCACAACTGCTTAAAACCGCAAAAAGCTTTTGAACGGACTAATCTAATTAAAATAATTGAAAATACATTTAATTTGACAATGCTATTCGTTCAAATGAATTCTAATGATGCAAATGGACAAAATTAAAAACGAAAACGAAAAAACCAGCATTTCACGTCCCAAGGCCAACTGACAAGTTGTTGAAAGAGCGTGTGACAAATGTGGAGACAAGTGTAGCATGTAGCAAATGTATGAATACATATGTATGTACGAACGTGCATAGAATGCACGGACTTGGCCAACTATAAGTACTTAGTGGCTGCAAACTGACCAGCGGACAGTAAGTAGATGCCAGTTATGTTTTTGATATGTTGCATTCTACTAAGTTGCAAAGAGACACATACGGATACAGGCACAGACCCATAACTAAATGTGTAAATGTATCTACAGCTCGTGTTGGCTTACACATATGTGTGTATTCATATGTATGTATATGCAGTCATGTCCAACTGTTTAATTAATGAAAACAATTACCCATAACAGCGTCACGCAGACGAAGCTACAAGCAAGTATGTCGTAAGATTTTCGAAAGAAAAGCTTTCTAGGTCACAAGCTACCATTCGGGCCAATGTTTTGTCACATGACAAAAAGTAAATAAAAAGGGTCGCAGGGGTTATCTGTTACTGTGTCTGTGTGTGCTAGTGCCTGAACTTTGCTTAATGCTAGTAACAAATACAGTAGAGTCCGGCTATAACGACTCTGCTTAAAGCGTCCGTCCGGTTATTGTGACGAAAACTCGATGGCTTGGTTGGTCCCCATACAAACTTATATGAAAGGGACTCCGCTTAGTACGTTTCCGCTTTTAGCGACAAACCGCCTATACAGACGGGATTTTACACAATTCAACCGGATATTGCGACGTACCGAAAAAAAATACAGCGAAATAATGCCAAATTTAAGCATCAAACGACGCTGTTAGAAATGTATGTATCTATCAGTGATCGGCACCCTTGCTTGTGTGTGTAGCAGCGACTCTACTATCTCTTAGTTTTAGTTGTCGCCTTAGCAACGCTGCTGAGAGAAAGAGAGAGAGAGAGTCGAAGTGCAATACCGACGTCACACAAATGTTAACAGCGTGCGTGTGCAGACCTCATAGCCTATTCCATGAGATGTTTCGTTATATTTCTAGTTTTTTCTGCTTTTTTCAAGTAAAACTTAATGCGTAAATTCACCAAATGTGAGTTAATGCGCAAAATGCGCCATAGTGAGCTTCTGAATAATGCATATGTATACGACTAAAAACCTATGTTATTGAATTGAATTTATTAAATTTTTTGTTTTGATTAAAAAATTAATTTCTTTTATTTTAAAACCTATTACAAACATGGCAACCCTAAAATAAACAAAAAAAAATTTTTTTTTGCTCCTTTTGGTTAATGCGTCGTCCGGGTATAACGACGTAAAATCGTCGGTCCCTTGAAAGTCGCTATAACCGGACTCTACTGTACTTAGCATTTGCCACATATTGTGGCACATAGCTCAGCGGGTCCTAGCTAAAAAGCGGCACACACACTCACATATGGCATTCATGCATTAAACAAAGTAAACACTGCGCCTAAGCATATTCAATAGCTGCAGTTAGTGCTGTCCCCTGCTGTCCCCGCCGACGTCGCCAGTATATAAATTAGAGCAGAGCGCATAACTAAGTAAACTTCTTTGATTTACACGCTTGCAGTCGGCGCCGGCGTCTGCGCCTGCGCCTGCATCGCAGTCAGCGCTGCCAAATGCCGCTGAACTGGCTTTGGATAACGTAGAGAAAAATAAAAATACAAATAAAATCGCTGGCGTTGTGCAGTCGACGCTGTGCGCCGTTGTCGATTCGTTATAAAAGCTCCAAATTCAGCGGCAGGCCAGTTAGTTTGCCGTCGACAGTACCTTGGGGCCTTGGCTTGAAAAAAAAAAAACACTAAAGAAAACAGAGTGATCCATACCGATCTGATCCGATCTCTGGCGATTACACATCCACGTGAAGTGGATCAACATCTAGATCGGTGCTCATGTGCAGGTGTCGAGTTGTGAATGAGTAGCTTATAAAGCTGCGAATCAATTACTACCAACTCCATATTACTTAGGCAAAAATATTGTTATAATTTTCAATTTGCTCAACTCAGCGTGGAATTCGCGATTTCGATTTGCTAATTGTGTTTGGATTGTAAACAACTGCTACTTGCAGTATAGTACATATACTAACGGTTCGTGTGATGCGTGCTGTGAGTAATAAAAATCGTTAAAAGTGAAAGATTTACAAATAGAATTCGAAAGTGCAGACCAAGTGTTGAGAAAGGACGAAAAAAGTTATGGTAAGCACAGATGCAAATTCAAACTGAAATTCAAAGTGGTGTTTAGGTCGAATATCTTTTTAAAATTTAGATCTAAAAGGCTGTAGATTATGAGATATAAATGTTAAGTGAATAATTAATTTTAATAATTTTTAACTTTGTTTTTAAAAAGTGATATTTTAAAGTAATTCAAATTCAAATAATACATATATTAAAAATTATAGAAAATATTTAACTTGATTTAAAATATAAAAATTTAAGTTTTAACTACATCAAACTTAAAACGATTATTAAATATTTATTGTAAAGCTTAAAGATTTAAAGATTAAAATACATTGATTGAAATTAAGAAAATTCTCTTAAGCGAAGTACACTACATTAAAAAATATCTTTAATTTTAAAATAATATACTTTTTATAGCAAGTGTTTCTTGCACCATAATTTAGTTTACAAGAATTATTAGAATAAATTAACCACATACCGTACATATAATAAATTCTACGTTGTATTAGCCATGCCATACAAGTGCTATATCATTACTATAACTACTCCACACGTCTGCAAGGGCATAAGACATTTTTGAAGTGTGTATTGTGCCTAATTAAAGTTCAGGTGTTAATTTGCATAGTTAGACCGTATTACCTGCGACCTAAACTGACTATTTAAACCCGTTTCTGTTGACTAGCTTTAATAGCAGATTTAAAAACAAATTACAGACCATTGTTACCATGATACACTAACTGTAAAAGACGCATAACACTACGCATACACACACACACACCTACATTGACGATGTGTATCTGTGTGAGTGGCACAGTAATTGTGTTGAAAATTGCATTTGTTTCTTTTTTTATTATATTATAAGTAAGGTAATTACATTAAGATACCAAACAAGTGACCTTCATACTTGAATTCATTTTAATTTTTGTTGTTGTTTTTAAATTTTCATTATTTGGTTAGTTTTGCTGTGTGTAGCGTGAATCCAATCACAATGCAGAGACTTGAATCTTTCTTTGACTGATTACCGCTACTCCCAAGTCTAATCCATCCATCATCTTGTTTAGGCACATGGTCAGTCATTTATTACCCACAATTTACATTTTACCATTTACCAATTCACAATGTACAGTTCACAATTTACGCCATCTAATTGGTTACGCCCCTTTTGGGCAGCATCGGCTCGGATCAAACCAGACATCAAATCAATATTGATACTAATCAGCGCACAGTGTCTATAAACCTCTCGAGCTCAAAACATAAATTATACTGTAGACACATTCCCATACATACATGTACACACACAAACACACACTTGCATTCATATTTGACTTATTCGAGTGTTGCTTACATTGAATTCGAGTGTGGCTAATGCGCTGTATTGACTGCTTCGACTTGAGATACATTTGCATAGAACACAGTCCACAAACCGGATCAACATTTTACCTACATAGGCATAAAACATATTTATGATGTATGTATGTATTAGTGCTCCTAGTAAAGAGCAAAATGCTCATAGTTGAACAGTGAACAGTTTTGGGATTACCTTCGGTCACTTTCTCTCTCTTTTCTCACTTATTCTCTCACCTATCTCGAGTCAGTTGCGCAATCGACTTAATTATGACGTATTTACGAACTCCATTATGCCTCAACGAGTGTGTGTGCGTGTGTGTGTGCCTTACATCCGTATGCATATACATATGCACAGCTATAACCACAATTTGACGACTTGCCATTCACTTGCTGATTACATTCATTTCGGTTATGGCTAGTTTTAACAAATCAAACCCATAACCCACATCCAAAACCAAACTCGAACCCGAACCCAGAAGTCAAATATGTAAATTATGGCTATAAATGTGAATAGTTTGCTCGATAGCTGCATTATATACAAATGTATCAGAATCCGTGGTTGTATTTGTAAATGAAGTAATTTGATCTGTATTCGTATTTGATTCTGTGTCGGTATGTGTATCTATACCTGTATTAGTAACAATATCTATATGTATAAGACGACTTGAATTTTCATTAAGATCTGTGTCTATAAATGTACCTGTATCTTTATCTATAAGTTTATTTCTAACTGCATCTGTGCCTGTATCTTGAACTGTAGCTGTATCGTCATCTGCATGTGAATCTGTATCTGAACCTCTTTCAGTACCTAAATCTATATCTGTTGCTGAATCAGTTTCAGTATTTGTATTGGTGTCAGAGAAATATCTGATCTGCATTTGATCTGTATTGCATCTGTATCTCATCTGTACCATTTTATCTCTAACTCCTTTCGCCATCTGTGTCCAAACAGTCTCTCTACATGTGTCTCTACATGTTCCATTAATATTGAAATAATTGAACAACACTTCACTTGAGTCACGACACTACCATATTAATAACAATACCAGAGATACAATGACAAAAACAATGCTGCTCAATTCAGACAAAAAGAAAAAGATCCCAAAGATTCAATGCAATTTTTAGTTGAGTTGAAAAAGATTTGCAGATTTATTTATGCATTGTAGTATTTCTGGTTTTCCAACATTTCGCCAGCTAATTATAATTATACCATAATTATGTGAGCTGCTACACAATTAAACGAATGCTGAACTAGTTCACTTAAGTAATAAGACTAGTGTTGCTAGTCGATTCTACTAACTAAAGTTAGTACCCATTTCGGGTGCACGAGTCTGGCCCAATTAAGCTACGTTTAAATGCGTTTCAAATTGGAACGCGCCAAATAGCGAAGGCAGCAGTAATAACGTTGTTAACATTTCTCATTTTGTCTTTGCACACACAGTGCCCAAATGGGAAAACTTGGAGCAGACACACAGATACACACATAGACACATTTATAGTAGCGATTTGGCCAATGGAAAGGGTAAGCGAGCGAGAGTGGCTTGGGCACGAGAACCCCACAAATTGCCAGCTAGTGTTGGCTAATTATTGTAATAACTTAAGCAAATAAATTAATTACGCCATTAATTAGCTAAGCGTTAAGTGGAATGCGGTTACTTGACGGCTGCAAACCATTCAGTAAAAAGTAAATAAAAAAAATAATACATTTTTCAAGTCATAAAAGAGAACGAAATTTTGATGTGAAATCAAATCAAATGTTCTGCATAATAAAATAATAATTTAAACATTTATGCAGGCTGCTTAAATTAATAATTTGTGGAACTTAAAAAAGTTAGAAAAAAGTTATTTATGAGTCATTATTCTGTCATAATTCAAAAGACAAAACGTGCTAAACAACTAAGCCTAAAGTCCAGTTCACAGTCAACAGTTGATAATTACATAAATAAACAATTTGTTTTAATTTAAATTGCAGTGATTGAACTCTACGATACATGCGTATTAAAACAAGTTCGTTTCACAGCCAAAGAAAGCCAAATGACTCGCTAAGATCCAACCAGTTATGGGGGCTTGATGTTTGTTTGCTAACGGTTTCAATCTCAGTCTCAGTTTCGTTTTCGTTTTCAATTTGGTACGTTGATGCAACTAAAAAAAATACAAAAAACTTGAACAGTTTCAAAGTCAAGGTCTTTTACCAACTGCAACTGCAATGGCAGACTGTGACTCGATACAAGTCTGCCGACCACGGGCCAGCCCCAAGCAGCATCTGGCCATAATTTAAGCCTATTACAACTTCATCTGGCAAGAGTCAGGGGGCCCGATCGTTCGTTCAATCGATTGCTCGCTGGCGTCCAATGAATGGGGTGAGTGAGTATGAGTGAATGGTAAATGAATAGCCCATTTGAATGAGGAAAATTATCACGTAAATTTGCAGCAGGTTGACAGATTAAACATTAAACATTGCGCTAGTTGGCTTGTTTGTGGCTTCAAAACGAATCCTGATTAATTTTATGAAAAACTATCTTGCTAAAATCAACAGTTAATCATGCTATGCGCTAATAATTGATTAACATACACATATTTTGTATGCATTAGATATACCATCCAAAATTATGTATGCACTTCGGAAATAACAGTGATACGCACCTGTACATGATTTATATGTAATCGTCAAGCTATGTATAATTGTACGTTTCGCGTGTTTGTTATTAAAGTCTGTCTCATTGCCTGTCTCACTGTCTCTCTGTCTGTTTGTCTCTCTACTTGGCTTTTCTTTGATCGCTTCCGTTATAAAAGACAATGCCACAGCTGGATCTGCTCTGGTTGGCATTGTCAGTGCCAGCTGCTTGTCGTGGGGCCGGACGCGGCAATTGCGCTAACAGCATCATAATTAGCTTAATTTTAATTGCTAGTAAAAACATGCGAATGTATATACATATCTATGATGTACACAGGTACCATAGACGATGTGAGAAAACTGCACATTGAATAAAGTAATTAGAGAGCTCATTAAAGATCGCCACGTTCGTCACTCGATTAAAAGGCATCGCTCTCATTTGAGTAAATATTCGATTCAATATTAACATTGATTTTAAGCTATATAACAAGTAGAACAATCAAAACGAAATTTATACGAGTATAACGTAAATTTATACAAGCTTTGACTTTATTTCTATAGCAAATTAATATCGTCTTACAATTGACCAGATTTATCACGGCAATTTAAGATTAATTTAAGCTCTCAATAATAATAATGAAATGAAAGAATTAAGCACCTATGGAAGCAGGTATCATTTGATTTCAGCGTGAAATTATTGTTCTATATGTTTACAGTTTGTTAATGTTGTTTAACCCTGCACCGTCATCCTTCGTCAAAATGACTACGCGCGATTTTGTTTTTGAATTAAAACCTATTTATACTGTTTATTTTAGTCCCCCTTTTCGTGTAGTACTTGTCAGTAACTTAATAGTTGGTAGTCAAAGAAGAACAATGCACTAGACACATCCTAAGTATTTGATAATTTGATTTTTATGAAAGAAGTCGTCATATTTTGTATGTAAATGACGTAGTTTTTTGTTGAAAACGAGCTATTTGCCAAAAAAAGGAAAGCTGTGAAATGATTTTTTTAAGGTAAAGATTAAAAAAAAATTACAAAAATGATAAAAAAATATTGAAAGAAATATGTTTAAATATGATTAAAACATATATTTTGGTATTTAATTTTGCTCACGACATATTTTAGACTCACATAAAATAGGTCGTAGTCATATTGACGTTAATGTACAAAAAATAAGGATGACGTTCCAGGGTTAAATTTGAAATACGTTGTATTTTGTTACACTTGAGTGGTAATTTTATTGCTTAAGAGTGTACGAGTATTAAAATTGTATAGATTACAGCTATAAATATATACTTAAACAAACATTTCTGTAAAGCAGAAATTATGTGTACACTGACAATCTAAAATTAATATCCTTCATTACTATCATGTATCTTTATCTACATTATATAACCATCTACTACAGCTGAGGCAAAGTAGAAAAAAGGCAATTGAAAAAGAAAAAGAGGCATATAATTAAACTACTAAAATTAAACAACTATTATTTACTGTCTGTCAATTAAGACAATTTAATATTAACTTTTAACATCAGTTTAATAAGCCTTCTCGGTTTCACTTTAATTAAAATGAAATCGATTACTATAAAATATCAAAGTGTGTGGAGTTTCAATATACCAAACTTGCTATACTAAATATTTTACACACTTCTGTTAATAAAAACCAAAATTTATTATGTATAGAGTTTAATAAAAACTTATGTACTCAACTATTCGGAATTATGTCATTCGCTCTGGGTTATTGACTATTGGGAAAAAGAACTCGTTCAATAACAAGTTATACACATTACAATTCGAGTCGATTGTCGACAACGTATGAAAAACTTGGCTTATTGAGGAAAAAAACAACGAAACGAAATGAAATGCTGCAACAATGTAACGCACAAATATCAAAAGTAAATAAAGATCATAAAATAGTGAATTGTGCGTTGTGCGTTGTGGTTAATGGTGGATAATGGATACTCGTATGTCTGAGAGGGGTTTCTGCAGGTCATCCAGCCTACAGAGCGCTTGGCATGGGGTAAGGTTATGTAATTAAATGTAAAGCAAAGCCAACTCTATTGATTTCATAGGCCAACATTTCGAGTCGGAATCGTGATATGTCAGTTGCAATTGGGAAAGGCAACAAAATAAACTGTAGGCGATGAATTACCTTGGGATTGGACCTAGAACGTCAACTCCTCCAAGCAGCTACCGTTGACTTTTGGGTCTAATAGCAGGGGGTCACTGGTTGCTGTATTTAACAAATTGCCAACAAAAGTCTAAGTGAATTCAATTCACAGTCTTCCGTCCACAGTTAATTCACTTAATGATCTACCATAAAAATGTAATCGGTATTAATAGTTTGCCACACTTTTAATCGTGTGTGTTTGTTAACTAGAACTATTTTCAAACGCATAACGTACAAAAAATCCAAACTCATTGACCCAATGAAATATAAATTAAAAAAATAATTAATGTGCACATGCTAAGGCGTATTAATATTTCCCCTGTAACCGGTTCGATATGACTATAACCAATTCGGGGCAAAACAGTTAAGAATCAATTAGTATGGTGCATCTAAATTTACGACTGTAAAGGGGATTGCAAATTGCGTTTGCAATTAGAAAATACCAATCGCCGAGCCGAGTTTGTTATAAATTCGCCACACACCGAAAATGTGACCAGTCCTGCCCAACGAGTTCATAACTCTACCGCACGAGTACCCGAAAAGTGCTGAGTACTCACTGCTGAATACTGAGTGTTTCGAGTGTGTCGGTCACATGATTTTCGACTAGGTGCAGCTAAGCTGGGTTACACTTTTATCAGACACTTTGGTCACATGATTATTTCGGTTCAGCGAATGGTTGTGGGGTCTCACACTGGCATCATTGGCATCAATTATTCGTACATAAAACTGTCAGGTCGTTGCATAAATAATGTGATTTGATTTCTCGTAAAAAACATATTTTGTAATTATCACAGAGATCTTGCACAACATTAAATCTACGCACAAATACCAGATCAACCGGGCAACAACTGTCAACAGACAACTGGCAGCTTCTCTCTATCTGTCTAATCTTTAAGGTGCTCCTTAGCCAATGTCTGTCTTCAGACTTGGGACACTTTCACTTTAAATGGCAATTTCAATTAGTGCTTGTTACCCAGATCAATCGGAATGTTTTCGATTTGTGTGCACACCACGTCGTTTGTAGCGCAGTTTTGACATGCCTGTACCTATCCCGCCTGCTGCAGCAGCCTCCAGCAGCTACCTCGGCTGGATTGCAGCAAATGTATATAGTAGACAGATATGTACATCTGTATCCATCTGTAACCATAATGGCATAGGCGCAACACTCGGACACCCTATAAGGTGACCACTCTGCCAAGCTATCAATAAATCAATCATTTTTGCAGCGAATTTCTTGCACTGAACTATTTTACACTTTAATGATCACCAAAGCAAAATCTTTGCTTTTGCTCTTTGGCGCTCTTTGGCGATATGAATTCGATTTTAATTAGAAGCCGTTAAAGTCGTAAAAAATTTGCTCGCATTTACCAAAATTGGCAATTATTGGATATACTCTTTGAGTCTCCCGCACACTTCAAACACTTGTATTGCACCACATGAGCTACTTTTTCCATTGTGCCGTTATATAGTATATACACTTTATTAATTTATGTGCTTGTGGACTAGTTTAAAGCATAATGAAAATTGTGCTTCTATCATCAATCGCTCAAATCTTTGACACGACGGGAAAGGATTACTAGCTGTCTACTACTGATAGCCCTATGTGGTCAGAGATTTCATTAAGATTGTTAAAAATGAATTATTCAATGAAAGCAGAGAGTTCAGTAAATTATAAACAATGGTAATAGCTATAAGTTTTATATGTGTAAAAGCTCTAAATTACTCAACTATACTACAATGTATACTCATACTTATACTATAATTATAATGTCATAATCAAAAGCAGGAACTGTTTTTTAAGTACTACTATTATACTTTTAAATTAAAGCAGCTTGCATTACAGGAATTACTAACTAGAAGTTCTTCTACGAGTTCTTGCTTATAGTACAAGGACTTATTTGGTATGAATACTTTCGAATGAAACTTTACTTTAAGCCCGTGTAAATTATGTACATAGTCCACATGGCATTTAATCGATATGCTAAACGATCTATAACGATAATTGTTAAGCAAATACAATACGTGGCTGGAATTGACCCCAAACAATGGTTGTTGGCCTTGATCAATGGCGATTTAAATTAAAATACATTATACTAATCTAGTTATTGTCATCGAGAGCCCAAATCAAATGTTCAGTCCGAGTTTGTCGTGATGAACTAAATATAAAAGAGAGTTACATAGATACAAGGTTAAAGTAAATAGCAAGTCAAATACATAGGAAGCCTGTTGGTACAGACACACTATATAATATTGTGTAAATACAATATATACAAGACCTATTGCCTGATCGTAGACCATTGTCTGTGGACCATTGTTCTTTTTGGCATGCAATTAAAACATAGACTGTCACGGCAGCGGCTGGAACGGATTGGTCGCCAATATTGTATCTATGGATTTGCATGCAGCTGGCATTTTGCACAAAGGTCTGACTTGGCATGGAAACAGTGGCTCCGTGGCTCTATGGTACTATATTGTGGTGGGGTGGTGTTGGTGGTTGAATGAGTCTAGGTCTAAGCTCGAGGCCACAAGCAAAGTTAGACAAATTCATTATGTAAAAGCCACAGTTTTATGGAGACTTTTCAGTCTGTTTACATAAGTAGCCTGCAAATTGATCAAATGTTCAGTTAGAGTAATAAAAACAATTATGAGACTTTTCACGCTTGCTCAGTTCACATTGCTTGGGTATATAAATAAATGAGTCTACTACATACAAACATTCATCTATTGTGCAGACACAGATACATTTGGCTTTAGACACAGAGTCAGGCACAGATACATGTAGTACTTTAGGCAAATACCAACGGCAAATTATTTGGCTGCGCAATGAACATGTTTCGGTGGAAATGTCGCAATCAAAATGAATAATAATGAATACATACAAAATAGGTGATGAAACCAGTTGTGACCATAACTACAGGAGCCTGTCTCCATGTCTACGACTTCGGCTTAGTCTATGTCTTTGCCTGCGCAGTCTATGCAGGCAGGCTCCATCCACATCGATTGTTGATTGTTACTGCTAACTGTTCCCTAACTGGTCAACTCTTTGCACCACTTTGCACCACTTGCAGTTCGTGTTCGCTGGCAGTTAACATGAAGCGTGTCCACAAATTTCGTTTTCTTTCAACTGTCAGCCACAACAGGCTCTACATCCACAGAGCATTAATCTTGCACTACTTTAATATTAATGTCACTGGGTTTTTGGGACAGCTCGCGCACTCGACGTGACCCGTGAACGTGGCGCATTTTCCCGAAAACCCTTTCGGTTCAAGTAAAATTGGATATTATAGAGAGTATTGTTGAAACAATCGATTTTTAATTCGATTATAATTTAGCTCTTATCGGTAGTGGTAATGAACGCAAATTTGGTGTTATTTTGGGTCAAAACTGAACATAGTATCGATAGCGTCGAATATCGATAATATCCCAGCCTTGTTTTAAGTGATCAGACATACACATATGTAGTACATAAATATATTATTATTAATAATATATTATTATTAATCAGAGACCTGTGTGCTGCAACCTAAAACATCTATTGCACTATCTGACTACAGTCGGAGTTATACTTAGCTTTTCAGTCAGTTTGATCAATTGAGAAGATGCAAACTTTTTCTGCTCTAACAATTCTCTAACTTCACAGTCGGAATAATAATTCACTTAATATAAATCATGAATCTCTAAAATTTAACTAAATATACAAGAGTTTTTGCATCTAAAGATACCAATAATAAAAAACAATGCCTCACATACATATGTATGTTAATTTTACACGTAAAATGTAAAGTAACTCACCAGAAGTTATACTTACACATAACTACATACATAGATAAGTTATAGACTGTTGAGTATCTTACGGTTATTTATCTTACAAGTGTTAAGTTTCTTTATATCGTGTTGCAGTTCAAAACTTAATGATAAGACATACATAAATGAGATTCACATGTCGGCTACATATAAGGCTAGAGGTTATAAGAACAAAGACAGTTTAGTTGTTGAGTTCACACTGCTTAGATCTAGATCATAGAGGGATTAAAGTAATTAAGCAAATCCAAGTTGAATATAACATCTATAATAAACTTAAACTTTCAGATATTAAAACACCGAAACATGCTGCTTTTGAGCGTATTGGGGCTGATTTCATCAGCAGTTGGCCTAAAGGTATCAACAGGCTATCACATTGTGCATAATGAGCAACCGCTCTCACACGGACACCAAGGTGGACACTATCACGATTTCCAGTATCTGCAAGGACCTGCTCACTACACGGTGGGGTAAGTGTAAAGTATATGTTAAGATATGATAGCTTTACTTTACAGTTTACCCCTTCTAGAAATTCGCTACCACCTGCTGATAGTTCACCTGCTCCGCATAATCCCTTCCTGTCCGTTTCGAGCCCCTCATTGTCCGCTTATACCACTAGTGCTCCGCCGGCGAGAACCGTGCCGTGTCCAGCACCTCCGCCAATATGCGAGAAGGCCGCCTATCGCACAATGGACGGATCCTGCAATCACTTGGAAAATCCTGGCTTGGGTATGCCAAATAATAGGTAAAGCCCAAGGTTGTGTTTACGCATTTCCCGTATTTAAAGTTTGATTTTAGATATGGACGTTTGATGACACCCAAATACGCCGATGGTATATCGGCTCCACCTCGATCTATTACTGGCGACGAGTTGCCAAGCGCTCGTTTGGTATCTCTTGTTGTGTTTGGTGAACAGGATGTACGCGATCCAGAGTTTACACTACATAACATGCAATGGGGCCAAATAATGACGCACGACATGAGCATGCAAGCCGGAGGCACTCAGTCCAGTACGTAAACTCCAATAATTGCTTATTAGTCAATATATTGATTATGTAATCCTATAGAGAAACATCCCACACGATGTTGCACGGACGATGGACGTTTGATTGGTTTGGACACCGCCCATAAAACCTGCTTCGCCATCATTGTGCCTCCACATGATCCGGCTTACTCTCAAGTGGGCACCGAATGTCTGAACTTTGTGCGCACCTTGACAGATCGTGACACTAACTGCCACTATAACAGTGGGCCGGCAGAGCAATTGACAGTAGTCACAGCTTACTTGGACTTGTCGTTGGTCTATGGCAACTCCATACAGCAGAATAGCGAAATTCGTGAGTTCCAAGGCGGACGGATGATTGTTGAGGAACGTAATGGTGCCAAGTGGTTGCCATTGTCGCGCAATGTCACTGGCGATTGTGATGCTGTCGATCCCAATGAGGTGTGCTACAGGGCAGGCGATGTACGTGTTAATCAGAATCCAGGATTGGCCATACTACAGACCGTACTATTGCGCGAGCACAACCGTATTGCTGACGGTCTATCAGCGCTAAATCCTCACTTCGATGATCGCACACTGTTCCAGGAGGCGCGCAAGATTAACATAGCTCAGTACCAGCACATCAGCTACTACGAGTGGCTGCCCATCTTCCTGGGAGGCGAAAATATGCTGAAAAATCGCTTGATATTTAAGGCACCATCAGGCAGTTATGTGAATGATTTCGATCCCAATATTGATCCGAGTGTGTTGAATGAACATGCCACAGCCGCCTTCAGATACTTCCATTCCCAAATCGAGGGTCGTTTGGAGTGAGTACTCTCAGTTATAAATTTAACAACAGATTTACTTTAATTTCATTTATTTTTTAGTCTACTGTCTGAATTGCGCTCAGTTCTCGGTTCATTGACACTCAGCGATTGGTTCAATCGTCCTGGTATTATTGAAGTCGGCGATAACTTTGATTCACTCACCAGAGGTCATGCCACACAGCCAGAGGAGTTGACAGACATCAACTTTGATAAACAGGTATATGCCAATCGTCAAATGAATACTCAATACTCAACTAATATTATATGTATTTTATATTACTTAGATCAAGCACTTCCTGTTTAGACGTAACATGCCCTTCGGTTCGGATCTGCGTGCCTTAGATGTACAGAGAAATCGAGATCATGGACTGGCCTCGTATAATGATATGCGAGAGTTTTGTGGTCTGCGTCGTGCACATTCCTGGGAAGACTATAGCGATCTGTTGAGTGCACAAAATATTGGCAAACTAAAATCACTCTATGAAAGCCACGAGGATGTGGATTTGACAGTCGGCGCCTCACTGGAGTCACATGTGGCCGGATCTTTGGCTGGTCCCACTTTCCTATGCATTCTAACAGAACAATTCTACAGAACCCGCGTGGGTGATCGTTTCTTCTACGAAAATGGCGATAAAATGACGGGCTTTACACCAGGTATGAATGCTTAAAAGGTCCTTATTGGAATAAATTAACTAATAATAATAACACCTTTAACCTAGATCAATTGGTGGAGTTGCGCAAGGCCAGCATGGCCCGATTGCTGTGTGATAATGGCAACAATATTCGCTCTATGCAGCCAGCAGCCTTTAGAATTGTGTCTGGATCGTGAGTACCCAAAGTTTATAAATAATATAAATGGTTAATAATTTTATTTGTCTGCTATAGTAATCCTGTCATGTCGTGCTCTGATATACCACAAGTTGATCTGACGAAATGGATTGACCAAACTGCACATGCCCAGGCAGGTCATTCACTACTCTTTGGAAAGAAATGATCGATATCAAATTGTACATATGGATTTGTCATTAACTAGTTCAAAATATAATAACATTAGCTTAATCAGTTGAAAGATTGTCAAATAGAATTCCATGTATTATATTGCCCATTTTGTTGTACATAAAATCATATCAGTATATAAGAAACAATAACCATTTCCGTTCTATTTATCTATCTAAGTTTCGAGAGAGTAAAGAGTGCAAGGTATGCGTAAAGTCTGTAATGTTAGTTGTATCCCTTATACATAGATTATAACTGAAAATATTAGGTTACGTCAGCCTTTCAGAAATCGAAAGCATTAATTTTAAAGCTTTCATATTCTGATTAAAAATTTGGTGTGAACGTGTGATCTTTATTCTTTCAAAATTTCCCATAATTGCTTTGTTTTGAAAAGAACTTTCAATGCAGTTTATTGAATATATTTCCTTGTAAATTAAGTTTCAGCTTGTCTTTTAGCACAATGGACCTTTTGTAGGCATCAACGAAAGCCCTGAAATCCAAATCGAATGAACATAGAAAATGACGACAATAAATAAGCTATTGATCAGGCTATATTTGCATATCTATTGACCTGTAGATAAATGGATTTGATTTTCATTTCTTTTAGTATAATAGCATGGATTTCTGTAAAATGAAAAATGTGTAGTTATTCCTTTGTCAGTTAGTCATCATCATTATCAACACCTATAGTAACTTCCTCAAAACAAATCGCATTCAATCAGGCATCATTGGGATTCTTTCTACTCTCGATATTGTTCAGATTTTCAATTACTACTAAATTATATAACGATGCTGCTGTTAGGAGCGTTTTTTCCGAGTTTTCTTATACCAAATAACAAATTCTTAATTTAACAGTTAGTTTATTCTTTAATCAGTTCATTGTCTTAGGAATAAATGCGAAATGGATGACGTTTCTTACTAACTGCTAAGATAATTGGCCTCTGGTTGCTTCGTCCTTCCACAGTGTTGCTCTCCATGGATTGATTTTCATCATTGTAGTCGTCGTTGCCTTGTTGATCTTCGATACTCTGATCGTTTTCAGTGGCATTATTGGTATTATCTTCACCACTCAAATTATCGTTTTCATTTGGATTATCGATGTTGTCTGCTTCGGTAAGGACAGTATCTGTTAGAAAAGTTAGCATTGGTTCCTTTATGTCATTTTGGTCTAGCAAATTATTTTCATCATCCATATCATCCTTGCGTTCATCGTTTTCATTCAACGATGATTGTGTATAGAATTGATTGTATTGATCGTCGTCAGCATGGGAAGTCCATGTTACGGGTACTGCAGTTATAACATGCTTGTCTTTTGAGGCTCTCCATGGATGGTCAGGATCACAGGATGATCCAGGATAACCTGGACATTCCGGATGACCTGGATGATTGGGATGTCCTGGTTGATGATGACCTGGATGATGATGACCAGGATTATGATGCCCTGGATAATGATGTCCTGGATGATGATGCCCTGGATGATGATGCCCTGGATAACTTGGATAGTGCGGATGCCCTGGATGATGATGTCCTGGTCCTGGATAACCCGGATATCCTGGACTTCCTGGTGTGCCAGGAACTCCCGGGTACCCAGGAAAACCTGGATTGCCTTTGTGGCCTTTATGATCACTATGGCCCTTATGATGATGGTGTGCTTTGGTTTGTGGGATAGGAATTGGTATTATTATAGGATGTGGATGGGAAGGAGGATACATAGGAGGCATTGGCCAGTGATTATGTCCGCCATGCTGATGACCTGGCGGTCCAATTGGACCTTGAGGACCTGGAACGCCAGGTGGCCCAAAGTGACCTTTGTCTCCTTTTTCGCCTCTGTCTCCCTTATGTCCTGGGTGACCCGGTTTTCCTGTTGAACCTGGAACAAATATAGTATTTTATTGGAAAAAGTGAATTTATTTCAAGCTTTAAGTAAACAAACCTTGAGGACCTGGTGGACCGGGAGGTCCTGGTGGCCCTGGCGGAGATGGCGGACAGAAACATTGTGGCGGTGGAGGTGAATGATGTGGAGGTGGATAGGGATAAGGCGATGGGATTTTGTAAACTACATTGGGTGCAGGAGCTGGTGCTGGTGCTGGAGCAGGAACCGGCGACTGTAACGCAACAAATCTGCCAGTCTCCTGGTCACCCTTCTTTGCACTTATAGACTCCACATTTGTGGCAATGATCAGACCTATGGAAATGTAAACAGAGATATTTATATGCGATGATTTATAGGGATAACGAAACTTACCAACGCTGAGGATTACTACGATCAGTCTCATGGTAGAAGATCAATTGATACTTTTCGACAATGAACCGATGACTTTTATATCAAATGCAGAGATTTTTACCGCAGAATATTTGCAATACTAACTCTATTCAAGAAATACACTTTCAATAATCTAGATTCTGTGGCACCGTTAAAAATGAGATCCATTCAGAAATCCATCTTTTATTTGGGTTTCTTTACATCCGAATGCTTTATTGTAACTAATGATAATTTGAATAAAATTCTCATTGGCTTTGCATTATAAAAGTGCTGACAATATGTTTGTTTTCGATTTCTTCGGCCTGATGCCCAAGCTATTCAATCATATTACAAAGGTGTCACGCGTCAACATATGATTAACCCATATGCGGAAACTCTTAAGAATACAGCCAGAAGAAACCGCAAGGTCAGAGCGAAAGTGTAAAGGTTAACTGTTCGTATTATCTCTTAATCGTATTGCGTCACAATGTAGCATAAATGTCAAGATTTTAATTAAGAGATAAGTTCTTAAAATTCTTTACTTGATTAAATATGGATTTTGTAGATAATAGTAATATATAGAGTGTTTAGAAAACGATATTATTTTATTATTATATATTTTATTTGAGTTGGAAATTTTATATAAAAATACTATTGGATCAATGGCTAATTATATTATGTTGACTTATTGATGTACATTTTACCAATTCCCTTATACATAAAAATATACAAAATGAGAAATATAACTATTAAAATCCAAGCTACAATCATCTTTCATCTTCTACCATTATATGAACATAATAGAAAAGAGAAAAATGATATAATGTTATAATATTTTCAAGTTTAACAATATTTTGATAGCGTTACTCTATTTTCCCTGCCTGCAATAACAATTACTATAAGTTATATTAACTTTTACAAGTGAACATTTCCGCAGCTTAAAATTAAACACAATTAGAAAGTTTGGAATATTTTTCCGCCTTTTGGCATTTAGTTAACCAACTGGGGAGTTAAATCTTGCCATTTGCTGAGGTCTAATTGAGGAATATCATTGCAGTTGACCAGCACATTGCTAAAACAAATAAAAAATATATTATGTGACTGTTTAATATGATTAAATCTCTGCTGCTTACCGTGCATTGGGGAACACAAAAGAGTTGGGCTGAATATAATGCAAATTATGCACATTTTGGCATAACAGCGAGGACAGTGTAACCCGACGTATCTCGGCCAGTTGACCTATTGAGTGTAAAGTTATATATTAATCAAGTCTGTTCAATATGTAAAAGTCCAAGTATCTTTACCTCGTGTGAAGCCACTCAGATGATTCTGGCGCTCGAAGAAGAAGCGATCACCTCGACGTGTATTGTGGAACTGCCTACCCACAATACAGAGCAGAGTGGGTCCAAATTCGGTGGACGATGTATGGGCTTCCAATGTGCCACCAACACTCAACTCGACATCATCTGGTGTGGCATACAGTTTACGCAGCAAGGAGATTCTATCCTGTGATATTTCGGATGCCAATTCCGACCAATCGCTGGCGCGTGGCAGGCCACAGTACTCACGGGCATCATTGTAGCTGGGCATACCAAAGTCGCGGGCACGTTGTATGTCCACAGCTTTGAGATCGGAACCAAATTCCTCAAACTCTTTGCGATTGAAGTAATGCTTAATCTCTCTATCGATATTCCCATCGGTACGTTTCTGCAGCTGTGTGACCATGCCACGAACAAGATCCGCAAGGTTATAGTTAGAGGACAGCAGACGTATCGTTTCAGGGGTCCCAAAGAAGTTACTGAGACGCAGAGTCTGATTCGCGTACCGATTGGGTGCTACCAGTCTGTAAAGTATAAATAAATTAATACAAACTCCATTAAAATGTTTGCAAAACTTACGAGAACCAGCCGGGAACACTGGTATGTAAATAACGGAAGGCGGCAGCTGCGAATTCGGCATAGGTACTGGCATCGATACTCTCATCGTAGTCGTTCACATATTCGCCCGACTGCTCCGCATAGGGGTAGGTAATTCCATTGAGATTGGTATAGCCACTACCTAGAACACCCACTAGATAGTCATTGTAGGTGATCTTTTGGTACTGAGCAATGTTAATCTTGCGCGCCTCCTGGTACAAACGCTCATCGCTGTAATCAGGATTCAGTAGAGCCAACTGATCAGCAAGACGATTGTGCTCACGGAGCAGCACAGTATGTAGCACAGCAACTGTAGGAGTAAAACGATTGCGCTTATCTGGCAGAACGTAGCACTCGCTCTTGGTGCCACATTCCCCATCAAAATTCTGGCTAACTGGTAGCCATTGCCTGCCACCGGCATAGCTGGTGCGGAGTTGACCACGCTTGAAGAGACGTACCCGTTGGCTCTGTGCAATTGAATTGCCGTAGAGAGACGACAGATCTAGATAGCTCGTAACCATGGACAACTTCTCACTGTAGGGCCGATTGCTCTTCGGACAGATTGCGTTCGCATCGGATACACTGCGTGCGAAATTAAGGCATGATTTGCCAGTATTGTATGCAATAGGTCCACCAGCTGCCAAGGTGATGGGATAACACCGAGGATGTCTTGGTTCTGCACAACAGTCTTTGGGTGCTCCCTTCGTGCTCAATTGACTCATATCATGTCCTACGTACTGACCCCACTGCATCGATGCCACCGTGCGGAACTTATCCGTGAATGTTTTATCTCCGTACAGGGACAACGAAAGTAGTCGTGCGTTGGGAACTTTTTGGCCCATATAGCTGGGAGGCATCAGGCGTTTGTATCTGTTGACGGCCATGCCAAACTCCGGATACAGTAGATTGTTACAGGAACCATCCAAGCTGCGATAGTGTAAATTGCGGGTATCATTCAGACAATTTGAAGGTGGAATGCCACATTTAATTGGTTCCGAATGACGAGTATCCTCGCCCCAAACTCCGGATATGGAATTTTGACCGTGCTTTGGCAAAAAGCTCTTGATCATAGCATCCCAGTTTGGATCGCTTAGTATACTTGCTTCTCCGTTATAGGGTCCCGCATTTCTCTTCTGCTTACTAGACGTTTCCAAATCCAAATCCTCAGAGTGCCCAAAGGGACAACTTGTGGGGAATGCAGACTTTTCATCTGCAGTCGACGTGGCGATCCCCAGCAGAAATAATCCAACAAGCGACGTGAATACTCTCATGACTGCTACAACTCCAAGAAGTATGATGGAAAACTGTCAGTTCGCACTGCATATATACAGTGGCTCATTGGGTGTTGTTTTGAATTTCTGCACGATCAACGGGCGCTAAAGGTCGTGACCAGACTGAATGAAGCATTTTCCGCATTATGAGGCACGCACTGGTATCGCAAAACTTCTTGGTAAGATGCCACAGATTTAACAACTCACATGAGATAACAAGTGAGTACTTGAAAACTAGCTAACTATTCACTATCAGTTCAAGACTAAACAATGACTCGATAGCTGCTTATTAAGCTTATTCTCAACATGCTGATCTAGTCAAATACATGAATTTTTATGCTATATAAATTATTTAACATACAATCTTTAGATGTTCAGTGTACAGCAAAGGTCAAACACAGTTTAGTGTGTCAGCTCAGTGGTTTAATTACTTAATAAGAAAAATTAATAAGTCGGGTATAGCTAAAAATTACACAATTCCTTAGATTGAGACTTTACATTGTTAATATAAAAGACAAGACAGAAAACACTTTTGCAGCAAAATTAAGTTGTCTGATTATAGATTTTCTAAACAAGCTTGTTGAGCTACTCCCATGGTCGTATGAGAATCAATAACTTTCTTCCATTTCCTATATAGAGTGCACTGTTTTACAAACATCTTTTGAGTGGCGGCATCTTCTTTAATGTTACGCAAATGTTTTTCTCGATCAATTAAGAGAGCTTGGGTGATTTCTAAAAGTAATGTGGGGTATATATCCTCCCTAGAGTGTAAACGTCTGTGCATACTAAAAGACAAATAAATTTAACTCATAATTATAAGTTGTAAAATTCTGCATTCTCACGTCGTTTTTATGTAAACATCCATAGCCTGCCATATGACATTAAAAAATCTTAATTCGATTACAGGACTATAGATTTTTGAATCTCCACAGTAATAATCGCTATGAAGCATATAAATAATATCACCAGCATGACAGAGGAAGCCTGCGAATTGAAAATAAAATATTAACATTTAGAATCGTAAAACCATATTACCATAACAAACCGTTTGATATGAGATATTCTACAAAATCAAGTGATCCACCTATGCGTGCTACATGTAAGGGCGTATAGAAATAATTCATAAAACGATCCAGTGTGCCATGCAAAATTAGGCACTCCCGCTGGACTGTTGTTGGAAATGGTAATTTTCTTAAATGTGTTGAATAATCACAACTAGCTATCAATTTGATACATCCGGTTTGTTCCACTACTTTCTTTTCATTTAACTCATGATAAACTAATGATACAAGCTGTGCATAATAGTTTATCAACTCATTGTGCGGCACACCACAAACCTTACACTTGAAATGGCCAATTTTTCGGTTAATTTTCTCAATCGTTTCACAGAAAAAACAATGGTAGTTTCTGCAAGAATGCTATAATAAAAGATAGCAAATAGTTTGAATTTGAACTGTATATTAACATATACTCACTAATGGTGTATCTAGGCTTATAGATTCATCCCTTACAGTCAACTCTTTTCCAGTGCTAATAGGTGCAGTTGTGAACCCTACATAGGGGCCTCTACTTAAAGACCTGTTGACAAAAAAAATTATTAGTTAGGTAAACCATATATTATGAGAAATATACCTGATCTCCACATTCGGTGGGTTCTGCTGTTTAAACCGTTTTAAAGTAGTGAATAGAGCCATCTTCTGCTGTCGCCTAGGCCCAATGGGCATAAAGTAATCATGGAGATATTGGTGAAAATATCTGCATAACTTCGCAAAAAGCTCAAGCCGCGTCGTTTTTGTCAATTTCTGAAAATTATTTTCAAAACCCATTGGAATTTCTGTATCAAACAAATCTTGTACAGATTGGATTCTATCTTGTCTAATGCATTTTTTCAGGATCTTTTTAAGATATTTTGTCATGGGGCTTTCGTCATCAGTCTCTTTTGCTGATTCATACACTTCCCAATAAGCAGCCGTTTTTTTATATTGTTCCTGATCACAATCGACGTAATCTGTGCCAGAGACAACAGAGTGGTAAGCGAATGCATTCTTAGTACATATTTCCGATAGTTTCGGATTGTAAAACGAGAAATTAGGTTTCTCTAGTTTACGTTGCCGATATTCTAAGTCATTTACTTTCGAATTTAGTAAAAGATGTGTACTTAAGCGAAGTAAAATTGCTCCAATCAGTGCAATGGCATCATCTTTCAGCAGCTGAACCGAATTAAAGTACTTTGTTTTGATGTCTGTTTCGTGATATATGAAAACAGCCAGGTGAAACGCTGAGGCAATCACCTGAGTCCGCTTTGCTGGCTTTAATAGCTTACTGTCCGGCTGTCTAGCCAAGAATTCTCTGATAGTATTGAATTCTGTTTGGACTGAATGGGCGTAATCAACAATAGCATTAAACGTATAATACGCATCTTGTACTGGGCTGTGGAAAAATACAGATCATAAGCGGAAACCAATAGATTTGATATTCAATACTCAACTTGTAGAAGGGTATCAATAAAAGAGAAATGTACTTACCCATTTATACTGGTTAAGTTTTTTATAGCCGGCTCGCAGAATTTGACGGCACGTAAAAAGAGTCTGAATAGTATAGCTGCCTCGGTCATCGGTATTATACCAATCTTATAGCCATAACATTCCATTTGATGGATCTCGAAGTCGACTATAATACAATCCGGAGAACAATAGCTCTTGTACCGACAGATGAAGCACGAGTATAGAATCTTTTGATGAATCCCACACACATCGCAATTTAAAAATGGAGTACTGAATTGAAAGTATTGTGGGTATTCCGATAAGACCCCAGATCCAGTATCTATATCGCTACGTGCATTTATTGTACTAGACTGTGGGTCAAAACTATGTGAAAGGTTGAAGTCTGTGAATGAATTAATTTATGAGTTTACTCACTTGTAAATACATTCTCTGGATGAATGTGGTATTTTATTGCTGGATTGAAACCCATTTAATGGCACATAGTATTTAATTAATGGTTTGATTACAAATTCTACATTATTTGATTTTCCGAAGACTTCTTGTCTAAGTATATTTAAATGGCGCAGAGTCGTCCTCAACACTGTATAAAAACAAAAAAAAAGATATTTTGAATATTAACAGCTTCTAATAATTTATTTAATTCCTTTTACTTACGGGGATTTTTAAGCAACGAAATGATGGGAAATTGTTCTGTTGATTATTAAGAGAATTTAGTGTAAAATGTTGAATAATATGCAAACTAATACAGAAATGTATTCCCAAGTATAGCTACAAACCTAAAACTGCGTCCAATTTTAGTAAAATAAACCGCGCCTCGTTTATCTCCCTTAAATTATATAAGCTTATGAACAATTGGATCAGTACGTGCATAAATATCTCTTTAGACAATACTCCTTCAAAGCCTTTTAATAAGCTCAGGTCGTGGCGCGCAATCTGCAAGTAAATGTTATTTATTTATATCCCTTAGTTTTTAATGCTCATACTTACATGGTATTTACGAGCTGTCATAAAAGTTACGCTGCGTTGCAAGAGTGCATTGCGAAACACGTCCTTTGTGATAGGAGTTCGATTAATAATCTTGTTTAACTCATTCAAGCCCTGCAAAATTAAACCAATATGTACATAATACATGTGAACATGTGCATTTGTATTTATACATATGTACATACCTCAAATGCTTTTGCATCATCACCCGAATTAATCAATTCCACGGCGGAAGCATAAATATATTCGAAGTATTTATCAATGGATCCGAAACACATATCTGCTTCTATTTTTAATACAGCCAGGAATACTTCCGCTACACTAGAATTCAGCAAATTTTATAGGCGGTGTTGTATGTCTGTATGTTCGTAGTGCCTACAGTAAATGTACACTTACTCTAGATTTCTATTGCACGCAATGTAAGTCATGGCACTCAAGTCATCTTGCATAACTTCATAATCCGGCTTAACTTCTAAACAAATCCAATTCATTTTATCAGAATATTAGGAACTGATGTATTTTATTTGGGACAAATTAAACAAAACAAATTAACATGAGTTTCACGCTGTCAAGTTGAAATGAAGATAACGAAGGCGCAAAAACTGTAAAAACATCGAATATATCGATGATTACCTTTGTAATACATCGTTTACGATGAATATTAATCGTTTTGCAACATCAATTATTTTCACGGTTGCCACAACGACACGATGGTGCTCTAAAGTGGTGTTTGTTTCTTTAGGGCGCAATGGTTATTTCTTATTGGTTAGGTTCATTTTATTCATTTTGTACAAGAAATAATTAAGCTCGTTAAATTGATTCAATCCAGGTAATTTACTTCATGGTTAACACAATAAATGCGCTTAATAGCTGCGTTTTGGTATAAAAACTAAACTAAACAATTGTAATTGCTTCAGGGAATTAGGATATACGCTTAATGTTAATTTGCTCGATTTGGCAAAGTCATCATTGAGTTTGGGTGAACTTTCAAAGTTCAGTGTGCTTGAATATAGTCTTCTCAATATTCTCCTGAAGTTTTTCGACCTTGCGGGTTTGCTTCTTCAGCTGATCTTCCATATCTTCGAACCGATTACTTTTATCCTTGTGCTTTTCATCCTTGTATTTCTCCTTATTCAAGGCATGCTCCGCATGCAAATGACGTAATTTCAACAAGCGACTCTCAAAATGATGCAGCTCGGTCTTAATAGACGCCAGTTCCTTGTCCGTAAAGTTGCTTGTTTGCGCCACACGCCACAAACCTTGCACCTTGGGTTCAATGAAATCTTGGCTATGTGGGCCAGAGGACACCAGTCGCTCCAAGCGATCATAATGATCCTTTATTCCAACATGATGACCACGCAAAGTATTTATATTATTTTCATAGCTTTTAACATTCTGCTCGTGTGTTGTAATCTCATTCTCGTTGGGATCATTCGAGATGAGGTTGTAGCTATCTAGATCTTCAGTGTTAATAGCATCTGCAAAAATAAATGGTTAGATTTGGATGAAAGTCGTCACACTCAAGCCGTGCTTACTTTCATGCTTATCTGTATCCATGGTGCCAATGTTTTCTAACAAACTGTAGTAGACGTCAACTTTATCTTGATGATGGTCAAACTCTTGTCTCAAGGATTTCAACTCCTCAGCGGTAAACCCGGAGATTTCAGCTTTTTCCCACAAACGATTAAGCTTTTTGTCCTTAAAGAGGCTCTTGTTTTTATGGCGTTCCTCGGGATCATGGAATTTCTGCAAAGATAAATCGCGCAATATGAATCGTTTTGGGCTGGATAAAGCAACAATTAAGATGTAGTACTTTGTAGGGTTTTATTTTCTCCGCATCTTGTGTCTCCTCAAAGTGTTCCAGCAAATCGTAGCTGCTCATTATGCCAATTAATTTCTGACGTAACTCATTTTCCTTCAAACCATCTTTGTCTTTGTGCTGAGAATTAAGCTGCTTCCAAGCAATCTCCTCCTTGTCGTGAATTTTCAGTTCCATGTACAAAGACTTTATTTTGCTCTCAGTCAAGCGCTGTGTAATAACATTAGTGTGATTATAGTGAACATATTGTCATGATGAAAATACACACGTTTTGTGCCTTTGCCCAGACGAGATTCAACTTTGCCATGCGAAATGGCCGCTGGAGATTCCGAATTTCCGGCTCATACTTTTCATCTACCACTTGCTTGAAATGCGGGTCGTTTGCCTCTTTGCTATACTTTTTACTTTGCTTCTTGTCGGCGTCCACACATTGCGTTGCAATTAATATACAAATAGCAACAAGTGCCAAAAATGTGTGACACGTTTTCAACATAATTCTCCAGCATACAACTGATTCAGAAGATTTCTTCCACTTGGAAGTCCAGAATTTACTAGAGTTGTATCGTTCAGTTCGATTGAACTGCCTCAGCAAACCAAAGGAACGAACTTGCTGAGTCAGTTCAAGAACGAACTAAGTCATCTAGTTCAGTCACTGAAATTATATGCCATTTTGCTTATGTTGGCGGTATTTTTGAAATATGTATTTTGTTTTTATTGCTTCTATATTTGAAATAACACAATCATATTTGATTAAAAAAATGTATTTAATACTGGTTTATTTAAGCATTCTCTCTATGTCTAAAACCGAAATTAATATTAAGTATTTACATATATTAAGTTAGGACCGCAATTTCGCTACACATCACAAAGAATAAATTGAAAGTATAAATAATGTAAATAATTGCACATGGTGATGTACCCTTTTGCTTTGATTAAGCATTCTCAAATCAACGTATCGCCTGGGACATATGCAGGGGTGTTACCATCAAGGTCAGTTCAGCGTCTTTAAGATTGGCACCACGTAAATTAGCTTCCTGTAGATCGCTGCCAGACAAATTGCAGCGTTCCAAGTCCGCACCAGCGAGAACAGCTGAACGCAAATTGCAATTTTTCATGTTGGCATTCTTAAGATTGGCCACGCGCAGATTCACCCCGGCCATATTACTACTCTCTAAGCAGGCCCCCTTGAGATTAACTCCCTCCAAATTGGTACGCACACCTGTGGGATCCTCAAAATTGCAGCCACGCAAATTAGCTCCCTCCTAAAAAGAAATAAAATTTATATTAATAACTGTTTTCTGATCTTTCTTCATACATTTACCATATTTGCGCAAAGACCTCGCACGGAAACCAACTGAGCGCACTCCAGATTGGCATATTGAAGGTCCGCTCTCTCAAGGCAGCAATAGTTAAGATTTGTGTGTGATAAATTGCATCGCGACATATTGGCGTACTGTACAATTAAATATTTAATATACATAGCACGGAGATCCAGGAAATACCATACCTTAAAGTTTATATTTCGAAAGTCCAGCTTGCGCAGATCAGCACCAGCCAGATTAACGCCCTGGAAACGGAGTTCCGTAATGGCCGATGTCTGTATAATGGCTTTTATGACCTCCATTCGGGTCAGTGGTCTATCGTCCAGTTGTTGCTCTTGTTCCGCCAGCCTGTCTTCCAGGTGTGTCACCAAGGAGTAAATCCCAAAGAAACGAGCCTCCTCTAAAACTCCTTTTATACTGATATAATCTTCGCATACGAACTGTCCATGTCGTAAATAATTAATAATTGGCTCAAAATACCGCGCACTTCTATCGATTAAGTAGGCGCCTTGTTCATCTTTCTCGCTAGGCATCATACCACCATCCTGTAGGAACATCCTCGCCAGCATTGAATCCGGCTCACGGCCAACAAGAGTATCAATTGTAGTGGTGTAAATTCTGCCACCAACATTCAACTTTATCCATTTGTTTGACGGAAAACAGCTTTGACTGCTGTTTTCAGCAACTGCAACGACAGCATTTGCAATTTCCTCCGGTCCATCGCTTTCCATTGGATGATTTTTGGATTATATACAGTTGGAGAATTATTTTTGTTTTGTTGTGGTTTTTTGCTTGGAATTCTTTCTTCAGCTGGTCGCTGTCTTCGTGCTCTGTGAACGGCAAAAAAAAAATCCGAACATATTCGATAATAACACTCTAAAATTTCGATATAAATGTATCGTATTCTGACGTTAAAAAAATTATTAGGAAAATTTGGAATCATTTTAGAAGTGGCAGTAGAATATATTTCCTGAAGTGCCGCACACTACATACAAGAGGAGGATATGACTACAGCCGAAGCAGATCGAACTGTCGCCAGTGGCAGCAGTAACTCCACTGCTAATCAACGAGGTGTCAATCGCGTACTCACCAAATTGTCCCACTCACTGGCCGAGGGAGAATACTATGAGGCCCACATGATGTATCGTACATTATATTTCCGCTACACGGCCCAGAAGCGATACCAAGATTGCTTAGATTTGGTCTTTGATGGAGCCCAGAAACTGATAGAGAAGGAGCAGGAAAGCAGCGCAGCGGACCTGTGCTTATTACTCTTGGATACACTGGAGAAACGCGGAACTGTTCCCGATGACCCCGACAATTTTCTATGGGTGCCTCGTCTAGGTGCTTTAATACGGGGCTTAAGTGCAGCCACAGTAGAACGCGAGACACTAATCGTATGTAAAAGCTCTCGAACTTTCGGCTTTTGGCCTCCATAATTATTTACTGTTTATTGTTTACTGTTTCTAATATTTAGCAACGCGTCGTGAAATGGAGCACTACCGTACATGGACAGTTCGGTCATCCGGTGCTTCACAAGTTAATTGCAAATGTCTTTTGGTCAGAGAGCAACATTGAGTCGGCACGCCATCACTACTTGCTCTGCCAGGATGGCAGCCTCTGCGGCCGAGTGCTGATTGAGATTAGCAAGAGTAAGGGCTTCCAGAGTGAGGTTGACCTATTCTTGGTGCAGGCTGTACTACAGCAACTATCATTGAAAGATCGGAAGACAGCTGAGGACACTTTCACTGAGTATACGCGATACCATCCACAACTGCTGAAGCATGAGTTTCCCTACAAAGAGCCATTAGTCAACTTCCTGTACTTTCTATTTCGTCTAATCGATATGAAGAGCGTCACAGGCTTTCGGGCTCTACGCAAGCTGTATGATCCTTCCCTTAAGCGAGACTCTTCCTTTGTTAAATATTTAACTAAAATTGGGGTCATCTACTTTGACGAG
The DNA here is from genome assembly GCA_035045005.1 of Liodrosophila aerea. NCBI lineage: Eukaryota > Metazoa > Arthropoda > Insecta > Diptera > Drosophilidae > Liodrosophila > Liodrosophila aerea. The sequence continues at coordinate 1,568,504 of JAWNNL010001066.1, forward strand.
CAACCGGAGCACGCACACGCTGGCCCCTCTGGACTTGGTGGAATGTTTGGTGACATATTCAATCGTCTGATGCAAGGTTTCGATGACGATGACGAGGAGCAAGACAGACCACAACAGCCAAGACAGAACGCTAACAATGAACTTGATTAGCGGTAAACTCTGGATCAAAAGCTGCACCTCTAACTGGCGAAGCCAATTAAAATGGTCACTAACGACTGTGCTTTCTTTATAATGTTATTTTGAATTTGCTAAACTAATCTTTACTAGTACCAGCAATAATATAGATATATCATTTTCAAGGGTGTGTAACGGTCGTTGTTTGGGTTACTACAAAGATAATCGAGATTTCAGGAATTTCTTATTGGCTTGACAAATTTTAAGTTTTTTTGTTTGTTTTGATTCCAATTCAGCCAAGTCCACAGTGCTGCCAAGCCATGAAGAACAGAGTTGCCAGCTCTGTGGATTTCAAAATTAAAAAGTGCACTAAAAGTGTTATAAAAGAAAGACCAATGGGCAAGAAAAAACGCTAATAAATATGATATAAATAATATTTAAGCAAGAACCATGGTTATAGATAAAATAGCAATTTTATAACGATATACTCTCTAACAAAACTTCCATGTGAATTTTGACGTTAGTGTTAACAACAAAATAGTAGAAAAAAAGCCCGCGCCCTGCGCAACAAGTCTTGTGTTCCGGTGCGCACGCGAACTCAAACATGTGTTGGTCGAACCAAAAAGGTAAACAACGCAAGTTGTATCAAAAACAGAACAGACAACAGAATTTTTGAATTGAAGCGAGAAACTAACCCATTATCGCAAATGCAAGTAGTAGATAGTACACAAAGTATATATATTTTTGATCGGGATGACCAGCTAATTCGGTAAAGCCATTTCCGTCTGTCCGCGTAAGTGAAAATTGCATTAAAATCGATAACAGAGGCAACCTTTGAGTCTTTGGAGCGCAAAAAAGGTAAACAAAGCAAGGTGCATTGAGCGTAGAGCGAACAATAAAGCGAAGTGCACAACCTAAGATAGCCAAATGCACTACTTTAGTGCATGCCACAACCCCAAATAGCCCCCTAAATGTCTCGCTCAATACCCTTCAAATGGCTAATAGGTTTATTAGCATTGTATTAATTATCTAATGCTAGAAATTGATTTCAACTCAAGTTTAACGCTATCTTTGCAACTGAAAGGGTCAATTAAAGGAAAAAAGTGTCATTGCGCCAACACATAAAAAAAGTTCCAATTTTGGCGCAAAAACGCCAAGTGTGGTAGCCGTGACCACTAGTTCACTCATTTTTAGTTTTAGTTGAGTCGAATGGAAAAAGTTGAGAATAAATACTTAATTCTGAGCAGGCTTTGAAGGAAATAATCCTAAAGCAAATCTTTTTTAAATATAATTGAGTAAGTTGTATTGGCCTTAACATAAATATAAATGTAGCATGCAATCAAATTGGCTCGAAATTTGCAGCGAAATGGATGATAAAACAGCAACAGCTCCTACTGCAGACGCTGCGACGGAGACGGAGGCCGGCAATGAAATTTCATCAGCCGTGTCTGGCAACCACACAACGGTAACCGTAGAGCCAATGGCGTCTACATCAAAGTCAGCTGGCGTCTCAGGTGATGCAGATAAAAACACAAACGCGGAGTCAATAAGAGAAGCTGCGTCTGCAGATACAGAGAGGTGCTGTTGGATTTGCTTTGCAACCGACGAGGATAATCGTTTGGCAGCTTGGGTGCAGCCTTGCCAGTGCCGCGGCACAACAAAATGGGTTCACCAGAGCTGTCTTTATCGTTGGATCGATGAGAAGACACAAAAGGGGAATGCTCTGCGCTCAGTATCATGTCCACAGTGTCAAACCGAGTATATCATAGTGTTCCCGCAAATGGGTAAATTAGGTGGTGCCTTGGAAGCCATGGATAATCTGGTCAAACGCCTAAGTCCGTTTTTGGCAGCTGGTTTTTTTGTCGGCTCATTATACTGGACCGCTGTTACTTACGGCGCTGTTACGTTCCTTCAAGTGAGATGTTTCTTAAAACTGAAATAAGGATTCGCCTTTAATGACACATGTACTTCAATCATTTTACAGATTGTTGGTCACGAGCATGGCATGTCCATAATGGAAGCCGGTGATCCGCTCATTTTGCTTATTGGCCTGCCCGCCATACCAGTTGGTCTAATTCTTGGTCGCTTAATCCGTTGGGAAGATGCACTGTTGCGTTTGATACGTAATCACAACACTGTTATGCGCAAATTTCCATTTGTAAATTTCATCTATCCGAACCTGTAAGTTCTGCACTATTACTTTAGATAAACTAATGCGATTTAACTGTGTTTCATAGTAATCAAGAGGAAGAACCCACAACCACTTCGAATCCCGCGACTCCGGCCCTGTCGGATCCAGTTTCAGCCACTCGCATATTTTGCGGAGCCTTGCTATTGCCGACGATTTCGTGCATTGTCGGCCGCATTCTATTCGATTCAGTTGAGAACACGTTGCACCGCACATTGCTCGGCGGTTTAACCTTCATAACGGTCAAGGGCATGTTGAAAATCTATTTGAAGCAAAAGCAATTCGCTCGCCGCAAAAAGCGTCGCATTGTTGACTACACGGAGGAGAATATTAGGAATTTTATGCATCGCAACAATGCTGCAACTACTGGGGGAGCACGTCATCATCCACAGGCTCAACAGCCATTATCGCGTCCACCTGCTGGTGCAGCTGCTCGGGAACGTGAAAACGAGCGTGAACGGAACAGGGAGTCGGTTGAAGTGAATGGAGATAGCGTTGTTTAGGTTGCGAATGGATTCCGGATTAATTTGAAATATATATACTGATACCAATCATATATATATATCGCAACGACTTATTGTTCAACTAGTTCGATTTTAATTTAAGTTAATTTTCTTTTATCTACTCGAGACAAAAGCTCACACTTTCGATACATATTTATAAGCAAAAATTCATTGTTAAATCTTTAATGAGATGCGGCTGGTGATCACTGAAGCTATCCCGGCCTCACGTCGCTTGGCAAAATTTATTGTTACAAATAAAATTCAAGATTATTAAATTGCACTGTCCATTTAGCAATTAAACTTACGTATAAACTAACTTTAATATCTACATTACATACATACATATTTACATATTAAACACTTTATATATGCTTCCACACAATTCAACAACTGTTTATGTTAAATGTTTTTGTACATTACAACCAATAATAACTGCAAAATTGCCTATGTAAATAAAACAAAACCCTTGGCTGTGGGTGGGTTTAAAATAAATTAAAAAATAAAAAACCAAAACTTGATTGCGAATTTATTTGCGGCTTTAACCCCTAAGAAAATGGCTAAAAAGAAAGAGGTATATGTGCTTAAGGTTTATCAGATTAGATAAGCCCCCATTGCCATAGACCCCAATCGTCACACCAAGAAAGTGTGAATAATTTCTTTATTAAAAGGCATACACAAACACACACACACACACGCGCGCATTCGTAAGCCGTAAGCCGCAGGCTGAGTCATCAAGATAATGAACCCGGTCTTTGTAAGTGACCGCCCCGGCAGCAGATACTCTACTTGAACCCATACTTGTACTCAAACTTGTATCTACATGTGTATCAGTAACCGAGGGTGGGCGCCTGCAGGGGAGGCGGGGCCAGGTAGGCACAAAACCGGGCTTGGTGGGAGCCATCTATCATATGTACACACAGAAAAGTTACAGTTAAAGACCCCGGACAAAGTGAATGCTCCAAAAAGCGATCTAATCATTTATAATTGTTAGCGACTCTCGAGTGTTTGTTTTGTCTATTTGCGCTTATCATCGACAACACACGAGCTGTTAGATAGAAATCTATCTATACATACAGCGAATACATACATACATACACACACAAGAACTTCTTTTGTGGTCTAAACGACTTGGCCAATACGCTAGCTTAGTATAAGGTATAATATTTAAGCACTATCAGCAAGTTGATAATAATTTCTATTTCCATTTCCATTTGTATTATATCTGCAACAACCGAGAGATAAAGCCTACGCTGCACTGACTAATGCACACTATAAATATATGTTAATTCATGCATCACTTTATTTAACTTTTATTTTAGATTCATAGATTAATCTTCATAAATAACAGTGTATTGCGAAAGTCGCCACAACTTAACATTCGCACACAATACACAGACAACGCGGTGCCTTGTGTGTGTGAGTGAGTGCGTGTGTATGGCCCACCTGTTTGGCTTTTCAGGAGCAATCACACGCTCTTGGATTCACAACAGTTGAAAGATTTCTTGCTGCTTTCTTTTGCTGCTGTTGCTGCCACCAACAACACTAACAATAACAACCGCAGCAGCAGCAGCAGCAGCAACAACAACAATAACAACTCCAACGGGTTGCGTTTTGTTCTTTATGACTGAACGTCCGTTGGGGGCCAAAGGCGGGCACACACACACACTCACACATAGAGACATAACGTAACGAATCGCTGGAGCTGGGGAGTCGTGTTGCTTGTCGGCTCTGTGTTGTTGTTGTTGCTGCTGTCGCTGTTGCCGTTGCTCGTTGCCTTTTGTTGTTGTTGTCGCCGTTGTCACTAGTGTGCGATGACGACGTCGACGTCGACGGCAGCGACTACTACGGTTAATAACAACGTTGTGTCGGCAACTCCGCAGTCAGACGGTCACCGGCTACCAATACGCATCGCATGCGAGACGCGGCTCTAAGAGAGAAAAGAAAATACAGAAAATATATGTAGCAATCGTATTACATAGTATAATATAACATACGCAGAGTCGTTAATCTTCGGAAATTGTGCAAATATTATGATATCCATGGGCGAAATGAACTGAAACCGCGAGACTAAAGCGTGAACGTTATTAACTACTCTGAGATTATCATTAAGACGTGCTACGCATAAACATTCGATTTGGCTCAATTCGCATCCTAGCAGAGACTTAGAGAAATATGAGCAACACCATGACAGCGGCACATGAGCCCACCATGCACTACCTGGACAGCATTCTGAATGAGGAGGAAAAGCGCTGTGATCAATACTCGCATCAATGGCGCAATTTCACAATTTCACGATCTGGTCGCTTCAGATCGAAGAACAGGAAACGTGATGTGGTCGATGGGAAACTATTCGATGGCCAGTCGATCGCCAGTCACAATGGCAAGGAAAACGATAAGGTGCGTTCTCAGTTTCAGCGTTAACCCACTTTCAGTTGCAGTTCAAATTGAAATTTCATTTTCATTTCGTATTTATTCAGTTATCAGCGGGCAATGTTTATAAATAGAGTAGACCAATGACACTATCGCGATCAATATTATAAATTGTCTCTGTGCAAAGACGTTAACGGGATTTACTTCTATAGGCAAACGGGTCTTAAGGGTCTTTTATGTGGAAAGTCCACTCGTCACCTTCTTGTCTTTTTTTCATGAGAAATGAACAAAAGCAAAAAAACAGCAACAACATAAAAACATCAACAATAACAAAAACAAACGGAAATGCTCGTTAATAAAAAACAAAAACGGAAGTTGTTTTATTGTGATAAGACTCAATGCAGTCACCACAATGTAAATGCTATTACGATCATTATGAATTTCATACAACCTCAAGTGTGTTTTTGTCTCTGTATCTCTGATCCCCTAGGAAACAAGTGAAACTGAAAGCGACAGAGACTTTCATCCTCTGTCCTCTGTAAAAGTTGAAGCTAAATTTGGGATTAAAACAAATTGTGAAATTTAACATCATACTATATTTATATGTCCGCCTATATAAAACCTCTTAAGTTTAGTCATGCCGAGATTTCGTAATTAAAGCAATTAGGAGAAGTGTTACTCAGATAAAGCAAAAAGCTTAAACTTGTTTATGAAGTCGGGTTAAAACGATATTTTAATTTATATATAAATCAAACTCGCACTTCGGACAGTATTTTGTTCTTGATATTTCTAGAACAGAGTCTTATTTAAGCACAGAGTTAAAATAAATTATAATGTAATATTATTCTGCAAAATTTGCAACATTTAGTACGACATTTAGTACAATTTGCTTTGATTTCGTGTAGACTAGATTAGATTGCATTGGGTACTTTTGCTGCTATCAATTTTTTGGCCTTGACTGCAATTTCTCAGTACTATTTTAGTGCTATCTGCGACGTAACTCATTTCACTCAAAAGTCAAAGAACGCCAAAATTTCGTAACTATTTCGTATATAAAATAAAGTCCTTTATTAGAGCCCAGTCTTCCCTCCAAAGCCATAAAAGGGTCATAATACTTTAAAACAAAAGGCTTCATAAAAACCACTCGAGAATTGCACACAATTTTTTATGTTGTCACTAAAACAAAAATAAAGAAAAAGTATAATAAAAAGTAAACAAAAAAGTTAATATACTGAACTCAGTCGTGTGCACACCGAAATAAGCAAGATCAATGAGGGGTTTTTCTTACATGTATGTATATATATACATATGTATGTATGTATGTACATAATGTATGTTTGTGTGTACAGCCAGCGACCGACAAACACACCTTTCTGGAAACTTTATACATCTGTATTTGTTTGGGGTGTTGTAAAATGAGTAAGTGACTAAATTCTCCATAATGTCACATAATATAATGCGAATACGAAGCGATATGAAATGAAATACGTACACATTTAAATATATCTACAGGCGACACCAAAATACGACTTCGTTGCAGGGGCTGTCATAAAAATAACAACCCACAAGTCTCAGCGGCACGCGAATCTTGTAAATTTTGGCAAGGGACACGGACACGGGCCAGCCGGTCACTGTTGTCACACACAGCACACACAACATACATAGAGGGTGTGCGTGTGTGTGTGTGTGTTGGTGTTGCCTCTTGCGCAATAAATGCAGTGACCGATCGATCGATTTGCCGGCTAACTTTTGTTGCTGCGTCATTGTCGTCTGTGCATTGAACTTGGATTTATAACGCCTTGTTTTACTATACTGCGTTGTGTCTGAGTAGTACCGAGGGTTCTTTGACTAGAACCAATGGGATTTATCAGATCATTATTATTCTTAATAAATTTATGGCAACCGCCAGCTAACGGAATTATTTTGCAAATAATATCAGCTAAAGTAAAGTTAGAATTCATGCAGACGACTTTATCTACACATTAACTTTTTAGTATTATTTAGAGAATATATTACAGTTTATCATACAGAGCATTATACTATAAAGAAGTCTGTATTTTACAACTATTTTTGTAATAAATGGCAGTAAATGAAATCAAATCAGTTGATAGAGTTTGTGGCACCCTCGAAATTGAAAACCATATACAGGTCGTATATCTCTAAGAACTTTATACCTATACCTATACCTATATCAGGGCAACAATGATAGTAAGTTATAAATTATGATCAAGGTTTCACCAACTAACAGGCAGTCAAACAAAAAGTTCATTGTATATGAATATATGTATGTATATGTATGTATATATAGCAGTCATATCAGATATTGCAAAATTTTCTTTTTGGCGTTATAACAGCGCAAAAACCTTATCAACTGCCAGCGACAACAAAGACAAACCTTTTTTATAGAGCAACTGTATGCACAAACAAACATATGTACATAGTATCTATACCATGTATGTACATACATATGTGTGTATATAATATAGGTAAGTGGTTGTGCACGCTTTGGTTTGGAGTCTTGTTGTTGCTATTGTTGCCACTTGTCAAAAAGAAAAGAGAACTATACGAAAGAGAGACGCAGCTATACTTGTGCATATCGATAAGTTGTGTTTGATTAAAATCAGGTGCTAAATCAGAAGAATGACTTTGGAACATGCCTTTTGATTACTTTTTGATGAGCGTCAACAGTCTGTGATTGCGTTGACTTCAAAAGAAGCGATAAGTTTATCTTCGGCACTATAGTTTGTTGTTAGCTGATAAGTTTGAACAAACAGTAACATTGATTCGCTTAAAAAAACCATAAATTTTCCTCTATTTTTCGTTATAGATCTCAACACGTAATGCCGCCAGCAGTGCGTCCAAATCATCTGCATCCTATGCAGGAACAGCGACAATGGGTGGCAGCACGTCGACAGGAACGGGAACAGGAACAACGTCGGCGCGAAGTCAACGTGACAAAACGGAGAGCTATAAAAGCTTTTACGAAACAAATTTATAGATAGTGCACCTATGTGTGTATATAGAAAACCAATATATATATTTATATATACATCCATGTGTGTAACATTTGTATTACGCTTTATTAAATCTACCTAAGAGTTTATTGCACAACGTGTGGACTATATAAATGTGCAAAAATTGGCAACAAAAACCCGACAAAAAAGGAGAAAAAAACTAGTGACTCAAGGGAAGACTAATCAATTGTTTGCTCTTGCCTTTTTTGTGCTTTCTGCTATTTAGTTTAGTTCTAATAGAGTATTGAACAGTTTGGGAGCTGACGTAGGCACTCTCTAAATATATATACATATATGGATACAAGTATATATATATTATAGATTGATTGTACTTAATTATATAGATAAAGTAAATATATAAACATTATTATCTCTTCTTGTTTAGATTGTACAAGTATTAAAACGTGATAATTGCACTAAATTGCATATGCATATCTTTAACTATACATAATTGTATTATATAAACATATACATTACATACAATAAAGTATGTATTTATCTTATTTTTAGTGAAAATTCAATCCATTAATCTTATCAATAAAGCATTAAGGTTCAATTGTGTAGTTGTTATTTAATTTCTGCTGCTTAAATCATGAGGCATCATCATTTGTGGCAACTGCTACATTTGCTTGGGGTCTAATATAGCTTACATCCAGCACACAGAACTTGGCTCGACACATGGGGCAGGTGCACTTTTGCTCTAGCCAAACCTCACGATCTACGTCACTTTGGCGAGCAGCAAACCAACGCGCCAAACATTCCACACACCACATAGGACGGCAGTAGCAATTGGAGCAACACGCCTCGTCAGTTAGCGGTGCGCCAGCGCGATTCAAGTCGACACATTGCTTGTTTATTTTGATGTTCGGCTCGGCCAGCATGCAGGCGAAACACTTGTCTGTAATCGGCTCAGAGCTAAAGATGGGATTTTCGGCTACCTGCGCCTTGAATACATCCACAAAACGATCGATGACGCTGCGATGGAATTGTATATTTGAGGGTATGGCAATGGGTCGTCTTACACGATCCTCCAGACTTCGAAACTCCAATGCATTAATCCTTATATGAAAATCAGCAACGCCTTCCCGCATGGGGCGCACGATAATGCTTATCATCTGTAAGGTGTCGTTCTGATCATGTTGGGATATATTATAAGTTTCCGCCTAAAAGCAGACAATTGGTTAAGAATGGGAAAGTGTAATTCTTTAAAGTAGAACAAACTCGCATACCTTTGCCACGCTGAGTGCAGTGTTGCTTTGATGGGCAAAGTTGACATTGTACATGGTTGTCTTGATGATCCAGTTCTCTGTTGCAATCACAGTGCTGATTGAGTTCAGTTTCCTTTTGTAAACATCCTGACGACGGAACTCGGTACCAATATCACTAGCCACTACACTGTAGCTGTCTGGGGTGTTGGAATATTTAGCCAGAGTTTTATTTATGGGATGTCTATGCCAATTGTGCTGATGCCAATTAAAGATAAGCGCCGGAACGGCCAGAACAGCCAGTACGCTGAAGCGCTGAGCCATTTTCCACGTCAATGTTTTGAAGGCCACCGCCTCTTGTGGCATTGGAAAATCTGGATCCAGCTCATTGTCCTCGAGTGGCTGCTGCGTGGCAAAAACCGAGAACTTCAGTCTATGTATGAGAAAATATGTAACGGGTAGGCAGCTGTGCACGAAAAGATTAAGCGACGTCCGGCGTATATGATAGCCAACGAAGTCAAGGTATTCTTCGCCCAGAAATCGCTTGAACAGCTGCTCTATTGTGAAGCCCAAGCGCTGAAATTCTTCTGGAGGATATATGACGCACATACACAACAGAAAGTAGAATAAATTAAAAAGCAGTTCCGATTCGTCCATATTGCGAATAATTTTGACAAAACTCAACAAAAAACAAATGTAAGACAGTCGCACGGTTGCCACACTTGGCGTTTTTGCGCCAAAATTTGCACTTTTTGGTGTTAACGCTATGGCACATTTTTTCTTAAATTTGCCCTTTACATTGTAAGATATCGTTGAGTTGAAGTCAAGTTCTAGCATTAAATAAATAATATAATTTCTTCTCTTGAACTCAAGCAGATTTATTTTCGATCTAAAGACTATTGAACAAGATATTTAGGGGGCTTTTCGAAGTTGGCTAAAGTATTATGCGCAAAATAGACCATTTGTTGCCTCCGTTCCTCTTGCAGTTTCGATAGTAGGTCAGATTTGCGCTTCAATTCAAAAATTCTGTTGTGTTCTGTTTTTGATCCAACTTGCGTTGTTTACCTTTTTGGTTCGACCAGCAACAACTACATTGCTGGAACGCACAGACTTGTTGCAGCGTAGGGTTCGAGTCATTTTTTCTTCTTCTTTGTTAGTTAATCAACAGAGTGCGCCAACGTCGAAATTCAAATGGAAGTTATGTTAGAAAATTTGTCGTGTTGTCTGCACTGAGGTTCAATCCCGCTGTATTTACCGATTAATCAATAGATATTTGTTTTTGAATACTCGCCAACACATATCTTTCTTTCGCATTGATTGATAATTTATTATTTTTATGGACTGCATGCCTTTCCATATACAACACTTCCTGATACTTTCCGTACCTTTTATTTATTTTATATGCAATGAGTGCAATTACACAGAGGGCAATTAGTAGGAAAGTAATCTCTTCAAGAATAGCCCACATTTTCGTTTGTTAAAGATTTGTATATTTTTTTGTTTTGTTTAAATAGCTATACAAAGTTGATTTGATTTGTGCTATGGCTTGATTACAAAAATCAATGTAAAGAGCAAAATTCAAATTGATTATAATCTCTTAGGTTAAATGAAAACAATTTCCATTTCTGTCATGGTATTGGTGAGTTATCTTGATATGTTAAATTAATCAGTTAACAAATTGCGTTAGATTTCATCTTCTCCTGACCTCTTATACTATATACATATTGTATAGTTAATATTACAAACCACACCCGCTTGTTTTGTGTATAAAGTATGTTTAACGGAATGTCTTATGCTTGGATTTGTGTGGCCCGCTGAAAGTAAACTAGTGTGTTTTCTTGGACGGTCAAGTCGCATTATTACTGCTGGAATTTGCTTAGATTCGGAATGTTGCTGGTGTAATCTTCATTTGAAGCTGAACTGGAATCGTTCGTTAGCTCAAAGCTATTCTCGCCACTAGTGCCGGTAACCGTTGTCAGACTGGAATCGTTGTTAGAAGTTTGATCCTCCGATTTGCTTAGATTCGGTGGTGACACATCCGCTTCGTCATAGTTATCATCATCATCATCATCATCGTCTTCGTCATTGCTCAAACTGTTTGTTCCGCTGCTATTGTTGTCATCCGCTTTATCATCGTACGATTCAATCCCATTCACAATGCCGGTATTCAAATTTAATGCGCTTATCGCTGGCAAATTATTGTAGCTCATTATGCTCATATCTGTTTCTGTCTCCGCAGCTGTACTTTCCGTGGCCGTTGTTGTTGTTGTTTCAGCACTGCCATTGGAAGGGGAATTTTCAATTAAGAGCGTTATCAATGGCACATTTGGAACCGTTGTCGCTGATAACCTTTCCTCACTGCTGTGAATATTGGCAGCATCCGTCGTTGTCGCAGTAGACAACGTTTTGGCGCTCGCATTGAGTATGGATAGGTTTGGTATGTTTTGTCCTACAGATGATTCCTCGACAACGCCATTGAGAATTGATAAATTTGGCATATTGGGGGTATCTGGAGATGTAGCAGCAATATTGGCAGCAGCATTGGCAACAAGTTGACGTGAGTTCCGAACAGACCTAGGCGGCGGCACCGGTCTGGTCTCTGTATTTTCTGACTGCTGTGGCACGCTTTTGTCACGTCTCACCAAATGCTTGTCAAAGAAATCCAAGTTCATCCCAGTGCCGCGGGTCTGGACAGCAGCTGCATTCAATGCTGATGTATTGGGCTGGTAGCTGGGGACCTCATCTACTTCCATTTCCTCACTATGGGGCTCAAATTCAATTGGAGCTGCAGGTCCATCGGTGGGACGATCAGGTGTAGACTCTGAAAAAAGTTAAATTGTAATGTTATGGCTTGTAATGTAGGTCAGGCTAGTTACCATTTAGAAAATGCAATGCGACATAATCCGCAGCACTATAGATCTGTGCATGGATCAATAATTGCAGTAGAACACCCACAGTGGGCCGCTCGTGACGTTTGCCGGAGGTTTTCCATTCGTTGATCATTACTTGTGATATACTCTCGCCAGACAGACGCTCCGCATCTATCAGACTAATTTCGTGGGCAGAGTACTTGAATTCCATCTTTGAACAAGCTTCATGATTCTTGAGAGCTCCCGCTGCACTGCAGGCCTGCGAATCCAAATGCTTCGGTATAATCGACATTAATTTGCGCCAGCAACCGTTTAAATCCAATAATGAGGCTAATTTATAAATATCGTTGTCCTCGACATGGCGTAATTCCGTCCAACGGGTGTATTTGGGATATATTTTAGGAGCGGAACTAGGTGGGTTGCATACAACTGTCCATCCGTTTGTTTTCTTCTCCATTTTGCTTTAACGTCTTGACGCGAATCTTAAGCGAGGGCGTGTATCGTCGATATGAGTGGGCCAGTCTCTGTTATCACTTGTGCGTTATGGAAGCATTTTATATTCACTTCCGTTTCTTGATCTTTTGTTTTTAATGAATTTTCCTATGAGGCATCATCGGTTTCTCCACACACGCAATTGCAAATGCCTGTATGTATATGTATGTGTGCATATGGCATTGCCAAAGCGAACAGCTGATTAAGCGTTCAGCGTTGCCCCGTCGTTTTCGATAGTTATCGGGTTATTAGTAAATCGATAACAAAACATCCACAGCTGTAATCGCAATTTAAAATTGCGCGATAAAATATTAAATTCTGACACGAACAGTTATTTTTTTAAATTTAGTTTTATTAATAGCTGACAAAATTTTTGTATAATGGAGACAATTACATTAAATACATAGAACATTTTGTATGTACTATAAAAGACAGGTATAAAATGAGGACGAAACAAAACTGATAAGGTCAGTGATTTGCACTTTATGCTTAGGCTAATATGTGTATAATATTCGTTCGTTCGATGAAAAAAATATTCATATCCGAAATACATATGTAAAAATTTTTGTTTCTCTTGTTTATATCAATTTAATTCATATGCTCTACTTATTTTTATATAAGGTCACTTACTTATCTTTGCTTCTTTAGCATATGTATGTTCAATTCGCTGAGTTTACTATCATAAAGACGGAATGTGTTTCTTGTTGTTTAAATCTAAACGAGACTCTGTTAAGTTTGTGTGTGATATTTATAAAGCTGTGCGCTTTGCATATCCCGGACGGTTTCTTATCTTACTGCATAATTGTAGATTTGCGAATAAATCTAGTTGGCGTTGGAATATAAAAACGTGGTGATAAGCAACAAGCAGCTCATGATTAACGCTGTATTTATATTATGACCATGTCGCGTATTTGCTGCATTACGTGTCGTCTTGCCCATCTGGAAACGTAGCGTCGGACTGGACATGCGTCCATCGCCTCCATTGCTATAGGCGAGGACACGCATGTTGTAGCTCTTACCCGGTGTCAGATTGTTAATGTAAGACTCCAGTTTTTGTCCAATAGGCACAATGGTATTGTTGGCTGTTATCATATTTTGATCAGTCTCCCAAATGCGCACCTGTCAATCAAAATCGGTTACAATTGATCCAAATATAGTTATTCTGACCTGCTTACCTTGTAACCTTCAATGGGTTCTTCATCCTGGGCCGGTGAAACATAACGCCACACAACACGCACCGTGGACGGATTAATGCCATAAACGTGCACTGAAGACGGCGGCTTCTGTGGTGCTTTGCGATATGTGCGTTCTAAAAGAATTAACAGAAATTTTAATGTATGCAGTGACTTAAATTTTGTTATTTAATGGTACCTTCGAAACGTTCGCTCTCGGGACCCTCGCCAGCTGCATTGTACGCCATGACCTTAACAAAGTAGTACGTGTCCGGCTGTAGACCCACAATCAGAGCCCAGTTACGTGTTGTTCTCGACAAGTAATAAACGGAATCTTCTTCCTGATGTGTCGTCTTCCAATACTTCAACTGCAATAATATAATAGATTATTAATCAAACTGTCTTGTTATAGCATAAAATCAGGTTTACCCTGTGACCTATGAGCTTGCCACGAATATTTTCACGTGACATATCAATGGGATTCCAGGTAACATTAAAGCAGGTGGAATTGAAGGCCAGTGCGAAAGGCTTTTGCGGCGCCACTTGGGGCATATCCTCTGCGGAATGTATAACAACTGTTTCACTTTCAGGTCCTTTACCAATGGAGTTGATGGCCTGTACTTTCACCTCGTACTCCGTGTAATAGTTGTTGAGCGGAATGTTAACGACAGCCACGCCAACGTTCTCCTGTTTCTTGATTAGATCAGTTGCCCATTCAAGAGCACCCTTTAGCTTCCAGAACACTTTGTAGTGTATGCCATGGCTATGTTGTTCTTGTGGCAACAACGGATCCCAGGTAATGGTCAGATCACCAATCTTACCGCCGCCACCGCTGACCTTTCGTGGTGCGATGTATGGCTTGTCATCGTATGTACTGTAGATAGGAGATGGTGCCGAGGGAGTGCCAATACCAAGATCATTGACTGCTGTCACACTGAATTCATAAGATGACCAAGGTGTCAGATTGATGACCTCCGCTTGCTGCCGAGATGTATATCTATCTACTTCACGTGCCTGCACATGAGTGGACACGTTCGTCCAGGTGCGGTTCCAATTGGTACGGCCTAATATATTATAATAGCGTATTGGAGGGCCATTGTCAACGCCATTCACCCACTCAATTATAGCCTTAGTCTTGCCAATCTCAATCACTTGCACACCGCCAGGTGCACCCGGTGCACCCTCAACGACCACAGTCGTCTTGGTGGTGATCTCATTCACAGCAGACTGCACTACACATTCATAATCTCCTGCATCGCGCATCGTAATGTTGTAAACCGTCAAGCTATTCCAGTCAACAACCTGAAAAAGTGTAAGTCTTTAGTATGAAAGTCTGTTTCATGCAGATTAAGCCTTACAATGCGTGTGGTGCCATCATGATTGTGACGTAGTATCTGTCCATTGTGCTTCCAAACGTAGGCAATATCCAGCAACGGATCGAATGCTGCCTCACAATGCAGATAAATCAAATCGTGCTCCCTTGATATAATTCGCTGTGGTGGTGTCTGAATAAATCGAATTTCCTCTGTGAAAATAAAGAATATAAATTAATTGAAATAAATATGGTAAGTAGGATTATAACTTACGCAGCACAATCACTCGAGCGTACGATTCATCTGTGCCAGCCTGGTTGGACGCGATGCATGTGTACATGCCCTCATCGTCTCTAGTAGTGGGGGTAATGATGAGCGTGCCGCTGGGTAGAATGCGACGATGTCCACCAGAGCCAAGCAGTTGACCATCCTTTTTCCACTGGAACTTGGGTCGTGGTGCAGCCTCTGGATCACAAACAATGGTTGTGTTGCCATGTTGGACAGCATAGATTTCAGATTCAAGTGGGTGCTTCTTGAATGATGGCTTCATGGAGAGCACACGCAGCTGGGAAGAGGAGAAAGATGTCTTCAACTGATTCTGTGCACCACATTGGTACATGCCCTCATCCTTGTCCTTCTCAAGGAATTTAATAGTCAGCACATTGTCCTGTATAACATAACGATCTCGATTGATTGTGAGTGGATCCAGGCGCTCCGCATTCTTATACCACGTGTAGTTGGCATCGGGTATGGAAAATGCCTCACAAATAAAAGTCACGTCACTGTTATAGTCCTTGATCATGTCCTTTAGAGGAATGGTGAATTCCGGTTTCATTTGTATATTTATATAGATGGACTTCTCCAGTGTCTTCCTGGGATTTGTTATACTGCAAGTGTATTGGCCATTATCATTGGTTGTCGCATTCCTGATGATCAGAACGCGTCCATAGCTGGTAATGTATGCATTTCGCTGCAGCGGTAGTCCATTGCGAGTCCAATTGTAGGATGGTATAGGATAGCCAAAGGCCATACACTCGAGACGAATCTCTTCGCCGGCAACTGGTGCCTCCGGGAAGACTTTGGGGAAGGTGTTGGCAAATATTAGCGCCTGATAATTGCTGTTGGGTGTCACGCGCAGCGGAAAGAATGGTCCATTACGACCCGTATCTGAGACAAGGGTCTGAACAGTACACGAATAATTAGCACGATCCACAGTCTCAATGAATGAGAAGTAGAGGGCGCCATCGTGTGAGACGAACACGCGCTGATCTTCTTCCACAAAATTGGGAAAATAATCACGAGCCCAATAGTATTTAATGGCCGGATAATGTTGTGGCGGATCACAGAATATCGACTTGCCCCAATTCATCTCACTCGTCTCCGCCGAGCGTTTCAAATTGAATTCCATAATAAAGCCGAAATTCAAGTGAGCACTCTCGGAGCGAACACGTCCAAACTTATTCTGGGCCACACAATGATAGGCGCCCTGATCCAACGCCTGTTTCGGTTTGTATATAATTAGATTACCGCCAGATATTGTGTATCGGTCCTCTGTTAACGGATCAATCCTATTATATTCGAGGGTATCATTCACATAGACCTCTCGGTACCATTCGTATGTGGGAGTCGGATATCCTCCAGCCAGACATCTGAGGGACACATCATCGATAAGACGATTTTTGTTCACATCGAATATCGTGTCGTTTGGTTGCCTGACAAAGTATGGACCACGTGGTATACGCTCCAAGTCGCGTATATCCAGGCCATAGTGGTATGGACGTTTATCGTCCAGCTTAATGTTCACGTTGTCTGGACTGTACAGCGCCTTGGACTCGCAAATGAAGAGATTCAACTCGATTTCATAAGCAGGCATAAACATCCACCGATCTCGCTTTTTCGAATAGGCATAGACAACGCGGTCCCGTAATATTCCATTATCGCCATAGGGCTGATTGGGACCTTTATAGAGTATAGAGAAGCATGTTAGAAATATAATTATATATGTACTTTATTATAACTTACCAAAATAACCACGAAGGTTGTTCTGATTGCGTTGATTGACATTCGTAACGCCTCCGGTCAGCGAATTGTAGTATTGATTGGGATTATTGAAATTACGATTATTGGGATCGTTCTGAACCAGAAAACGATTATCGTTGAGGTCCTCATTTTCAAGCGCCTGCGCCTCGTCAAAGGAAAACGAGTCCTCGATTTGCACCAGCTGCGTATTGTCATCGTTAACCCAGTTCTGTGGCCCCGTCTGCCGGGCCGAGATGAAGAATCGATTGTGCTTTTGGTTCTGCAGAATTAAATGCTTCAAAATGAACGAATGTTTATCCACATTGTCCACATTTAGAAGATCTGCTGTATAGGCCTTGCAGATCTTTTTCGCTTCCACCCAGTTACGTTTCGGCGAACGTATAAAACGGAAGCATGACTGACGATAAGATACCCAATATTCAGGGCAGAAATTATCCTCATCCGTGAACATGTCCCGATAACCCAGGCCCGCATTGCCGGTTATTGCGTTGCGATTGAATGGATCGTACTGTGGTCCTACATTGCCAACACTACCCGGGCCGCCAATGTTTCCGGAACCTCCCAATAACTGACGGTTGGTGTCATAGGTGTTATAGTTGTTGTTATTTAATCCACCGCCTCCAAGATAGTTGGGATTTCCGCCTCCAATATAGTTGGGGTTTCCTGGCTGATTGGCATAGTCCAATAATGGATTGTCGTACTGTGTGGTGTCCGGGTTTTGCTGTTGACCAGTGTAAAGAGGGTTATAGCGTGGCGAGTAGTCCTTGTTGTAGGTGGGCTGATATGTTTGTGGCTGTAGCAACTGCGGCTGACCCTGTTGTAGCTGCTGCTGTTGTTGTTGTTGGTCTTGTAGGTCACTGGGAAGTTGTGCTTTGGTCGTTGCCAACAACAACAACAACACTAGTGTGCAGAACAGCAATCTGCTGTATTGTGACATGATGACTCGGATCAGAGTAGTAACTGCTATGGGGCGCGTTGCATATGAGACTAAAGGCACATTTTCAATTGGAAATTCGCGGAATCTATAAATAAATTACAATAACCAATGTTTATTTACACAAATACTCGATTTATGGACTATTAACATAAACAAATTCACATATCTGGCAGTCGGTCAGTCTTGATCGGTTCTATTAGTAATCACACACGCACACACAGCATGTATCTCACACACACACGTATCCATGAGCTGGTGTATTTGTCTGCGTGAGATGTTTCATTAGGCGTGGTCTGAAGCTTTAATTGCATTTAATTACTGAGCAATTCATTAAACCAGCTCAATATTAAACTGATAGTTAACATATTTTTAACTGTATTCTTTTAATGTACATTAAAATATCACTAGTTCACTCCATATAATTTGTCAGCGCCTCCGCCCAATTGGGAAAAGCTGAGCTTAGTCAAACACAACCACACCTTAAATTTAGAGCCGAGAATTTTACAGTGCCTACGCTTAGCGCATCTATTAAAATATTTATGTTTAGATGTATTTGCTTTTATTATATCAGTTTAACTAACCAGTTGTGCATAGATCAATTAATATATACTTTAAATTATATTTGAATTAAATAAAAACAAAACTAAGCACTTGTTCAAGAAAACTAGCAGTAGATATGAGCAAGCCACGATTGGACAACGATTAGCGATAACAGTCACATGCGACTTTGTGGCAGGGCTACCAAAATTATGTTTATAATGGGATGACACTGTCGAATTATAAATATGTAAAATAGGACAGATTTAAAATAATTATAAGTGCACTGACAATCAAGTTTATAGAATTAATTAATAAGATTTTTATAGTTACAACGAGTGCTAATGTTATCTGCTCTTTAAATAAGTCCTTTGCACTTGTTTAAAAATCTATCGTTCAAATTATACAAGGCTGCCACTTGTTAGTTGGAATACAAACCCAACTGATAAGAGTTGGGCTTGCCACCGATCTAAAGGAAAAACCCGAAAAAAGTTAATAACACCTCATTTTAAGTCGCTTTTATGCAAAAAAAGAGCTAATTAAAAAAAAAATCCAGTTGGGTCAAAACAAAATTAAAGCACAAAAACGCCAAGTGTGGCAACTATGATTTTGGCGTATAAACGCAAAGTCTGGCAACAGTGGGTCGAATGGTGATGTGTTATAAACCGAAGTTGTGCTGATATTAAAATAAAAACACACATTTTGAAGTAAAAATAACACTGAGCGAAGCCAAGGCTGCAACATAAAGAAGATGAACTACAATCCAAATGCGGGTATACGGCATCGTAAGTGGGAAAACTGTAAGGAACAAGCTACAACCACGCAAGTATACCACGACGGCAGTTGCTGATGCCGCCGCCTATGTTGCCGCTGTTTCAGAAAGCAACAACTCTGATCAGAGAAACTCAGAGCACGTCTGGCTGCAGCTGGCAGGATTTTGAGTTGCAATTTGTAGTTAAAAAGTTCAATTGTTGATTGTTCTAGCCTACACTAACACTTGTGATTGCGTTTTTAGTTTGTTTACTGCGTGTGTATGTAGCTTGATTTTACCCTTTCCCCAAACACTTCGCTCCCATAACGCGTCTCCTTCATTGTTAATAAACACCTGTCTCTTATGTTTACTAAAAATAGCACAAGGCGGCGGACGAGCTCGTCCAATCAAACGGGTGAGCGATGTAAATGCTATGGGCCCATCGGCACCGATGCCCACTGGTTCGGCTTTCATGACACCAACGGCTGCACCCACAATGTTTGATCCTAACATGTACAGTGGGCCGTCACCTCAAGTTAATAGTTATGGCTACAATGCAGCTCCGGCCGCACCGGCAGTACCCATGCAGCAGCAGCAAAATTTTGGTTACCCATCGTCGCAACCGCAGCAGCCAACGCAGCCACAAGGGACGCTACCATCTGGACCCAACACATATGGAATGGGTCCGGCACAACCGCAGGGCCCTTATGGAGCACCGGGGGCACAAGCCGGTGGGCCTCCCGGACAATATCCACAGTTTGCCATGTTTCAACAGCCTATTGTGCAGGACATGGCCATGCAGTATGGTCAGCGGCTAGCGGATCAGGGCAAGCAGCTTGTGGAGAACCAGTTCGAAAAGTGGGTTCCAGTGGCGAAACTGAAGTACTACTTTGCCGTAGATAATGCATATGTGGGTCGAAAACTACGATTGCTCTTCTTCCCATACATACACAAGGTAACCAAAGAACTGGCTGGTCCAATAAGAATATTATTCTCCTTCCCGTCTAACCGTTCTTATTGAATTTTTCAGGACTGGTCCCTTAAGTACGATCAAGAGCATCCAGTGCAGCCCCGTTATGATATTAATGCACCAGATCTCTACTTACCCACCATGGGCTATATAACGTATGTGATTGTAGCCGGCTTGCTGCTAGGCATGCAGAATCGCTTCTCACCGGAACAGTTGGGCATACAGGCGTCTAGCGCCATGGCCTATAGCATTTTCGAATTGGTCGTGTACTCGATATCGCTGTATGTCATGAATGTAAAGACGAGCCTGAAGACATTGGATTTGCTAGCATTTACTGGATATAAATATGTGAATATTGTCGTGTGTCTACTAATTAGTACGCTCTTCCTACGCTCTGGGTACTACATAGCCTTGGCATACACCAGCTTCTCTTTTGGATTTTTCCTGGCAAGTAGCCTAATTATATATGAAATAACTGTGGCATAATCCATTTCATTTATAGTTGCGCACGCTGAGGACAAAACTGTTGCAGGACACCGCACCAGCCAATCCCACTGGGGCCATCAACTATGATCCATACGGGAGTCCGCAGCAGTTCGATTATAGCGGCGGTCGTAAAAGGAAGCTCTACTTTCTATTCATTGTAGTTGCCGGCCAAGTGCTTTTCGCGTTCTTGCTCACCAAGCACTTGTATCTGCCTGGAGCAGACACAATGGTGCCCCTGAAGCCGCTTTAAAGATCTATAGCTTAATTAATTATTCGAAAACTTACGAGTTTATGCATATATAAAGATATTGAATGAACACAAATATTTGTGTGGTATAATTATATACTCCCAAAATCGATGTGTTAAATGTTTCCAAAACCAATGCGAAATCATTTCCAAAATATTAGGATCTTTAGTAGATTAGATTGTGGGTAACGACCGGCAGAAAGGGATTACTTAAGAAGGCATGAACATTATTCAATTTGAGATTTGAGAGAATAAAGCATAAATATTTTTTTTAAATAAAACTGAATACATTTTATAACTAAATCAAAATAACCGTTGTTTGTCATTAAATAAACGAGCGTTGTATACGTTTTCATCATTAATTTCTTTATAGTATATAGGTTTTATTGAAATTTTTAGTCTCATTACTGTACGTGTTCTTGGTTGGTTGCTTTGTTTTTATATATATTTTTTTGTTTAGTTTGACTTGTTAATTCGTTTTAAATGTTAAATGTATTTTGCTTCCTCACTAGTTTCACACGCTTAACGAATCCATGTTTATAAAATATAGGCCTGTATGAAATATTTTAATTTATTCCCTCTTCCGTTTCTTGCATTTAGTCTAATTTGTTTTGGGGGTGTGTTTAGTTTAGTTTCGGGTATCATGTCTGATGTGTGTGGCTGACTTTGCACTTCGATTAGCGTGAGAGAAATAATCATGATGATAATTCATTCATAAGTAATTGATAATAATACATAATGATAACGATAACAGTTCCTACGCTTAGAGGTGTTTAGTTTATCGTTTTGTCGTTAGTTATAATGCATACTATTTAGTTATTATGTAGTTAGTATAAGTAGTTCGTTAGTTGGGGCCTCAATTGCAACTCAGTACCATATAGCACAAATGTGAAAAAGTTTTGCATACAAATTCGCTAGCTTAGCTTCCACTTCCGTTTCCGCATTCTTGTTTCATCTTCGTCGTCTTCGTCTTGATAGTTGGCTAATGCAAAGTGTGTGTTGTTGTTGTTTCTGTTCTATTATTTCATTCTCATTCTCATTTTGTTTATGTTGTGTATTTATTAATGTGTATTGTGTGTGTGTGTATTATGCTAGCGCTTAGTAAATAGTTATAAACATGCTTGCTTTGTTTTTAACAAATTTCACGTATTAAAAATAATACATTTACAACTAATAATAATCCAAAATTAAATATGTATATATAGATCGATTTATATATCTATGTATATAATATATCGTATTTATATAAATGTTGATTTGTTTTTGTTCTGTTGCCTGCGCTTCTTGTATATATATATATATACTATATGTAAATCGTAGTCATGTTGCACATAACTAAGCATCGTATATTTATCCTTTTACAGTTATGAATATTACTCTTATGAGTGTGTAGTTGTGTTAAATACAAAAAGGCGCAACAAACATAAATAAAAAGAAAAACAATTTAAAATTCTCGTCTATCAGGAAATTAATTTTGATTTCGATATAAATCGCTAGTTTTAACCTAAATCACCGACTGCGATGCCTGCTCCGCCTGCTGCTGCTGCTTGACAAGATTACGCTGATAGTTGACCGTGTTCATTTTATTGAACTATATTACCGTGCCGCCCGGAGGCGCTGCTTGACTGGGCGACAAGTGCTGACCAACATGCTGCAAAAGAAAACTATTAACGATTACCACAACTAAAAATCAGCACGGACTCACCGTTGAATGTCCCGGCCTCGCCCATGTGTAGATGAAACCGTCCTGGCATGCCGTCAAAAAGCAATCCTCGCGAAAGATCAGTGCCGTTAGTCGCTCGTGCGCTATCTTCTTGCAGATAAGCGGCTCCAGCAGCGGACACTCCTCATACCGTGGACAAGCAGGTGTCCCAATGAGTTTCATGGGGTCATAGCTACTCGCGCTGGTCGATGAATGTGCCGCCATCACCAGCGAGGAGTTGTGTGAGGATTTGCTCAGCTTCAGCGAGCCGAAGCTATTTGCTGTCGCACTACTACCCATCCCCGTGCTGGACTCCATGCCTGTAGAGTGTGCGAAATTGGTGATGCTGCTATTATTGCTGCTGCTTCTAGTGTTGCTGAGGTTGTTGTGATTATGTTGATTATAGCTCTTTAGCATGCTCATTGCCTTGCGATGCTGGCGATGATTAGTTGCCGTCGAGCCGCTGCCCTCATAGCCAATACTAGCACTGCGTTTATCGGAATTGCTCAGAAAACTAAAGTTAGACAGACGCTGGGTGAGACTATTGAAGGCGCTAAAGCTGCTGCCGCCAGCATTGGAATTGTTTTTAGACGAGCTATTGGAATTTTTACTATTGTAACCGGACGTTGAGTAATTGGAGACACGCGGTCCACTGCTATCAATGCTATCAGACTTGGTGGCGCTGATGCAGTTGGGAAACTTGATCGAATTGCTTGTGCCGTGCGTTCTGTTGTTCACTTTGGATGTGTTGCTGCTGGTCGCTGCGACCAATGCTGCTGTCTGTTGCTCCATGTCACATTCATCGGGTGGCGTATTGGCATTGGATGATTGCGAGGATATCGTGCAGTTGGCCGTTGAGAATTTACTGGAACTGCTATTGCTGTGCTCCGTCTGTGCCCCCATAGCGCCGGCCGACTCTCTAATGGGACTGCAACTCCCGGAGTCGGCCAAATTGCTGGCCTGACCCATGGCAATGGGTCGTATCACTTTGATGCCATCCGAATCGATTCCGCCGTTCATAAAGCTGCTATCATTCAGCTGCGTGCTATTCACGCGTTGACGTAACGTCATCGGGTGCCGTAAAACATCCTCCGTAATGTCCCACAGGCAGATTTGCGTATCCTGACTAACCGAGCCTAGGCGATAACTTATGGCCAACTTATCCGGCGCCAGCGCCGCTGATGAGGCATCCGAACGAAATGAGGCCGAATGTGGTCGAGCTCGGGTCGTATGCATCGGCGTGGAGTTCTTGTCGAAAACCTCAAAGGCCCCGTTCGCTGTAGAGTCGCCTGAGAAGCGATCCTCCCTAGATGCAGTGTATTCATTCAGTTGAACCTCATCATCACTGAAATCATTACTGTCCCAGTTCGTGTAGGAAGTTGTATATGGATCGAAAGCCACCACCGATACCCAGGATCGATGGCCCTGCCCGCGGGCAACGACACGTCGCTCATGGAGAGACCACACAGTCACCAAGTCATCCTCGCCGCCAACGACAATGTATTTGCCATCTGGTGACCAGCAGACGCAAAGAAAGCCACCGAAATAGGAACGCGCAATGCCCAATAGCTCCATGGTATCATAGTGAAAGACACGCAGAAAGCCATCCTGCGATACCAGCGCCAGATTGGAACCGCAGGGCGAGAAGCATATCTCATTGATGCAGCAATTGTCGGTGCTAAAGACCCACTTGTAGAGCGGATTACGTGATGACTTTGACTTGGCGGTGAGTATCGTATAGCCATCGCCCACCTTGAACGGCTGATAGCTGGGCGATGTCGCCGCACAGGGCAGCTCCTCGTTATACAGATACAGATGGCCCGAGGCATGCGAGGCGAGAAATAGATGCGGAGAATTCGGTAGCCACTTCAGGCAGGTCACTTTGGTCTTGTCAATCAGGCGCTGCAAACAGAATACAAACAAAATGAGACAAGGCAAATCAAAAACTGTACTACTGGCCACTCTCGCCGCACTTACCTCCTCGTTGAACAGTTTGCGTAGCTCACGTGGTCCCTGCTGTGGGTATACCAGCTGAATCTGTCCCGTTGTGAAACCAACCAGCAGCGGTGCACCAGTGGGTGTGGCTGCATTGGCATTGAAATCGTGACAGCTGGGATTTGTGCCCTTGTAGAACTTCTTATCGACGGGCTTGCTCATCTCAGTTCCCTGTAATAACACAAAATATAATCACAGTTAAGGTAAACAGTATAGGCAGTATAATAAATAATAAACAGCCTATAATAATAATAAATAATTTGATCAAATTCCAAAAAATGTGTAAATGTGTTAAATGTGCAAGATGAGGAATAAACAAAGTCGGACTTTGACTTTGCGCTTTAGAGAAGGGAAGGCAACGGAAGCTTTTCGGTGCTAGATTCACAGAATCAATACACTGCTAAAAAATTTACTTGTTTGTATCGTCAGCTGTTCCCACAGCGGAAAAATTATACGTAAAATAAAAGTCGTATTAATCTTATTATAAACAACCCTTACTTATGTAGCATAGTGTATACATTGAAATGTAAACCATTGTTTACAGTTATTTGATGATGAGATGGTCTCAATGGTTAAGATTTATATACAATAACCGAAATGGGAATGCCAACATCTGTAATAAACCCCGTAAAAGAGTATTATAAGCCCCAAAAGAATTGAGCGAGACTTGGATGATTTCCAGTGGAAGCAGCACACATTTGAATATAAGCGCATTGATCAACAACAAAAATAACAACAATAGCAGCGACAGCAACTAAATAACTACCGCTGCGCGAATTGGCACAAATTAAGCGAATGCGAATGTGTTTGGGCAGCGGGGAAACTGGATATGATGAGCTATGTGTGTGGCTGTTGAGGCCAACGTGTTTGGGGGTGTGCTATGTATGTAGTCGCTATAACTAACTGTAAGTAGAACGACCAATTGGCACGTGGAAACCGAATGAAACGGGTCGGTCGGGGGCAGGGGTGTTGGTGCGGGTGTGCGATTGTGTGTGTCCGTTGCATGAATGCCGTTACAATGCGCAGATTATCAGGGCTCAAGGTGATAAGATCTATGCGAGGCTAGCCACGTCATCATCGTACGCGTATGACTCCGTTTAAAATGAAGAGACAGTGAGTAATTTATGCAAATTCTTTGTTCCAATTGTTTTGCTCACCTTTTTTATGCCACGAAACGCATAGATATAGAGGTCGCGGCCAAAGTTGAAGCATATGCGATCACCGCCATAGATTTGATTGGTGGGCATCCCATTTTGGTCCAGGACACTGCCGTTGGTCATCGAATGCATTGAGATGCCGCCGCCCAAACGTGCGTCCACTGTGCTGCTCCCGTTGTAGCTGTTGTCGCCACCGCCGCCATTCAGTGTTGTAGCTGTAGCTGCTGGTATTGTTGTTGCAGCTGTCGTTGTTGGTGTAGCAGGTGTTGTTGTGGTTGTTGCCGTTGATGTGTTGCTTGTTTTTGCGCCATTTGATTGCAGTTGGGTGCGCTTATCACTCGTTGTTGTTGCTGGCGATGCTGATGCGGTCGCTTCGCTGTTATTTTTACTGTTGTGGCTACCGCTGATGCTGCCGCTACCACCAGCACCACCCCCGGCAGCACCACTACCGGTGCCACTGCTTGGGTTGGGCAACGTTACAAATGAGACGCGCACCTGGGGCGAACTCTGATTGTTGCTGTAGCCGACACGATTGGGACGCGAATATTCAGACAGGGTTAACAGTCGATAAGTGCCCTCGCGCGTTACGAATTGCGTTTTCAGATCGTCCTTGACATTGGCATTCTCTTGATTGGCCATTACGTAGGCGTTACGTTGCGCTGCGTGGTGTGTGTGTTGTAATTTTGCTTCAGGTATACACGCCGCTGTTTGTTGTTGTTATTGTTGCTGTTGCTGCTGCTGTTCTTTGCATCACACATTAAAACACAGCACAACAAGCGCACACACACACACGTACTACATAAAGCTCAACCCATACCGCGCGCAAGTGTTTGGGCTGCTACCTGCCTCTGCCGCTGCCGATGCCTGTGCTACTGGCACTGCCACAGCCGCTGCCCTACCCGATTGCTTTTGTGTTGTTTCAAAAATCGTTAAGTATTTGCTACTAATTAACTGGCCTCCTTTGTGAGAATGTGTATGTGGACTTAATGCTTGCGCGTCGTTTGTTATAATTAGATTTAATTCTTCACTACACTTCAATTTGTATGTTGTTGTTGCGGAATTTTTATTTTTCTCTCGCTGCCACAATTTGTTTATCGATAAACGATATGTGTGAGTATTCTACAGCGCAGCTAACTTTAAGTGAGTCGAAAATTGCGCTTAAACGCACAGATGTTCTGAATTTAGTATTAACCACGATTGCCACAATGCGAAAAGTGGTTTTTTATTTACTAGTGCCAGATCAGCTGCCCATAATTTCTTTAATATTTGCATTATGTAAACCTTAATTCATTTTCTATTCATGCATTTCTCTCATCAACTACAATAAACAATACAAATTAATTGTAAAGCACTTATTATGTAAACTTATTTGGCGCACAAAGGTTTTTTAAATATGTTTTTTGTAGCAGTTTTTCATTTTCAAGTGGCAACCGTGGTATTGTCAATTGCGTAAGGTGGTAACGCTTGACGGTTGTTTACATTTTGTGATAAATATCTGGCAGCCCTAAGTTGCATATAATATTTGGCGGGTAGTTTGAAATAAAACATATAAACTTTTTAGATTTTTTTTTTAATTTTATGTTCTTAGAGTTAGTTTTTCTTTTAAATTACTTAAATTTATAATTATTATTCATATTTATATAAATCTTTGTATTTACCAAATGTATTTGGTATTAAAGTTTAGTTGGTATTTACTTAAGATATATCGACTTCTTTTGCTATGACCTGCCATGTCATGGGGGAATGGCCTGGGGGGAGTTGTCCTGCCGCAAAGCTTTGCGCTGGCAGTTCTTGTTGCTAGAGAATTTTCGTTTAGCTTGACCATTACGAAACGCGTGAGTGGCATGCAATTTTCAAGACTGAACAGTAAAATAATTTGTTGAAGAAAAACAATCAGAGCAGCCAATGAATTCATACGTGATAAATGGTGGAAGACATAGAAAATCTATTCGAGGATGTATCCATTAGTACATGGAAACTTTATAAAGATATATATTTGTACGCAATCACAAGTAGAGAGTTAAAATAGAGTTTTCTTAAAACAGCAACTTGCTAATATTTTTAAAGGACCCTAATTGTTCACATGTAACTGTAGCTGTATTGAGGGATTTTTCTCTTCTTTATTTTCCATTATGAATGCTGGACAGAAGCACAAACAATAAAGCAGCATAAACGTCTTTTATTGCGAAGAAATACAATCAGAGACGATACTCGAGAAAATTGTGACCTTGGCAAGCTCTTGAGATATACTTGTGTACATTGCAGTACATGAAAATGTTAGCTTTAACATAGGACAATGAACCTTCCATCAGCAACACTTGAGTTGTCTATAAAAGCTTCAGTTCCAGAGACTATGCTACCACAGTTGCAATCACATATTCCACCATACATGATGCGTTTTACCGGTAAGGCATTGGTATTAACATTACCAGCTTCAGTACATCGTATTAATGCTTAAATTATTAGTTTTTCTGCTGCTCTTACTGGGGCTATTTGCAAGTGCTTGGAGTCAATGCATTGACACCTATGAACCAGGTTGTAAATTGAAGGTGGAGGTTGGCCACGCTCAACGGCATTGCATTGATCCCACCAAGTATTGGTGGTGTCCCGAGTTGAATACCAAAGCTCAACTGGCCAAGTGTGCACCCAACACAGGATTTGATCAGGATAAGAATGCCTGTATACCCTGGATAGACTGGGTATGGAAGCCATGTGTGGAGCCACCAAGTCGACCCACCGGCTGGAAACCATGTTATCAAAATTAAACCATAAAAATGGTGTACACATAACTTTCTAGAAATAAAATTAAGTCTTTTGTGTATTAAGTTTTTGTTTTGTTGAACTTTTTTAATGATTACAGAGCAATGTTATCAGTTTACTTCCTGGGAAAAACCCAGCAACTGTTTATCTTGTTACGATATGGAAGTCAAGTAGTAAAAAGTACAGGTGTAATGCCAAGTACAAGACTCAGCGATATGTTATCTGTTGCTAGGTGACTTCTTCTCTTACTTATGAATCATAGAGAGATGCCTTAAGAAAGCATTTTTATGTCTATGACTAGTAGATTATTAATAAAAGAAAATCAACGCATATTTTGCTGTTCAATTCATGATTTAATGTCAATTAAGTAATTAACAAAGTTTTACTGCAGGTTTTCTTTAAGCAACTGGATTATTTTGGTGGTCCATTAGGTAATGTTCTTACCTCAAGAAAGCTGTAATAGTTAAAGAGTATTATAAATTGTTTATAACTAAATTAGTTTTAGTCACTTACTCTCGCCAGTTAGGCAGGTGTGCTTATCCTTTTCGCATTGGTTGCTGAATTTTTTGACCTCTCCTTTGTAAGTAATTCCAGTAACTGGCTCATAGACCTGAAGGCATACATCCTGGCAATTCTTCTGGCACTCCTCCTTGGTCACTCTGACTAAGCCTGTAATATCGTATGTTCACATATCTTAATTTTTGTAATATATATTTATTGCACTTACCTGGTCTGCGAACGCAATTGGCTTGAATGAATTTGCATTCATTACGGAAAACGAAACATCCACTGCCATTGGGTGCAGTTGACCAGACAGTAGCCTCCGTATTGGGGCATTTACCCGTACAATTGGCCTTGACATGGCTTAAGCCCAGGCAGAGCAATAAACAAAAACCCAAAAAGAATTTCATTTCAAAACAAAGTCAAGTTACTAAAAGCTCTGTAGTTCAACTTCTACTGATTAGCTCGGTTTCCGCAATGCTTTTATATGTATGAAATGATCAACGCCAGAGTGCCATCTATATTGACATTAGCTCAAGTAAATACATACAGATATAAATACACACACGTACAGTTTATGTATTCATTGAGCTGTATTTATGAAATTGACGTCTCTATTTTAACAGGTGGTTTTTTTTGTTAACTGTGTATACTCGAGTATGTGTGGATATGTGTCTTTGACTCAGTTAGATACTCGTAGTCACGTGAAATAGTAATATAATACAGTTTGGCATCAGGCACTTACAATGTACGTGAAGACAATACACAAATGATTAACACACAATAATTCAATGGCAATACTAATATTGCAATTACTATTATTAATTATTTGCAAACAGTCTGGGATCTTTGAAGTTGCAGTCTGTTTGATAAGTGTTACATATCGAACACACGCCTAAGTATCTTTCATGTTCTTAAATATTTAACTTGAATTGTTATAACTGTCTACTCGTTTTGAATGACAAATTACCTTTCAGATTGCATACTTTTTAGATTTTATTTATTTGTTTTATTGTGATTTACGTTAAGCCAAAATAATCTGTTCTTTTTTGATGCATAAAATTTAAATTTAGTTTTAAATGTTTCCAGTTTGCTTTAAATTATTGTCTTTACTTGAGCTTTCTCTCAAATTTGTTCTCACTTTTCAAGATAGTCCTGACAGCATGGAGATTTTGGTCCACAAACACTGGGACGATAACCTGTTAATGTATATTCGATAATTAGCATCATGGGAATGTAATCATAGTGTATAGTTTTTTACCTGAGGAAGCTATGGATGCACATGATATTTGCTCCCACTCTGTATAGAAATGAATTTAAGGTTTGAGAATTTAGTTTAACTACATTGTTACTTTAGTTAATCACTCACTTATTTTATGCATACAGGCACTGCTGGTCATTCGACATTCGTTGGGAAATTGACAGCGCAATAGTTCACCATTGATTTTGGCTTTACCACATACTGGCTTATAGATAGTTGTACACATGTTGTTACAATCCTTTTCAGTCTTTTTCGGTCTGTCTTTGGCTTCAATGAAAGTGCAACAGATGAGCACGCTAATGAACAGGAGCAAGAACTTCATGCTGTTTGAATTTTTGTAAATCGACTACAGTATAAGATTCAAACACACTCTGCCTTATATTTACTATTTGCTGGCAGTAAGTTTATATTTTGAGTACTTCAAGATAATCTGGAAAAACATTAAGTGAAAAAATGTTGACTCTGTCAGAAGTCGAAATATACACGACTTGCAGATACCTTGCAAACTGTTATTTATTACTCTACTTAATCTTGTCAACTGAATTAAAACAGTATACAAGTACAGGGTAAAAGGTAGCCGAGTAATATCATTGAATCAATTTTAATTAATATTTTTTCCAACCAATTTTAATTACAATATGAATAAGCTCGTTCAGAGCTCTACATTGCGTAACCCAATTAAACACAATTTTCATCCATTCAATTAGTTTATCCTAAATTGGTTGCATTTATCAAAAGCCAAAAAAAGCTGTTAAATAATTCGTGTAAATAAGCACAGGCTGACAAATATTTATAATATATGTGCATATCTGGATAAAAAGTGTTTTTCCCTTGTTTTTGTCATAATTACGCATAATCTGCTTATCATGAAGATTTAATTTGATCAAGTGTTTTACAATGACTCAATATTAATGGAATATTTACAAACACAAGGTGCTTATAAAACATAATAATATTGACAAATAATACTCAGTACTAAAGTTGTTCTCATGGTGTGAGAAGAGAGTATTTATTTCAATTTTAATTATTGAAATACAGAAAACATTGCATAACATTTACATAAGTTTATAAAAACAATTTCTTTCAACTCTGTAAGTTGCATTTGCTTAATCCAAGAATGCTGAAAATATAAAATATTTATAATACTTTATCTAAAGTTTTTAAGAAAAAGTTTAACTTACTTTCGCCAGTTTTGCAACTGTGTATTAGTTTCTCACATGGATTACTAAAATTCCTCACTTGCCCCTTGTAATTTCCTGAAACGGGGTCATAATTATCAGGACAGATATCAGAACAATGCTTTTGACATTCCTCCTTGGAAACACTGCTTAGAGCTGCAAATACAAAAAAGTCATGATAATAGCTATAAACATCTCTATTGTAAGAGTTGAACCTAATACTTACGTGGCTTACGATGGCAATTCTCCTTATCAAAGTAGCACCTATTGCGGAAGACAGTACATCCACCACCCAAAGCCCAGACAACTTCCTCTGTGTCGGGGCAATCACCGGAGCAATTGGCATTGACGTGGCTCAAGCCCAGGCAAAGCAGCAAACAAAATCCCAAAATGAATCTCATATTCGTGCGATACAAACTGTTTCGTAGCTTAACATCGAATGTTCGCTTGGGCAGCAGCTTGAATCTATCTCGGCTCTAAATAAATATAAACAAATATACTTATATACACGTATATACTTAACAATAGTGCTAATTTATTCACTTGTGACGCTGACGTAGCTGGCCTTATCAGCTGTTTTAGAAACCTGTTATTGAATCATCAACAAAATTATAAATTTCAGTGATAAGACATTAATAATGAATGCAATTGTAAAAAAGTTTATATATTTCATGAAATGAGTAGAGGTTAATTGGGTTATGTACAATGCCAAACATTTGTAGTAGTGTTTATAGTACTGGGAAATAACTAATTGGAAAAAATTAGGTTTAATACTAAACAATATTCTTTCAATTATTATTAACCATTCAAACTTTATTCATTATTATAATTTATTGTAATATAGATTCACAATTTGGTGATGTTTTTCCACAAGGTATTTCACGCCAATCTAAAGAATAAATTTAATCGTATTAAATTATTATTACTAATTCATGATAAATATAATACACTTACTTATATTTTTGTTGCAGCCATTTACACCCATGACACAACTGTTAGAGAATTGGCAACGTAGTGTTTCACCACGAACACGGGCCTCACCACAGACGGGTTGAAAGACTGCTAGACATATTGAAGGACATTCTTTTCCTGCCGCCATTATAAGGCTGCAGCAGAGGCACAAGCTGATCAATGCCAGTAGAAACTTCATAGTTCTCGGTTGTGATTAACGAATGAGTTCGATTGTATTGAGTGCCTTTATATATTGCAACCCACAGAGGGAATTTTCAAACCGGTATCATAATGAATAAGTCAAATTCATAAATAAAATAATCAGTAATGAAGAATGAATACCCTAACTTAAACAACTTTATTATAAGATCGATTTCTATTAACAAAAAATATAAATATATTATTTACTAATGATAAGTCTACTAATAAACCGTCTACTAATAAATATATACTATATTTAAGCTGTTACGTATTAGCTGGGAGTATATGGAATACTCTATGACTGTAGTGCATAAAGTAAATCCCATTTTGGATACCTATTGAATAAAGAACAACAATATGTTTGGAAATTTCCTCTACAGTTACTGATTGAGTATGGGGGATTTTTTTGTATGCCAAACAAATAATAATAATAATGTATGAAATGAGCTCGACAAACAAACAAACTCTCTGCTGAACAGGTTTTACGTTATGCTTATTAAATATCACACTAAACAATGACAAAATAAAAAAAAGCAATAACAATTGGATGAAAGGTTACTGTGCTATTGTTAAACTCTTAGCACTATAATTATTTATTGTGCACATTACACGATTCTGAGAAATTCTCAATTAAAAATGTAATACAATAGTCAGTCACTTACTGTAAAGAATTTATTACGGAGAATTATAGAAATCAAGAGCAAAAATATCAAGTAATTAATGAAAACATTTCTTAAGAATTTAAAAGACAAAAAACGGAATGCAAGCTTAATTACTTTGCTCTATTTTCTGAATATTTTAAATGTATGAATTTAAGTGTTTACGAGTAGTTAATTCTAGTACGAGTAGCTTTCACAATGTGACGACAGATCATCACAACTTATTTCTCGCCATTCTATAAAGCATATAAAAATTTAATAATTAATTAAATTAAATTAAATTAGTATATCTACTATGACTTACCTATTTTATCTTTACAAGCCGAAACACCCATCAGACACTTATTAGAGAATTGTCGGCGCTCTATTTTGCCAGCAATACGAGCTTCTCCACAGACAGGAGCGAAAATTTGTGGACACACTTCTGGGCATTCCTTCGAGGATACCAAGGTGATAAAAAGGACTATGTTGATTACGAGTAAAACCAAAAAGAACTTCATCGTGTTGGAAAGCTAGAAATGACTATGATATTCTGTAAAAATAACGGGGTTTATATATTGCAATAGCTATAGTAAAAATGTCACGTTCGAATATTAAATGTTTGGTTGTAAAATTTATGCAAGTTAAACAAAGTGTGTTACGTGCTTTATTTGATGTTTTTACACGTACTTAATTTACTTTTTGGGAATAGTCAACATATTTAAGATTAAGGTATGTTTCAGTGCATCGAATTGTTTGGAATTCCTTATATTTTGCATCATTAATTCAATTACAATTTACATTGGGTTATCCCATCATTACAGGGTATTGGCTGCCAGTCTGTAAGGCAAAAAGAAAAGCAATCAGTGCATCAGTTACTCTAATATATACTTTTACTCACTTATATTGTTTGTGCAGGCAGCAACTCCCATCATACATTTATTAGAGAATGCACAGCGCTCAATTTTATCAGCAATAAGAGCTTCTCCACAGACAGGAGCGTAATTTAGTGGACACATTAGATTACATTTCTTCGAGGATACCAAGGGGGCAGAAAGGACTATGCCGATTACCAGTATAACCAAAAAGGATTTCATCGTATTGGAAAGCTGAAACTGACTGTGATATTCTGTGAAATCAACGGGGCTTATATACATATTGGAGCAGGGATTTATTATCTGCTGTAAGAGAAAACAAGATAACTTTCTTTGCAACTGTAATAGATACAAATAAGTTATATCATAAAGCGATAAGCTATCTGAAAAAGAGTATAATATGTTTTTGATGAGATGCACTTAAATAGATACTCGTAATTTTAATTTGAAACAGTTCTTTATTTCATAACATCAATTTACATTTACTACTCGTAATTTTAATTTGAAACAGTTCTTTATTTCATAACATCAATTTACATTTTTATTTATCATTAATAATACCTCTGATGGGCCTAGTGATTAGGGATTTATTGGAGTCTCTTTGCGTTCTACCTCATGTCAAGCGGCAAGGGTTGAGAATTCTTTAATTAAGATATGTATTGATTTTTCAATGCATTTCATTGTTGGGAATTCCTTGTGACTTCCAGCCTAAATTCTATTTTAAGACAGTTAAATAACCACAACGGGGTATCCTAGTATTGCAGGGAATTTCCCGCCAGTCTGTAAGGCATAAAAAACAAGTCAATGCATCAGTGCAATAAAAATCTACTATTACTCACTTATATTGTTTATGCAGGCAGATACACCTATCTCACATTTATTAGCGAATTCACAGCGCCTTATTTCACCAGCAATACGAGTTTCTCCACAGACACCGGAGTATTCTCTTGTACACACTGGATTGCATTCTTTCGAGGATACCAAGGTCACAGAAAGGACTATGCCGATTACGAGTGTAACTAAAAAGGAATTCATAGCGTTGGAGAGCTAAAACTGAATATGATATTCTGTGAAATCAACGGGGTTTATATACATATTGAAGAAGGGATTTATAATCCGCCTTAAGTGAAAACAAGATAATTTTTTTTGCAGCTGTAATAGCTAGAAATAAGTTATGTCATAAAGCGATAAGTTATCTGTAAACGAGTATAATATGTTTTTGTTGTGATGTACTTGGATAGAAAATTTTAATTTGAGCCAGCTCTTTATTTGACTTTATTTGACAGCAAGTGTTGATAATTTTTTAATTAAGGTATTTTACAGTGCTTCTAATTTTGTGGGATTTCTTTTGCCTTGCAAATTTAATTATATTTTTAGAATTTGATAAATATACATTTCCATATGCTAGCATTGCAGGGTATTTCCTGCCAGTCTGTAAGGAAAAAAGAAAGTAAATCAGTACATCAGTTAAAAAAAAACCCGGAAAGCTACAGTCGGACGCAACCGACAGTAGGTGACCCTGTACTTTGATTTGTCCTGGGAGTCCATAATAGCAGCAGCATATATGTACATACATACTCACATACACATACACATGCACTTATACACACACACATACACTTATTCATACAAATATATACTAAAATTCAAACAAAAACAATAACCAATACTCATACAGAAATTCAAACTCACAATCAAAAATCACGCATACGCTCTAGTGGCCGCGTACGCTGTGGTTCCCCCCCTCCCCTACCCAAATGCCTAGTACTGAAAATTGTTTGTCCAATATCTTCGGTGTTTATTATCCGATTGGGCTGCAACTCGCACCAAACATGCAAAGCATCTAATGCTTTAATCGTGCAATGAATCCAGTGACTCTAAAACTGTATATACTAAGAACATTTTTGTAAATTTGAGGGGGAGGGGGATGACTTGTCAAACATTTGAAACAAACTTGGCCTGCCTATGTAATACACGAACCAAACAAAAAAAAAATTACGTCTCTAGCTCTTATAGTTTCCGAGATCTCGGTGTTCATACAGACAGACGGACAGACAGACAGACGGACAGACGGACAGACAGACAGACGGACATGGCTAGATCGACTCAGCTCGTCATCCTGATCAAGAATATATATACTTTGTGGGGTCTGCCACGCCTCCTTCTGCCTGTTACACACAAATGTCATTTGCACAAACTTAATAGACCCTTTTGTACTTTTTTAAAGTACAGGGTCTAAAAATTCTACTATTACTCACTTATATTGTTTACACAGCCAGATAAACGCATCTCACATTTATTCCCGAATGCACAGCGCTGAATTTGACCAGCAATAAGACCTTCACCACAGGTTGGGTCATATTCTCTTGTGCACACTGGATTGCATTCCTTCGAAGATACCAAGGTGGCAGAAAGGACTATGCCGATTACGAGAATAACCGAAAAGGACTTCATCGCGTTGGAGAGCTAAAATTGACTATGATATTCTGTGAAATCAACGCGGTTTATATACATAATAGAGAAGGGATTTATAATCTGCTGTAAGTGAAAACAAGATAACTTTTTTTGCATCTGTAATAAATACAAATAAGTTATATCATAAAGCGATAAGTTATCTGTAAACCACACATTTGTTTTTGCTGTGATGTACATGGATACAATTTTAATTTGAAGCAGTTTTTATTTGACTTTATTTGATAGCAATTAATTGTGATTGTGGGTGGTCCTTATGAATTTAAGGGCGTCCCTTTTTCAATAAAGATGTATTTCGAATTTTGGCGTGGATTTCCTTGTGTCTTGCAATTGGAATTCTAGTACGAGTGCTTTTCACAATGGGTTGACCTAGCATCACAGGGTATTTCCTGCCAATCTTTAAGCAAATAGAAAGTAAATTAGATCATCAGTGGTAACAATATTTACTATTACTCACTTATATTGTCCATGCAGGCAGCTACTCCCATCATACATTCATTTGAGAATATACAGCGCTCAATTTTGCCATTAATACGAGCTTCTCCACAGAATGGTGAGTAATTTCTTGTACAAATTTGATTGCATTCCTTCGCGGAGACTAAGGTGGCAGAAAGGACAATGCTGATAACGAGTATAACCACAAAGGACTTCATCGCGTTGGAGAGCTAAAACTGACTATGATATTCTGTGAAATCAACGCGGTTTATATACATACTAGAGAAGGGATTTATAATCCGCTGTAAATGAAAACAAGATAACTTGCTTTGCAGCTGTAATAGATACAAATAAGTTATATCACAAAGCGATAGGTTATCTGTAAACGAGTATATGTTCTCGTTCTGATTCACTTGGATAGACAATTTTAATTTGAGGCAGCTCTTTAGTTATGACAGCAATTAATAATTTACTTTTTATAGTGACTGTGGGTGGGCATGGCCTGTGGATCAATGGGCGTCCCTTTGTGGCCTCGCTCATGTCAATCCGCAAGTGTTGATAGTTTCTGACAGTGAAATTTAAATCCATGTCGGACGGACATAAAACATCTGTCATAAATCAATATGGTTGCGTTTGCCAACTGCAGGCAATTCCATTTCCACAGCCATTTGCATTCGCTCAGGCCTCAGGATCTCTGAAAAGAATGCGCAAAAAACACAAATGCCACAGCTCAGTTGCACAATTTTTGATTATTTTATGGTATTTTTTTTTATTGTATTTGTATTTCATTCGGTCAGTTATCAGTCAAGCCCTTTGTCAGCCCAGAAGCGAGCACATCAATAAAACGAGCTGCAAAAATCTATATGTATGTGTACATTTTTCAATGGAATCTCCATGTTCTTTTCCATACTGTTTTTTCTCATATGTCGCTCTTTTCTACGAGTGGCAAAGGGTGGAAAAAATAAATATTTGTGAATAAAAAACACTTTGGTGTGGGAAGTCAGCTGCAGGCGTGGGTGTACGACTATATGAAACCCTGTATTCAGTGTTAAAGTAATTCAATTTGAATTTGAACTGAACTCAAGTTGATCCCATTCGATGTTGTGAATTGATATTGTCTAATTGATTTGATGTATGTAGTAGAATTTTTTCATTTATCTATGACAGTTTTATATGCTCATTTAACTTCAATTGCTGTAGGGTATAAAACAGCATTCGATATGTTATAGTAAATTACGAATTGTAATTGTCTCGCTTGCGAAACATGCATAACGTATTATTTATATTTAATTACATTCCAATCCAGCAAAATGGCCACAAAATCGTGGGCAATTTCAAATCCCCACAGGCATACAATAAACGTTATTTTAATAACATAAATAAGAAGTTTGGAACAAGGAAACTTGAAATATAATTGAGTTACGAACTGAATATCTTAGTCTATATTTTAAATAAACGAATGCAGTGAACTTGTAATGTCTTATGTTATGTTATGTTAGTCTTATGATTTATGATTTATTCGAATGTTCAACTTGACGTATGCGTAATGTTGAATTATAGACAAAATATGAGGCTGACCTATCAGGTAGGTAGACATATATAATAGAGCTTAAATTTACAGACACATACAGATACATACAGATGGAGGCTTTAGCAGAGATATAGACACATTGAACCTACTCCCTTTAATCTAAAGACACATGTCAAATTTAAGACAAAAATGCATGTAAATTTTGCTGTTGTTTTCGCAAATCTGCAAATAACTTCAAAATGCTACAAATTCCACACGAATTAACATAAATCAAGGCAAGCCGAGCTCAAGCCAGAGGACAGACAAGCGACCGGATACCGCATAGACTTATACACACACACACACGCACA
This sequence comes from Liodrosophila aerea, assembly GCA_035045005.1. NCBI lineage: Eukaryota > Metazoa > Arthropoda > Insecta > Diptera > Drosophilidae > Liodrosophila > Liodrosophila aerea. Next base: position 1,607,720 of record JAWNNL010001066.1, read on the forward strand.
CACACACCAAGTGTTCTAGTAGTTTTGTCGTTGGGCTGCCTGTAGCTTCATTTAATGGCAGACATTAATAACCTGATTTAATTTATGGCCAAAAGCAAACAAAGCCAAGTGCGCAACGTGCGCAATAAAGGCCGAGTCAAATTTACCTTCCCCTCCTCCTCCACGACAAGTTGGCAACCCCCTAAGAAAACAGAGGCTCAACTGCAGCCACAGTGCAATGGCAAGGGCAATTACTCAAGTGTGCAGGCCCTAATGTGGCTTAAGGCAAGTCCCGGGACTCACCCAGTGCTATCCTAGCTAGTCGACTCGTCTCATTTGCCAGGTAGAAATTTTTGTTGGCTTCGTCCCAAAAATGGCAGTAAGGCAGTGTTTTGAATTAATTAGCTGTTGTTCCGCTTGCTTGTGGCTTTTGCCGGGGCTATCTCTGAAAATAATTTACAGCTGGCGTTGATGTCATGAATATGCAAGCAGTCCAGCAGTCCTTCCCCCATCCCCCACTAAGGCACTTGCACCAGCCATCATCCGTAGTTTTAGCCCAAAAAGGGAGGAACTAACAAGCCGCAAATGTTGGACAAACAAACAATGCCATAAACTACCTGTGAGATACTTAGCCGGGGGGCCTGTAAACCCACCTCTATAGGGCTCATAAAACTCGTATCTGTTTACAGCAACGCTCCACGCTTTGCAGTTCCGCTATTCCGATAAGATAAGTCTTTGGTCTCTCTGTTCTATATAAAAAGCGAGGCAAGAGTTAGATGGGTCAGTCTAAAAATTATAGAAGCATCATGAAATACTTATATCTCTGTCTGCTGGCTCTTTGCCTGGGTCTAGTTAGCTGCGCTGAGCCTGAAGCCTTTGGCAGGTACACTGGTCAACCTGGTTGCCAGACCGAAGCGGAAATCGAAGTGGGCAGCTATCGTCACTGGTACCGTAAGGATTGCTATTGGGTTTGTCACTCGCTTGGAATACCAGCTACACTGGCGTTCTGCTCCCAGGACCAAGGCTACCTGGACGATGCAAAGGCCTGCGTGCCCTGGGCCCTATGGTACTGGACGCCAACAGTGCCACCACCAAGTCTGCCAAATTATGCTGGAGCCTAAGAGCGATGACGGGACAAACATCATATGAACTACCTTGGATGAAGATATGACCCTTTCAAAATATTACGCATACGCCTAGTTGGCCTCTGCCAAAAGTTAAGCATTATTTCAAGCAATAAATACAAGTTAAAAGTTTAAACTTTCAATATTGGATTTGGCAACATTAAATTGAATTCAATATAAACTTAATTAAAGGGCAATTTTAGGCAGAGTGTGTCCGACATTGCCAGCCAGCGGTTGCTAATTAAAAATTATTAAAATGAGCTAGGCACAGAGCTAAGCCCTAATGGAGAGGCCACAAGGCCTCGTTGTACCGTCAATTTACCGAATTACGCAAACAATAGACTATGGAGCAGGGTAAGGGTAACTGGTGGAATTAGGTGGAACCAACCAACGAGTAACCACAGCAATTTTCAGAGCACTCACACCCACACTACGCTACATGTAGCATATGAACCGTTGCATTTGACCACGGACTCTGCGTAATTGCAGCACTGCGTATGGTGAACATCACAACAAATAAATGCAAATCCTTTGGCAGCACAAACATGTTGCATTTCTGATATTATTCATGGCGACTGCAGGCACGGGAAAAGCGGCTTAATTCCCCTTAGACTGTCTCCAACTGTGACCCAACCGTAACGGTCTATAAATAATATTTATCCCAAAAATGGTTTTTAATTAAATTGCCAAAAGGCAGGGTGATAAAGGGTAGCCTCGGTTGCTCTACAAAAATTGAATGTTGCGCCAGTGAAGTGAATTTACTATTTTAAACGAAATACGTTATTCCATCCTCCACAGAGATCTGAACTGCACACCAATTGTGTCTTATGTCGCAGTAATGAGAGGCTACAAAATCTTGTCGATATGCCTATTGACTGTGAGGCTAAGGCGAAGACAATTCTTCTACTTATTTAACTGTGTTAGTCTCTGAAACCCCAATAAGGTGCAAGCCAAGCGATATCTGAAAATTATCGCAATAGTCGAGCTTAACTTTAGTTCATGCGGCATCACAATGGACCTCGTTTGGTCTATGTGAGCTAAGGCCCAAACTAACCTTACCTAATAAGGCACGCCAGACTGATGGTATTTTGAACTTTCTGTTAGTTATCTGATACATAAAATAAGGAAAAATCATTCGTATTATTTAGATTTGTATCATTTCATTCATTTCAGAATTTGTTTGTCCTTGATGAAAATCAATAATATTTTAGTATTTTATTAAAGTAAACATTAATGCTGCACTTAATTATATTAGTTGATTTAAATGTAGGTTTTAGGCATACATGCAACTCTCTAGTATGTAGTTACGTGTAGTATAGTATGTCTAGTGATTCATATACATTTTTAAGGTAATTACAGTAATATATAATGTATTATAAGGACAAAACAGAGTCGTTTTTAACCGATTTTCTTTAAAAATCCATTGAACCGACACAAACAACTGTACATCGGTTCTGGTAAAGTTTCTTTTCTAAGGCTTAATGTTTAAAGGGCAAAATGAGTGCCAGATGGTGGCACCTTTTGTGCTGTGCTGATTTACCGTAACAGCTGTGCTCAAGCCAGTCAGTCAGTGTTTTTTTGGAGCGCCACAATTTGATACACACAAATCGATTTAGTTGCGCATGCAAATAACTTTATTTGTTTAGTGGGTGGCACAGAAGACGTAGAAAAGTAAAACAGTTCAGATAAGTAGCAGGGTTAGCTCAGTGGGAAGCGGGCAGGGGGGAAGAGACGGAAGCGAGGCAAACAAATTTGCATAGATCGCAGTTGGTAGCACACAACACATCCGCACACACATATGCAACGTTATCTAAGTGAGTGTGTGCGTGTGTGTGAGAGTGGCACACATGTACTTATTCACGCCCATGCATCGACATCAATGTCGACATCGACACGAACCGAAGTGAACCGAACCGAGCTGAACTGAGTCGAGTCGAGTCGAGTCGAGTTGAGTTGAAGCTGAAGTGAAAGGCGCAAAGACTAAGTGCATGCTTAAGTGTATACCTATACTTTCTGGCGTGCTTATACTTCACTTCACTTGCCACACCACAGCACCACTGCCAGCTGAGCAACGTCATTTGTTTCCTCTGCTGCGGTTACAGTATGAGTGTGGTTGTGTGTGTGGTGTGTGTGTGTGTGTGTGCTTGTACTTATGTAAATCAAGGTAAACAGAAATCTGTTACAGCATGATACCATTACAATGGCATGCAGCAGTGCTTAGGCCCGACTAGACAGAGCAACCACCAGCACCACACACCATACACTCCACACGCACACACACACACACATAGATCGCAGGGACAGCAAACTAGATACTTAGACACGTGTCTCCTATTGACTGCGATATGTTATACAAATGCGATATTGATGCCACATCACCGCAACAATAGCAACATGCATGCCAGACTTAGGGGTACTCCACAGGCGGCAAACAAGCAGCAAATCACACGAAATGGAAACAGCTAAAGAAGAGAGAGAGAGATTAAGAATGAGAGATTGAGTGAAAAGCAGAAAGGAGACTGTGATAGCGGGTAAAAGGAGGAGGAGCTACGACACTTTGCAGCTGTTTCTTTCACTGCCCACATCTTTTGTTGCATAGTGTTCGCTTAGGTCGTTATGGCGCCGGAAACAGTGTAAAATACTGGCTAATGATGATGCTCCAAGTGCGTGTCCAATTGCACAAAACTGTCCACAAAAGGAAATAAAGCTGAGCGCAGAGAAATCGCAAGACATGAAAGTGAGAAATTAAAATGAGAAACGTGTCTAAACTGACAAAATCAGTAAACGGAGTAAAAACTAGAAGAAAAAGGGCAATTTAATAAATTAAATGTTGTTACTCATTTTTAACAGAAGCTACACAGTAAAAAGTGCTGGAGTAAAATTAAATCTTTTACACCCCATTTAAAACTATTTTGGAGTTAAAAAAGTGGTTCTCTGAATTTTTAAACTTCTGGTTTAAAATCAAAACCAAAATGGAGTAAAACTAGCTGGTCACACTCTCATTTCAAATTTGCCGCTCAATTTTTGGTTTACTAGAGTAGATTTGAATCCAAAAAGGGTTTAAAAGCCCTGCTCTCGCTCGAAATGTGTGCATACATACACAGAAGAGTTGCAATAAACGATAAGTTTGCTCTCTACGCACACATACACTCAAACAAAAAATAAAAAAATAAAAAAACGTAGTTCTCTGCCTGGACTTGAACCCGAGTCGTCCGCATTCTGCATTCTTGCAATCTGTTCATAAGAAATGTATTTGGGATGTGCAAACTGTTAAAGTTTTGTGGCGCAAGGGTCTAAGTCGACAGTGAACAGTGTTGCGTGTGTCAACCAAGGAGGAGTCGTGAGTTCAAACCGGAGAAGCCGGACAAGTAAATTTGGTATGTAAAATTAAAGATATAATCAAATTTAATTGATGTAAAAAATTTATAAAATATAAAGAAAAATTTATAAAAAAAAAATATTATAAAAATATTCAAAATATGCATCATATGTAATTTGGCGGTTAATCTAATGAGAGGAAAAAATCATGATTTAAGATTTTTGTAAATCTAAATTTAAAATTATGGTCGTGATTTTAGATTTTTGATTTTTTAGCATCTTATTTTAAGCTGAATAAATTAAATCCTATTTTGGTTTTGATACAACTCCTCTCTTGGTTTAAAATTAAATCCAAATTCGATTAGCGTTCAAACTATTTTGGTTTTGTATTTACACCAAAATTGGTTTAAATTGTGCACCAAGTGAGAGAGCAACGCTTAATATGTGTGTGTATACCAATGCTCTCTTTGTGTACTCCAGCTGGTTTAAATTTAAAACTTTTTTGGATTTGTTTTATATAGAAACCAAAATAGTTTTAATTTTACTCTTTTTTTTTTACTGTGTATTCTTTATAGCATATATTAAGAGTAAGAGTTCCTTTATAATTTTTTGTAAATTTGTTTATTAAATCATACCTTCAAACGATCTGAAATGGTGTTTTTCCAAGATTTGAATCTTTATTGAAATTTGTTTGGTTTAAAGCTCTGATAAACTAAGTTCATTTAAATTATTTTCAAATCGAAAAAGTTATTCAAGCTTTAACTATAATATGATTTTTAATTTGATAGAATAAAACTCCGCAGTATAAGAGTGAAGTCAGAGCAACTGGGACCACTTATTAACTTCATATTTCGATATCTACTACCCCTTTTTATCCCTTTTACGTTTATTTAAAACTCAGTTATGCCTCGACTTGTGCCTGACTCAAATCAGTTAAGAATCAATGCACAAAACGCTATTGATTTAGTGCTTGGGGTGAATATAGAACACAGTAGAATATCTGCAGCACATAAATGATCACACTTTGACTGCGACGACTGTGAACCACAATCAGAACCAGGCAAGGAAAGTCAGCCAAATGGCAAGTCCCAACAACAATAAAACAATAGCAACAAACAACAATGCGCAATGCAAATGCAATAAGAGAGAATTCAAATTGGAAATGGGGCGGAAATTGAAATCGAAGGCGTTGAAGTGATTTCGTCTCACGATTCAAATTCAATTGAAAATGGCAAAGGCAAAAGGCAATCCGCTGCAACCCTATTTCGTTTATACATATTTTGGAAAACTGCCTGACATGCGGCAGTTGAAAGCACGAGCGGATGTATCGGGCAACCATATTGGTGCAACACCTTCCAAACATTTTGCCAACATTTCGCGATTTTGTGGCACACACACACACTCACACACACAAGCCAAATACTTTACTGCCTGCATGCAATTTTAATGCGATTTCGGATTTGATTTGTAACCCAGAAAAAAAAGAAGAAAGATGCAAAACATAAACCAAACAAACTTTGTGCGCCAAGTGTAAAGCTGTTGTTGTCGCTTGTTAAGTGCAAATATAAATTCAACGGCGCCATAAAGCACAAGTGCCAGAGAGAGGGGCTGGAGTGGAGTTCAACAATTTATTTGTTGCAGTGCAGAAATTCCATGTTGCCACACTGAAGACGCAAGGCAGAGCAGAAACCTTTCGTTGCCATTCAAGTGGAAAAGTTTAAGCCAACTTAACAGTATGCGCACCCCATTTCCCTGTGGCAAAAAGAATGCGCGAGGCTTCACAATTCCATGGCTGATGCTGATGCTAGTAGCAGCTGAGGGAAGTTGGTGGGGATTGTCCTGCTCTTGTGGCTGACGACATTTAAGTTGGCATTTTTTTTTTATTTTCAGGCACAAAAATGCCAATTATTGCTGCTTCAGAAGGAATTCAGTGCAAATAGTAGCTCGAGTCGAACGCATGAGCTGAAATATTGTTGCATATTTTCGAGCGCATTGCGTAGACATACTTTCCTTTAATATGTCTGTGGCAGACACCATTTCCAACTTTAGACGCATTTTGTGTCTGTTGTGCCACACATACATACGGACACACACATAGACAATAGTCATTATGGCCGTTGACCAATGGCTGTCAAGTCAATGTCCTTGCGGAAATGAAAGTTGTGCATTGGGCAACTGTTGGCCGACGTCGGCCTGGACTCCAGTTGAGTTCTCCTGGCCATTCAAATGCATAACTTGCAAAACTCTCCGCAAAACAATTGCAAACTCAATTAAATCTGAGCACCGTTGCGACAGCTTCATGGCCCTTAACTACAGGCCAAGTTCTGGACGAGACAACGTAACCATAGAGTTCTGGACAGTGCACAGTGGAACTAGTTGCTCATTAATTAAGTCGAAATATTGGGAATTGTTTTTAAAAACAAATTACAAATTAATTTAAATATTTTTCACCAATATTGATACATATTGAAGTCTATAAATATTGGTTTAATTAAGTTCTTACAAGCTACAAATGATTCACTGTCTGTTTATATTGAACTAGAATATTTAAAATATTTTTAAATCAAGATACGAGTAGATACAATTTTTTTTGGTATTAATTATTTTTGACAAATTTCAAATAACAAATAATTAAAATGCTTTAATTTTAAAACGAAATAAAGCAGTAAGTTGAATTTGAATATTTTTGTACTCAAATTAAATTAGCATATATGAAAATTACTCCGTTCTTTCCCACGAATAGCTTTGACTTAAAAGTGAATAGAGGTTGTCATTTTCGATTTCTGAATAATTCAGTTATATAATATATAGGTTTTATACGTAACTCGTTCGTAGAACATATTTAATTTCAAGTTTTGAATCAATCAATCAATTGATGAACATTTGGAGTAGCGTTTATGTGTCATTGCCATTTCATTGTATCTTAAGATGAAGAGTTTCTCTCAAATGAATTTAATCAGCAGTTAACTGTATTACAAATTTTGAATTTCTCCCACTGTACACTGAACATTAGCTATGCATGTGTGTGTGTGTGCGTGACTGTGTCTATGCTGATAACATACGACAATTGTGACTTTAAAAATCCCTTTCCGTAATTTCGGTGCACAAGTTGTGCAGGATTAATGGCCCAAGCGGCACAGCCAAGCCAAGCAATTAAAATGCAACAGCAACAGCAGCAGCAGTACTAGTACAGCAGCAACACAAGCACCACCACTGTGCGGAAATGGAGCAGAAAAATTGCTGTGACTTGGAGAGCGTTTTTGAAATTCGCATGTGTGACAGAACAGTGTCGCATCGGAGATAGCCTCAGTGCCGTTTTAAAACTGGCTGAGGAGGGGACGGGACTGGCGAGAGGGGAGTGGTTCACCACTTGACTGCATTGCAAGTGTCGAGGCAAAGGAGTAGCAAGCAGCATTGGCAAAAGTACTCCTAGTCGAAGCAGGCAAAAGCACATAGAGCACAAAGAGGGGGGTAGAGAGAGTGTCGCGTTTTTGTCCGCAACAGCCAAAGACAAATAATGCAATTTCCTGACTAACTCATTTGGGGGCAGTGCCGCAGTCGCAGTTGCAGTCGCCATTGTTGTTTTGTTGTTTTGTGTCACTGACTCTCAGAGAGTGTATGTGTGTGTGTGTGACAGACATTTATTACCTAGGCAATAGAGTCGCATTAGCCAGGGATAGAACGTGTCTTTTGTCTACTCTAGTATGACTAAATGCGGAACTGTATAAGAGATCCTTGCCTGATAACTATTAAAACTGACACTAAAGTATCTACGACAGCAGAAAATTAAGTGCTTGATGACTTACTCTGAATTAACGAAGCGAAGAGTATCAAATGAACAATAGTTAAGCAATCCGGCGCATAGATAGCAATTATAAAAATAATTGCAGCTACATAACATGATAATAATATATACATATACAGTGGGTATTTCTGGTCAGTTCACTAAAGATAGAAGTTATTTAACAATAGATAAGATATAGAAATATGTATAAAAATGATATTGCTTACATTTCCTCAACGATTCTCCACCTAAATTTAAAGTTCACTGCAAGTTTGAGGCGAGATTTGTATGGTTTGATTCGTGTCAAGGGACACTCGACTAATGCGCTACAGTGTTGAACTTTAAACTCATTTTGAACTCAGTGCAAAGTTTATGTAATACAAACAGACAGCTACTGTGACACACACGCAATCCACTTCATACATATGTGTGTGTGTGTCTGTGTGTGTGTTTGTTGACCAAGTCAGGTTTGCCACCTTTGTGCTTTGGTTTCGTGCTCTACAATTTGCCATTTCGTGTTGTTTTGTTGAGGGAAAAAGTGCGGTGACAATTGTTTTTTCCTTCTCAGATGTACACACACACACACTCCCCACAACACACACATACTCAAGCACACCATTATCAGAGCAGAAAAATGTTTTCACTTGCATTCTGCTTGTCTGCAATTTCCACCAAGAAGTTTCACATTTGTAATTTTCTTTGGACTTCACTGGGGTTAGATAACAAAGATTTATACTCTATTGATTTGTGTGTGTGTATGTGTGATATTGTGTGTCATCCACTACTATATAGTTATCAATTGGTTGAGGAAATCTTATCAAACTATTGCCAATTGAAACTTAATTATTTTTCAATCAATTTAAACGTAATTCATATTCCATGTGGAAATTCTTTAATCATGATAAAGCCAGGTAAAAAAAGTATATAATTAAAATGCTTGACAATTGAACAATCGACAATTGGGGTACTTGATCAACTGGAAATGATCGCCTCTATTAATATTGACTCGGATAGGTCTGACAGTTGCGCATATCGCGCCACTTGGCCCAGGGAAGGCAGCCTAGGTTACCGCCATCCTTGTAGAACGCCTTGTCGGGCACGCAGGACACCTCCACAGCTGGGGCATTCTCTGCTGTACATACATAGTAGTTGGTCAGAGTTTCACTGGCCTGCGGCTCTAACATATTGATGCCTGTGCAAGGACCCGGTACAACATTCGTGTTAACGCAATTTTGATCCATCTGGGCAGCGGGGATACAGCCAGAGACTTTATCAGTATCCATGTAATAGTAGCCGTCATTGCAGGGCGTAAGGCGAGGGTTCTTGTTGAGACAGAAGAAGAACTTTGTCACATCTAGTGCACCCCAGGATTCCTTTTCGAATATACAATCAGTTGGATCTGTATCAGGAGTAGAAGATAGGTAGATGGATCTTCATACATTACAGAGCTAGTAACTGTATATTCAGTATTAGGGAAAGTACCTTGAGTAGTAATCGCAGGACTAGTGGCATCTGTCGCAGGACTAGTGGCATCTGTCGCAGGACTACTGCCATCTGTTTCCGCAAAGATACTGGCCGCGCTGCTGAGCGCCAATAGGCCCAGGAATATAAGGATAGCTGTGAGTGCGAGTTGAGGTATTAGTCAAATGTGTATGAATTCCTTTTAAGTATTATTTTAGAAGTAGCATTACTAGTTCTAGTTTCGGTTAGGTAGTGATCTCGTTCCACACATAAAATGCTAGATCTAGGTTCACTTAAAAAAGGATGCTTAATATTTCACAGGATATTAACTAATTGAGCACATTTAAGCACATTTCATTTTGCCATGTTGATCCTTTAACACTTAGTCCTTTATGGGCTTCCTTTTTTGTACTTAATACTATCAATTCACCTTTTTGCATTTTGAATGCTTCAGCTGCTTCTGTTTGAGCACTCGAAATAGACTAAATTGATTTTGGGCAGTTGTCAGTCGATTTATAACTTTTTTCCTAATACAATCGCTTGAATTATCTGGACCTCACTTGATATCAATTGGGGCTATTGACAAAGATGTGACGAAAGGCCGAGACATCTGCCTCACATTGCTCATACGCACAGTGCGCCACATGAATTGGTTATCAGACGCATAACAGATAGGGTGAGATAAGTTTTTGTCTATGCTTAATTTCCTTATTATTATTATTTTATTGTATTTCATTGAATATTGTCTCTAGTTGTTTATTTTTCTTTGAGCACTTATCATCTCAAGTGCTTGGGCGAATTCCTAGGAATTGAAGAATTTGTTGCGCATTTACCAAGAACTTTACTTCTATTTCACTTAGTATTTTTTCCATTGGTATCATCAGCTGCTGCGCATATGCAGTTGGCAAAGTTTTAATAGAATTTCAGGCCACATGCCTATTGGAATTTATGTCGATTATGTTGTCAACTTTGCCTTCAAGAAGTTTCCCTATTTAAACTTACAGCGCGTAAAATAGACTGCGAAAAGTGGCAGACAGGCTAAGACTGAGCCCAACCCTCCACCTCTTGCTAAGTCCTGCCCAACTAGGAATAAAAGAAAAGTTCAATTGACAACGTGACTCAACAACAAAGGAGCTCCAGCCAAGGCAAATGGAGCCGGAACTTTTTCCAGGTTATGGCCTACGCCCAGGTCCACAGCTGGGCTCTCTGATTCGATGGTGGGTGGGTGGCACGGTGGCTCGGTGGCTGGAATCTAGCTGTAAGCGAAATCAATTAGAACTTTTGACAGCAGCTGCGCCTGTTCCGAGTCAGGGGAAGAGAGAGATACATAATGAAAGAGAGTGAGAGCGAGCAAACAGGCATTTCTTGCGCTTGTCATGTAGCTCGAGTTTTGTAATTAAATTTTGTCTGATTGCCTGCAGCAATAATTTCCAATTTACCTTCATTTGAAAGGCAATTAATGTTATGCTATCGCATTGATAAGCAACTTGTCGCCTCTCTCGTCTTCGCCTTTTTGTTACGAGCCACTTTCGGTAGTCGAATTTCACGCCCAATTCCATTTCAGTGACTCTGAATCACGTTGTAAATTATAAATATACTGACGCACATTGATTGATCATTCAAATAGATTAGGTTAATCGGTTAATAGTATGTAAATTACGGCCAGATGAGAGTATATTGTTGGAATTGTTTAATTGAAATGGTAAACATTAAGTTAAAGCTACATACACTTGTTTTCATTGGCATGAATGTATTCAAGCTTTCATGTAGAGTTCAAATCATTTTCAGATTACAGTATGTAAAATACATCCAGATGAGAATATATTGTTGGAATTGTTTAACATAAGTTAACGTAAAGGCAAATGTTTCTCTATATACCTTTAACTAAAGATATTTAAGTATTCTATAATACATTTATTTTCAATGGCGTGAATGTATTCAAACTTTTAAGTATATTTACAGATGTCTCTACTAAGATAGATCTTGATAGCTTTACACTGAATACATTCATAGGTGAATGCACAAAAAAAGAAAATATACGTATACTGATTAGTTATCTAATCAGACACAAACAAAAATACTTGTGTATGAAGCGAAAACATCGTGAAACATTAAAGAAAAGAACGTCACAAACACCTCTTGCTGCCAGATAAAAATAACGAGATAAAAAGTCAAAATCATGAAAATATTGCAGTGAGTATAAAAATGAATGAAATTACGGGCATATCAATCAGTCAATGTTTTTTGTGCAGTGCACGGCGTAACAGTAAAAACGTACCGTTAAAGGGTAGAAGTACTCGTACGAATAAAGTGAATACGTGGAGGAATACGAGTACATATATACATTTTTTATGCAGCTTATAGACGTAGTAAAATAATAATAATAACAGTAACAATAACAATAACAATAATATTCAAGCATATAAAGGCTATTTGTGGCAGTGTGTGTGTGTGTGTGTGCGAGTGTGTGTGTTTGTGACTATAAAAAGTTGCTGATGAAATTATTTATGAGAAATAAATGCAACATCCATGCGAGGCAACTGCGAGTGGGATATGGAGTGCAGATGACGTTGGTGCTGTTGCTGCTGTTGATGCTGCTGATGCTGATGCGGAATGCATACGCATCCGTTGCAGTTACGAATACAACAACATGCAAACACGCCACGAACATGTGGGGGGATCCGAATCCCAACATATTCTACGTATGCTCTGTGGCAGACCAAATGCCGTTGCAACTGCACTGCCCGCAGGGATGGGGATTTTTCAATGGCCTCGACCATCTGGGTTGCCTGCCTTACGACCAGTGGCCAGCCTGTCGGCTCACCGCGGAACAGGCAACAGCCCAGCTGACGACCGGCTGTGACAGCAGCAGCAGCAGCAGCAACATCCAACTAGCGACAACAATGGACCAGCCATGGGCCACAGTCGATCCCAATAAATTCTACATGTGCCCGGGTGTTAATGCCACACCCCTGCTGCTCAGCTGCGCCTCTGGCAAAGGATTCGTACAAACATCACAGACCGTTGGCTGTGCGGATTGGCTCCAATGGCGACAGCAGATGCAATGTGAGGCATATTACTGAACACGGCACTGTGGAATGATTATGAGGGATGCGATGCCAACTGCATAGTTATTATGTATGTGATTTGAACTGAAATTGAAACTAATGTTAAGTCGAAATAAAAACGCAATTTTATTATTTAACGTACATATTTCACTCAAAATTATTTAATGTGATTAGTACACTATCGCAAGTCTAGTTTAGAATTCTCGCAATTAACTAAGTGAACGAGTTTGCCTGTAATGGGTATATTAAACTTGTGTTTGTCTTTGAGTTTAATTAAAATATGTATATTTTATCAGCTCTTTATTCTATACATATACTGAAGGGCGCATAACGCACGCCAGATGGCGCCTGCAGCTCAGCCTAGTGGCAGCTCTGGCCAACGCATATTGCAAACTGATGGCAACCTCACGCTGACATAGTGTGCGTTCACAGCCTAATGTTATCGATAGTTCACAACGCGTTAAATAAAAAATAAATATAAAATTAAAATATATAAAATACATAATATAATAAGTACAGGGTCTGGTAATGCGTTCGGCTGTAGCCTTACTGAATTTTTTCTTCCTCGCTTAAAGAGATATCAAAATAAACCTAAGCCTCTGGTGTAAAAGAAAACCCCAGACTTGAAAAACTCAACCACATGGATAAACCAGCGAAGCAACCACATCTCCTTTTTCTATCGGAATGAAGAGCAAAAAAAAGGCTTTGCCATATACGAGTAGAGGACGTTTACTCCTTTGAAGGCAGTTCCTTTGATGCGCCATTACCCTTTTTGCGTGCTGGCAGCTGTGGTCAGATGGCTAAGACCCTGGCTGATGGCTTTGATGCTCTTTCCCTTTGCCAATCTCTACGTGTAGATACGTATATGTGTGTGTGTGTGTGCCCGCATGGCATTCACCTGTGTGACTTGGTCTCAGTTGCAGTTTCATTTACAGTTATGAAGCGAGCCCCATAAAACATGGATACGTGCAGCTGATGGATTGAAAAAAGAACGAAGCCGATGTGTTTTATCGGAAATTGCATTTTGCTTTGAGCGTTGGCCTCGCCAGGAAATTACTGTCAATGCCAGCGACGGGTCCTTGTTTCTTATCAGACTTTAATAAATGCTCAATATACATATACTTAAATTAATCCAATTGTTGCCAGTTAATCAAGGTGTTTTACCTGCGGATGATGTGAAAATTCAACGGAAGAACAATTAAACGCTGTTGGGCAAGTACTCTTTATGCAATTTACCGATAATGTCTTGTGATTGACGTTAAGTACGGGTATAAATAATGAGAAATATATTAAGGTATTTCGCAATATACAACTTTAAGTTAAGAGAGTTAATAGCAGATATTCCAATATATACTTATTGTTCTGAGTGATTTGCGTATCACAGATATCATTGCATCCATTCATTGTTTATCATCTGCAAATATTGTATGTAGCTTTAAGGTAAAAGCAGCAATTAATTAGCCCACCCCTGAGGGGGGAATGCCAGGGCTTTGAGGTGTCTGTATAAATCCGTAATGTTTACAAAAATCCAATGGTAACTGCAATGGATGCGAATGTGGACCAGGAGCTGGTTAAAATATGCGTGAAATGCAAACAAGCTGACGTTGCTGCTGCTACTAGTTGGTATATGAATATATGTATATATGTACATACCTGTGTGTGTGTGTGTGTATGTACTGTGGCATAAATCCATTTACAGGTGTTTGCCCAGAGTCAACAGGAGTCATCGTGGATGCAGGCGCAGCCAGTCGTAAAACATTTGTCACATTTACATTAAGAGCAACGCAACGCGGGGGCCAGAGCAGAGGAGTCTCTCTGTGGAGTGCCAATGTACGTACCTAGTTACTCAACTGTGGTTTCAGGCTGTTGCATAAAGTATATGTATGTATTTGCCTGATGCCACCCATTGCCCTGATGCTGCCCTGTTACTACTGTTACAGTTACTCCTCCCCCTTCTGGCTATCCAATTTATTTGCGCACTGCACTTGCCAATTAATTCTTATCTCAGCAGCCATGCGGGTCTCTTTCTCGGCGACTGCATAAATCAATGTGCCTGAAGTGATAACTCATATAGTACACATGCACATTTATGTGTGTGTGTATGCTCCACTTATGCAGCAAACACACACATGCACGTACATATGGTACTAGCATGTCTGATCATGCCGAGAGTCTGACTAGTAATCCGACTAGAGTAGGGCGTTGCCTTGCTCTACCACGTCAAGTTGTGTGGCTACAACAGCAGCTCACTCAATTTCATGGTGTCAAATGAGCACACACACACATACATCCTCACATACACACACATCTATGTATATTTCCAGTCCAGTTTAGAGCACCACCAGCATATTGCACATGCCAGCGAAGCGTGACATCCGCTGCACTGCATCTTTTCAGTCTCACTGCGCTTTTTGATTAGATGCTACCCAGCAGCATCTAATGAAATTACATGCTCCTAATGACACAGCGTGTAGGGAGGGAGGTGATAGAATTGCACACTGTGGGCGTGCCTAATTGAAAAGTCTTGTTCGTGAAAGCGCCAAAAGCAATCAGTCAGTGAGAGAGTTCTTTCTGGGCTTATCAATAAAATAGCCAGATGTTTGCGCTGCTTCACCTGATGAAATTGACAAAGAAAGCAAAAGAATTCGTTACTCTTTAGCACAGCTGAATAATGTTCTTTAAATAGGCAATTGTTTAGGTATAGATGTGTGTCGATTACTAATTTACTATTACTAATAATAGTACTGCTTGAGCAGGTACTGCTCCACTAAGTTCTTTACCCCTTATGCTATTGATTTAAGTAAGTAATATTGAGTGACTTTAGTCAACTTATTAACTTAAATTCTAACCTCAATTGCTTTGACTCATCACCGCAATAATCCTTTTTAAAGCTCCCCAAAATGGCGGCTTAAGTGTCTTAAAAATTATTTAAAATTTCTCTAATTCAGATTATAAGCTTTTCGATTCGCAAAGAGAAACAAAATCAACACAGACCAAAGAGTAACGATAAGCGTGGGCATTGTCCTCACACTGGCATTGGCAAGCATAAATTCATATAATTAAAATCATCCAATTACCGTTAGCTTTTTATTTTCCTTTCCGCTTAACTCTCAGCCAGCTGTCAGCAACAGGCGCACCTGAGTCCGGGCCACCATTTCCGGGGGCGTTGATTGTCAAGTGAGCGGCATTGAGGTTAGGGCCTAGGAGCAGTTTGTGGCACACGCAACGCAACGATGCCAACTGGTCTGGCTGGGTCCTGATGCCGTTGGGAATTCTACGCTGTGCCCTGGTAATTAATTATGCCAGTTGAAATGACGGCGCAGAAAATACACCAAGTATTTGCATATATACAAATAAATATGAATACATATATATACGTATATATAAGTACTATTAGAAGGTTTTACAGAAAAAAAGTGTGTCCTCGGCCTGGCAGGGCGCGCTGACTGGCAAACGGAAACGGAAATAAGTACAAACAGTTGGCGACAGCAGCGCGAAATGGCGGCTAGCAAACAAAAGTTACTTGGAATTTGCCGAAATGATTTATTCGAAACGACGGCAGACATTTTTCATAGTCAAGACGACATTGCGCCATAAGAAATACGCGTATAATTTGCTTGTTGACAAAAACGTAACAATTCTACATGCAGCTAAATGCGTATTTCCGGCCGGAAGGACGCCAGTGCCACTGCTTAAGCCGGCCAATAAAAAAAATGGAATTACTTGCATATTCCTGACAATTTGTTTTTGTTGTGGCAGCTTCTTCTGCTTATTTGATCGGGCGCCTTGCTAATCTCTGAGTTGTCATCAGGCAATCAATCGCTACTTCTGACTTGTAATGATGATAATGATGTGTGCTATAGTAGAGAGTGCTCGACTTAAGTTTAAGTCTATTCATTCAGTTTGTTGGAATTCTGCATACCCTTTGTTTTGAGCACAACTCAATAGGTATAGGGTATATTTTCTTGGAAAAGAAAATCGCACGGAAACAATAAATTTGCAGCAATGCGAAGCGGAAATGTTTGTTACGGAAATAGAGGAAGCGCAGCGATGCGACTCAAGTGCAGCAAGACAGCATCCAGTTGCCATAGTGTTGTTGCTGTAGTTGTTGCCCCCATCCGATTGTTGCACGGCGCAACGCGTAATTGGCGCACAAATTGACTGAAAGTGCACAAGTAAGAGGAGAGAGAATAAAAGAATGCACAAGTTGAGTATAAAATTGCAGGATAGTCGAGTTCAGCTAATAGCTAGTAAATTTTATTATGACCATGAGGAGGCTAACTCTTGACTATTGGGGTTGTCCTGTCACGGTTATCCTTGGTCTGTGGTCACCACCTGCACATAAATTATGCATATTTAGCTGAGTGAAATTGAAAACTAATTAATTACACTTGCAGCCGGAAGCACTAAGGCCAAAGAGTCGAGTGGAATGCTCTACGGTTCCTTGTTTACTTGTTCACTTGCACCGTTCAACGGTCACTGTTCATAGAGAAAAATGTTGTTCAACTTTTTAATTGCCAGCATCAAGTGTTTTTGAAATTGCTCTTGGCTCTAATTATGGTAAAAAAGTGGCTGAAACGTGAGACATTTAATGCCGACCAAGGGTCGCGCTTGAAGTGGTTAAATATATTTGCATACATACACATTTATATGCAAACGTATATAAGAGGTAAAAGCTGTGGTCTTTCTGCTTAACTCAAAGCAAAAGTTTAGACACTTGTTGGCTGTTATTGCCTTGCCCCACGCCCCCAACAAGCAGCCGACAAACGCAACATTTTTGTAGCCCACTTTGAGGCGTCATTTAAGGTAGTAGGTCTCGACGTTTTCAAGGGTGTTTTGGCTGCAAAACGCCCTCGAGCTGTATTACAAGCGCAAGTTTAATTAATTCAGCACAAACGGATGCTGGTCTTAAAGCCAAACTGTTGCCAAGAACTTTGTAATCAGTTAAATGCTGTTAGAAGTGAGAGCAAGTAAATCAGGGAGTGAGAGTTAAAATTTATTTGATTTAAGTATAATGTGATTGTTATAAGTGTGATTATGCTGACTCTGATGGACACCATTTCATATACATAGGTGTAAGTAATATATAGCTTATATCATATATATTTCTGTTTGCTGTCAGCTTGTTGTTTAGTTTTCAGTTTTAAATTTTAAGTGCCAATCAAATGGTCGTATTGATTTGCTTTTATGCCTCTCACAAGCAGCTGGCTAGAGATGGGCATTGTCGGGTTCAAAGGTAAAAGTCACGTACACCTGACACAGCCCAACCCTATTGGCATTTTATTTCACCTGTCCGCCAGATAATACCCTCTGTATAAATACGTTTTCAGAGTGTATAATAAACGCAAGAATTTTTTTAATATTTTTTGTAGTATGACTTTCTTTATGATTCATATTGTCTCTAATATAGTTCAGACTATGTTGGGCCAAAGTTATATATTCAGTAGTAAGAGGTATCTTCAGGTCATGTTGACAAAACATTCTTTTAGTTTTATTGCGAATCGTTGGCATAATATAAAAACGCTTAGCCAATGCTAAGCTTTTAGTAGCCTAAGTCCGGATACGGGCCTGGGTCTGGGTCTGGGCTATCATTGTAGTATAATATTATTGTCTCTATATATGCAATTCGTTTCGTGTTTGGCAAAAGTGTTCGTGTGCTGTTTTTTATTAGTTGGCACGTGATGGAGTGGGAGTGGGAGTCGGTAACCCTTTTCAAAAAATGATACTAATAAAAATCCTTGTTAATGTTGCATGAATATCAAATAAATTGAGGCAGCTAACACGTAGGTTGCCGCTTCGATATTTATTGATTGAACATAAAATTGGGCAATTTCATGGACGTTAGAATATTTTCTAAGCCAAATGCCATCCGGGGAGCTATTGAGGCAGCTAACGTACAACATCAGCATCAGCATCAGAGTCTTGTTTGAATAATTTATATTGCTGCTGCTACTCGAAAAAGAGTGACAAATGAATACCCGTGCTGAGTAAGGATCTGCTTAAGTAGCTGTCGCTGGCAGACTCTGAAACTGTGGCAAGTTTATCGATTGCTGCCGCACTGACGGACGGACTGACTGACTGACTGACTGACGAACTGGTATGGCAGACACACTTTCAAATCAATGCAAGTGGCAGCTGCGGTTGTAACATTGTTTGTCATTGCTGCTGCTGCTGCTACTGCACTTTCAGTCTCAGCCTCATACTTCAGCTTCAGTTTTACTCTCAATCTCACTCGCAGTCTAAGTATCTGTCTCAATGTCTCACTGACTCACTGTCTGTCGTGGGCGTTGCTGGAGCATAAACAATGCAAACTGAAACGACGCTAAATGCGGTCTGAAAATGTCGGCGACAAGGATGAATTGGCTTCACTCACTGAGATGCTGCATGCCAGGCGCATTACGAGTCTATATAAGTAGGAGTGGGATGTGTTTGAGTACGGATTTTTAGCGTGAATCAATCAAATCACATGACTGCTTGACTAACAGCCACAGATTTGATTGATGAACTGCGCGCCGAGAGACAGCAGTGTTGTCATTGTCAGATGAATGGAAACACCACTAACTAACGCCACCAGCTAACCCACTACTATGACGAGTAGATTACAAGCATGAATCTACCCTTCTGTGGATTTAGCGAAAAATTAACTTCTTAAAGGAGCTCATTTCATGATTAGTGGATTCAGATGTCTTAAACTATCATTAGATGCTTTTAGATGCCATTAGTTGCCGTTGGATGTGTAATCAAACACATGCCAAGTCTTGAGTGTTATGCTCTAATGAATATTCCATTTGCCACTGCGGTTGTATGCTGATGAAATGAGTTTTCTCTTCGTATGTGTGTGTTTGTTTACATGTACAATATTTTCAATTTCCAAGAGCAGCGCATATAAACCTTCTTTTTTTCATATTTTCAAGTCATATTTGAAAGTCATTTTCATAGTTTCGCATATTCTTTTGAGCGTAATAAAATATTTTATTACTTTTTAAGTGTATTTGCTACTCGTAAAGTTTTCTTATTTTCCATTTCATCATTTCGTTGTGCCTTTTATGTGTGTCATGCAATGTCACATATGACTGACTGACGCACCCAGTCGCCCTTCTGCATTGGCATGCAAATTCTGTGACGACTCGACACGACTCAACTCCACTGGAGTCAAGTTAGTGAAAGTATGCAATGTCAGCATGGATGGCAGGATCGCAGGACTGGGGTATGCAGGAGGCACTTTCTGCCAATGTCTTAGCAAATTGAATCTGCAATGGGGCTCAAACTGCCCGAACTATCGATGAGCTGCTTTATGGTCTGTTAACGCAAAAAATAAATATTTATAAATTCGAGAATAAATGCAGGCAATAATATGTATATAAAATATTTAAAATAAATGTATGATATTTGATACATCATATAGTAAAAATATGATTTACGGTCTAAGAACTGTAATCTTATATCATTGGTTAATCAAGCGTGGTATCACTAAAGAATTCTAATGTATAATCTATGATCTATAATTTAATATTTATGATTAAATATATCTATGATTTAATATGCAAGTTTTGGGATCCAAGATCTACGATATATTATTGTAGATATCTGAACAGTCTCAGTTATAAAATATGTTATCTATGTCTTGGCTTTTCAATAAAAGTTGGTACTGTTTTTATCGTCTTATTCTGTTTGTTCTATGAAATAGATATGCCCTATATGCATTCAGCTGTAGGGTATAGCAATGCTATGTGACACGCTCTACCCTTCGCTAGCTTCGGCCTTAGTTTGACTGCATTGCTGGCATCGGATACTTTTTTCTTTAGCTTTTTCTACTCCCACCCACATATTCAACATCTTTTTTATGTAAATGTGCGAAAATTTCGTCATACACATACTGATGTACATACATATGCAGACATCTAAAGGATATAAAATGAAATTGTACTTTGTGGCATGGCATGCAAAGTATGAGGAAAAAAGAACATAGAAGAAAGTGAAATGTGCTACCAAAGTGGGAGGGAGAGAAATGTCTTATTTGCAATGTTGGCAGCTGGCGACCATGGGAACGCGATGTGATACCGGGACATTCCTATGGCTCCTGCTGCGCCTCATCATCATCAGCATCAGCATCATCATCAGCGATGGGCAACGTCCTCGGCCCCGTTCAGTTTTCAGTGCTCATCTATGTCATTTCCATTTCATCATTGTCATAACTTTGTGTCGCAATTTTTCTTGCCGCTGCTCGTGTGCACATGATACGACCATAAGGCATTATTATGCAATTTTCGAGCCAAAAATGAGACCAATTTCCTACTTGCAATCTTGCTGAAAGTATTACCATTTTGCCAGCTGCTCCCTAAATATTGTTTCACTCCCTTTTTCAATTATTGACACTTTGATTTAGCTCTGACTTTAAGCTATGCATTTAACACATTTATTTACTCTACAAAAAATGTTGAACATTTTTCTAGTTGAGCTGTTGAACCTGATGTTCTTTTGTTGGTGAACATTTCACTTCAAACTGCACACTGGCAACAACTGTGATTGACAGCACAGACAACACAAGCAACAGCCACAGCAACAGCAACAACAAAGCAACACTGGTTGCCACTTTGGGGCATATTTACACTTTACTGCAAAATATTTTACAAATGTGTAACGAAAAACAGAGAGAAACGTATAACAAACAGAAACAATTTTCGAAAAACTGCGAAAAATCTCATATATGTACTCTTTGCAGGACTCAACAACATTGTTTTCCACCCGACATTTGCAGCAATTTATTATGTCATTTAATGCTAAGTGTTTCTCACAAATATTCTATGGAAAACATATATGTGTAGGTACACACACACATACAAGTGTACACACATAAATACGTAAATATAAACGTTGATGTGTTAAGCAAAAAAAAAAGAAGTTGAATCCAATTTGTTGGCACCTTAGCAACAGCTGTCGCCTATCAAGTGCCAATGTTGCATGCCGCTAAGCCGCAGCGTGGCTCACACTGGTGCGATGGTGTGTGTGTGTGCGCGTGTGTACGTGATAGGCGAATGAGTATTAGTGTGAAAAAAATCTACACTCTGTTCTGAGCGTTTCAAATGCTGGCGTTGTGTTCGTTGTTAATAAGACTTTAGTTGAGGAAATCTTTATAAAGTCATCAAGTGGAGTTAGACTTCAGACTAATACTTGAACTCATATTAAAATTAAAGTTCAGGTAAGGATTATACTAAGATATCGTCTTCGACTTCGACTCAGACTCAGCCACAGACAAACTTAGAGTCATATTTAGACTCAGGCGCAGATTCAGATTCAGACTCATATTTAGACTCAGACTCAGGCATAGACACTGACTCACCTTCAGATTCAGATTCAGACTCATACTTAAACTTAGACTCAGGCTCACATTCAGACTTAGACTCACACTCAGACTCAGATTCAGATATATACTCAGACTCAGATTCAGATTTATACTTGGAGTCAGACTCAGACTCTTCCTCAGACTCAGACTCACCCTAAGACTCACAATCACACTCTAACTCACACACAGACCTCTATTTAGATTCAGACCCACGGCCAGACTCAGATTCAGCACTTATACACATACTCATACACACACCCTTTTCTTTTCCAATTTCTGTGTAATTTGTGCATTCCAAAATATTATTTATGCAGTTTCTTTCAAATGTAGAATATTTTAACACTGCATTTCGCATAATTTTCGGATCTTTAACCGATTTGACTAACTTGAAAATTGGCTGCATAACTGCTGTTTAAAATAACAAAAGTTTATCACGACAATGTGAAACGGAAAAAAAAGTTTGGGCAACTTTTAAAATGTGAGTCGGTAATAAAAACGCTGCGACTGAGTGGGAGCAGAGAGACGAGAGAGAGAGAGAGAACAGTGCAAAAAAGTAGCAGAAAATAAATGTTAACAAGATGACTCCGAGCAACATGGAGCAACCCAAAGTGGAGCAGTAACTGTGATCGGGAAAAGAGCTTGAAGTCGGTTTCATTGTGTAGCTGTAACAGAGGTCGACTGTCTGAGAAAAAATGAACTCTGGTTAACTTTCTCGTACTTGATTTGACCGCCTGCTGTTACTGCCGAGTATTTCCTCCCGTTGTACAGTATGTGAAAGAAGTACGCGTACAAAGGGAATTCTCAGAATAGTGAGTAAAATTTTGTTAAAGTTCTAAAATATTCAGTTGGCAGGCAATAAAGTAAAGTTTGGAATGCAAATGCCAGTAATATGCACAAAGGAGACACGCTCAGGCGACTGTAAAGAGATTCTCTATACTGATCCCAACTCCAACTCTGATTCCATCGTGTTCACTGCCCTCTGACCATGTCATTGTCAATGGGCCAAGTTTTTGTCGCATAAAGTTTAGCTGCAACATTTGCCTTTGCATTGTTTTGTAGCATTTCTTGCTCCTATTGCTGATGATGAAGGGGTTTGGGTGTGGGTGTAGGTGGTGGGGTAGGGTGTAGGTACGGTCGGTTCTGGTGAAAATTAAAGTGCATTGTCCGCCCAAAGTTTTGTGCGTTGGCCAACCCGGAACAATGAAAAGTTCATGAACATTTTTGCTTCAAAGCATAAACAATAAACATAAAAGTTTTGACCATTAAAAACGCGCAGTGGCTAAGTGCCCATTGGTCTGTCCTTAGATTCTATGATGCACAGGGGATGGACGGAGAAGCAGTTGTTCCTTGGTCTCCAGTTGCTCTTCAAGTTTTTTGTTGCGTCCCACTAATGACAAAAATCAGCGTGATTTTGATGCTTGAGCAAGAAGTTCTGATTCACACCAGTCTCAAAACTGTGCAATTTAGCGTGAGAGGACACCAGTAAAAAGATTTTATGTTTTTGCGACAGTAAGTTTAACCAGTTATGAAAATAAATTGTTTGTACTCGATGACAAATTTATGTAGAGATAGTCTTGTATTCCATTTTAAACGATATTCCTTGGAGTGCTCTACTATAACAGTGAGAAGATCATAGAGCAGAAAGTTATAGAAGATTCTATGGTCCGTCTCTAGGTTCTCCCAGTATTCCCTCTTAACATGCTATGCCTTTGCCAACAATTTGAAATTTTACAATCTGTATTGTGCTAGCAACATTACATATTTATAAACCTGTGCTAATCTGGGCCCACATGAAACCTTGTTGCACAGTGTACACATGCTGCTATGACAAACCGCAAACACATTCAAAATTAAATTCACTTAGAACAAACAATAATAAATAAAACATCCGGAAAGCAACGGAAGCGGTTACGGAAAATACAAAAAGTTTTGCGCATGCGTCGAGGCCAGCGACAACTCTTATACTACAGAGAAATTGGAGACAGAGAGAAATTCGTAAAGAGAAATACTGCTGTATCGGAATATTGTGATTAACCAGTATTTGTCAGTTATGTCTTTACATTAAACGAATGACTTTCAAATTCGGGGCATATTCCATACGTGCCTGCCTCAATGAGAGTCCGGCAACAGCTGATGATATTTGTGTGGCAACTTGTGGGTGCAAGGAGAGACTGACTGATAGGTAAGATAACTGGCAACTGCCAAGTGCCAACGGTTCATACGAAATTTTATGCATGCCATTCAGAAAATTGCCGAGAAATTCTTCAGAGAGATGTCCGGGCAGTCAGGCAGGCCGTATTTAAATTTCAAATAGGAAAATCTGTAAACGCTGCATTATTCAGAGCGTATAACTAAGAGAAGTGCGAATCTTTAAAACTTTTACTGGCCATTTTATATATCTTTTACACACACACACAATGATATGTGTGTGTGTGTGCTGAGACACGGCAAAAGTTTTGAACTACAGACGGGAAGCATTTGTAATGTGCCAGGCAGAAAAAATATATTTATTTCAGCTCGTATGTCATGGATCAGCTGAGGTGCAGGGGGAAACCTTCATAAAACTTTGCGCCATTTTTCAAATTTGTCGCGGTCATGGGCGTGGCAGGGGCGTGGGTGTGGGTGTGGTCGTCGGCTCCCGTTGAATGTGGTCGCATTTCAACTTGATAATATCACAGTTAGTGTGAACCACATGCGGATTTTACAAGTGCTCGCCGCCAAGTTAATGCGTTATGACCCGACCTGGTGTGGCACTTCACAAAAAAATGTTTTTTGTGGCACCACCAGCAAGCCCGAACCACTGTTGGCCGTTAGGTTGTGGGGCATGTTAAAAAAATGATTAATGATTATTTTTCACCGAAAATGCGTGCGTTTGTGCGGTTGTGACCTGGTCTCATCCGTGCCGGAGTTGGAAAAGGGACCAGCACTGTGAAGAAATATGCGCTCGAAAATATGTTAACGCTTTTTAAATCATCTTGTGCGTTTATTTCTTTCTTTTTTTTCGGGTGAGGCCATTGCTTTGGGGTTTCGCTTGTTTTTGTATGAAAATTTAATGTTTCCCGGGGCTTTAAATTAAAATGCAGAGTGAGAGGAAAACCCAACGTGGGGATTTGTGGCCAAACGCGATTCACTGTGGTCCATTCGTGTGCCCATAATAAATAATAGAGTGTGAGCCAAGGAGCTTATAAACTGTGCATATTTGCATCTAGTAAACATAAGAACAATGAAACAATAAAAGCAATTAAGTGCTGGTCCTCTGCAGAAATATGCAAGAGGTATTCTCTCTTACTCAACTTATAGTAGCATAAATAAGCTCAAAATATATAGTTAAAAACTATTGTAGGAATGAAAGAATAAGCGGCAAGAGCACTTAAAAACTACAACAGTAAAGACAATATAGACGAAATAGAACAGTCGGGTGTACCAGACATTAATTTGCAATAGTTATAGTGGATAGAAGTATACAAAACACATCTGCTAATGCACTTCATTCATATGTAGGTACATACATTTGTATCACTTGCAGAGAGAGCATGAGCGAGTGTTTCGGAGAGATGACTAAGGCTGCCAAATGTTTAAACACAACGATACACTCGAACTTAGCGTATGTGTGTTTGCTGCAGTTGCCTCTATTGTAACGCTGACAGCGAACACCCAAACACACAGAGTGGGCGATCAGTCTGAGAAATAAAACTCTCGCAGTGTGCAGAACGCTACAGAGTGGGGAGAGTATCTATGTGATTATGGTTTTGTGCTCGTAAGTAAGAATGTGTATTCATATATCAACGTTACTGTTATTGTTGTTAGCGTTTGATGTCAAAGCAAAATACTATGACTACACCCGACTGTAGTCTGCATCTGCATTTGATTATTGTACACTGATATACAAATTCATCATAATGGAAGGGAAGTGTCGAAACATTGCTCTTAATTTCTTTCAACATATTTATTGTATGCCACAGGGTATATTAAATACGGTAAACAATGGTTAGCTAACAGACAACTGCAAAACAACTTGAGCAACTTCTTACTATTTTCAACTAAAATCGCATTAAAGCATAAAATTCTGCTATGCCTTTTGTTGCTGGGTGCACTTAAGCTTTGCCTGGGTATCAACAAACAGTACTTACCAAATGGTCTGCTGGCAACACTGCCAAAAGGGCTAGACATACTTGCCAAGGCAACCAGACGGACAGACAGACAGACAGGCATAGAGTAAGAATAAAGGAAGGGAAACAACAGGGAGAGAGTGAGTAAAGTGAGATTGAGGACGGAGCTTATAAATTGCATATCGAATTTAGTAATTTTCTACATTGTGAGAATATCGTGCGTTGCCGTAGGGCCTTCTGGTCTGGCATCCAGGTAACTACGTGCTTAGTTACCCAGGTGAGTCATTGGATGCCGTTGTTGGGTTTTGGCTTGGCTTCTACCACTACTCCTCGCTCTGCAGTGGACTGCCGCTAATCATGCGATCGCCTGCTGCATTGTTTGGCTCCTGAATTATTCCCCTGCGGGTAGAGGGTCGCAGTATGTATGAGGAGGGACTTGCTGACAGGTTCTGTGCGCTTCCTTCCATAACTTTTGCTACTGCTGCACATTTTTCATTTTCGTTTTCATTTTCATTTAATATTTATGATTTATTTATGTGCGGATGTTTGTTGGCTGTTCTCATATCGTACGAGAATTTATGCTTTCCGTTTTGGCTTAAGCCACTGCAGGGTGGCCCGCCCAATGGGCCAATATATTCCAAACCTGAGCCAACAATTTCACAACAATTTCATGCGCTGCTTAGCACAGGAGCTCATGTCCAGGCTACTTATTATGCAAATGTCTAGCCTAACTTGAAACTTGACCACAATCGCATTGTTGTCTAGCTCAACCTTAGAGTAATGATAACAAATTGTAAGTCCCTGTACTAAAGAAAGACCATGCCATAAAAATAACCTCAAGCAATGAGTGAATTAAAGAGAGCAAAGGTGCTTGTATGTTTAATATGTAAGCAGCACGAAGTGAATTGATTTTAACTGTAATTTTAATATAGTTACCTCATTGCAGTTTATCATCTCTGGTCAACATTTATACACTGTTGTCATAATAGTATATATACTTAATATAGCTTTGGTTATTTAATGGACAACGGCAAGAGTTCTTAATGCTCTCATTTGTTTTTTTTTTATCTAATGTTTTTCATTGCAACTTTTTCAATTAGCCCAGCCCAGTGGCATTAGCCTTATCGGAAGCTTTAGCCAGGCTAATTGCCTGGGGAGCCGGCACTAAACCAGTACCAGATAAAGTTTTTGCACGTGTCTGCCGACAGGTGAGTGCCCCAAGCGGCCAAAGTGTTGTTTGTACTTCTGCCTTTCGCCCACACTCACACTCACACTGCTCACTGTTTTTGCTCACCTTCTATAATCGATATTTATTTATTATGTGCATTAAAATAAATATGGCAACACGTTAGCTAGAAGTAGTAGAAGTGAAGTGAGAAATGAGAGTAGTGACTAGGTGATGCTCTAGGTGATTCTGGTATATTGATGGCTATCAGTCAAATATTTATTTAGGTTTTTATTAAGTATACTACTAATTCTTTAGATTGTTCAACTACAATTTGTATTAAAAGTTATTCAGATGTCGTCTCCTCATTACTGTCAGTATAGTATTTCATCTACTCTCTGTCCAAGTCATATCCGCAGAACGATATTGTTTTTAGTTCAGTGTAAGCCCTACAGTTATAGCACACATTTCATGAAAAGTAAATATAAATAAAGCATGTGGGTTATGTGCTGCAAATTACTCAACATCCATGGACTGTCAGAAGTGTGTATATGTAATAGAAAAGTAAAGCTCATATTATATTTATATTTGTCTCAACTGGAGGCCGCTCTGCCGTTGCTTGCCCGCGGCTGACCGATGTCAACTGCTGGACAACGAGACATTAACAAAATTGTTCGCCTTCAAGTGGGAAAAGACAACGGAAATATTTTGCTGCTGCAGGAAGAACCACTGACCGGGACGAGAGCACAATGCTCGAAAGTGGAAATGGCAGCAAAAAAAAGAATGGGTAGAGTTGAGCACACAACAAAAATTCCAATAAATTCAATGCGACACAACAGACACATGGGAGGACTTTAGGGCATGTCACAGCAGCCAACAGACAACAGAGAACAGACATCGAGACAACAGACAACAAACTGCTGAATGTGCGGGGGGGCTCTGTGGCTGTTTTTTTGGGGAGTCTCTTTGTTGCTGTTTGTTAGTTGTTGTTGTGTGCTGGGAATGTGTGGCAAAGTTCAAACCTTTGACATTTGTGCGCTGGCATGCATTACTCATACGCAGCATGGTCTGAGGCAATATGAACTAACTTTATGGCAAATAGCTGCAGAGCTTTACAAAGTTTTCCAATATACAGAGAGAAGATGCTGCTGCTGCTTATAAATTTAATGAAAATCTGAGCTAATAGTTTTGCCAGCACATAAATAAAGTTGTTGCCATCGCCTTGCAGCACTTTTTAAAATATGTTTTCCGCCTGCGTTGCTCCTTCTCGCATGTGTCACAATTTATATGCAAACTTATCAACGTCGCCATGTCTCCAAAGCAACGTTTGCATGCATGTGCTGAGAAAAAAAATAGAGAAACAGATTCAATGTGTTCTTAATTCCCAGCACACACTGTATAGAAAGTGCTATAGCTCAGTCTAGGTCTCCAGCTCCAGCTCCAGCTCCTACTCCTACTTTCTCAGCTTGCCTTTGATAGCGCCAGACGGCAGGCAACCGGCGACATAAGTTTGGGGATTTTTATTTGCCGTCTGCCGGAAAATATTGCTCGCAGGCTAACACATGACAAACGGAGCCGTTTGTCACTAGCAATATGGCATCAAGATAGGGCAACAGCCGAAGGAGTAGCCCTTCCACTCCTCTTAAACCTTCAGTTTAAAGTCTATTCTTTTTTTCTAAAAAAAAAAATATGTATGAAAAAATTGTAATTATTTTTTTGTTCATTTCTTTAGGCAAACAACAAGGCTCCGTCGGTAAACTTTGAGTGCTGAAAAGTTGCCGTTGTTTGTTGTTGTGTGTTGTATTTGAGTTGTTGTTACTGTTGTTAACTTGCAGTTAAAGTGGTACTCTAGAGAGTATCAACAATAGTTAAGTGAACATAAAGTCGTTAATATGGCTTTCCAACTTGTTGATTACGCTGCTTAAAAATTGAGTAATTGATGCACAAATGTGTACAAAGAATCAAAGTATTTTAATTGTAAAATTCTTTAAAGCACTTTAGAGTTTATTTAAAAATTTTCCAACTTCTTTTACAATAGAGTATTGCAGCTTATATTACATGTGTTTATATCAAAATTTTGATTTCAAAGAAGTATGCCATCAGTGAGTTTTATCACGTTATGTATTAACATTCCCAAAAGTTGCTTTTGCTATTTTATTAACCCGTTTACTAATTAAAATTCCCCTTAATATAAAATATCTAGAGAATGTCTCGTCTCATGCCTTGCAGGGTTATTTCACGAGGTGCGAAAGTGAAACATGTAAATGAGCGCGACACCCACTGTCAATTATGCGGCAGCCATTTTTGTGGCACACACAACTATTTTGCATTTCAAATGCACACAATACGCATTACGCATACGCAATGTGTGCCAGAGTATTGAGTTATGTAAAGTATCCAAAAAGGTATTGTCGAGCTGCTTACTTTGATTTTGAGTTGCCCAAAATAAATCATTTTCATTTTGCTGTCAGTTTCGGCATATATTAAATTTTATAAAAGTCAGAGTCAATTTCAAAGGTGTGTGGCATCATATTATGGGTTTAACAGAGCGTGAGCTTAGCAGCAAATGCTTAAAATCTGTAATTTCAACACTCACCAAAAGGATCCGATTTTGTTGTAACACACAAAAAAGCATTCGCCTTCAAATTAACATACAAATGTGCAGATGATGTTGCTTCACACTCAGACTCAGACCCTATCCCCATCTAGACATTCTACATTTAATAAGGATTACAACAATGGAGAATTACGTTTAATGTTAGGTTCTTGCTTGGCTGAATTTGCATTAGCAGCTCTGTTCATCTGCCTGACTTCACACACAACTAAAACTCAACTCGACTCGGGTTGATTTCTATTATAAAATAAGATAAAATAGAATTGCCGAGTGGATGGATGGATGGACGGCTGGGAGTGGAAGTGGTGGAAAAGTGAGAGATAACAGACAAACAATGGCAACAAAACTCAGCTTAAGTAGTTCTGCTCACTTCCACGCTTGACTTGGCACTTACTTGGCCTCTTGCCCAACAGATAGATATCTGTTCTGTTTAAGTAATACCTAGGTGCATAAGCTAATGAATATATTCAATTGTATAGTTATATTACATGTTTAATTGAGTTGTAGTCGAATACCTAAATAGGCAGCTATTTTGAAGGTACTCATACTTGGTTATACAAGCAAGCTATTTACGCTAATGAGTGCTTATATCATGCACACGCATGAGTGATAGAGGTATGTATAAACAAAGAGAGAGTTGGTTTGGTTGAGGGGGTGGTTAAGTACTTCATATTGATGGTGATGGCACTTGTGGGATTATGCGGGTTGCACAATCGATATTTACACACAAAGAGACAAGCACACACACGCCCACACATGAAAGCTATACTTCAAATAATACAGGTATATATAACATTGTGTAATTCTGCATGTATCTATCTATCTGTGCACATTCACTAAACGACGACCTGTGTTTTAGGCTTTATGAACATGCTCGAGCTGCAGCTAATATGTACACTTATCGCAGTTTAATTACTGCTCCCAAAATAGTATTGATTGCCTCTTAACAGCCGTTAATCGTTTATCATTGCCTGACAACGATATCTGATTGCAGTTTAATCAATTTAGCGAAGCAAACAATTAGCTTCTAAATCACTTTGGAATGTGTGAGTTGGCTAGGGCATCCTTTAATCGACTAACATACATTTTAATTTCATTTTACTATACACTAAGTAAAGGTCTCCAATTCTAGGGCATCTTCTAGTCGACTAGCATACTTTTTAATTTCATTTTACTATCCACTAAGTAAAGGTCTCAGTTAAGCCGTTTGTTAATTGCGGAAATGCTGCCCATTCCAGGCACAACTAAGTGTACTCATGCTCTGTTTGAAGTGCATTTAAATGCTCGGGCCATTAAACACACAGATTATGCTTTAAATGCAACTGCAGTTCAACACTTTTTTATGACCATCATTGACGTTCGTTCTGCCCAACGGAAACGGCAAGAATTTAATGCAGCCAGCGAGTGAGCATTTTGTCACACTCGTATGCGTGCGAGGCAGAACGAATAAGTGCACTTAAATGAGTGCAAAAAAGTGAAGGATGCATTCCACTTTCTGCTGCCAGTTGCAATTGAAATTGTTCAGTCATTAGGGCCTACAATTTAAATTCATATGCTCGTTGAATAATTCATATAAATCAGAGAAATCATTTCGCAGTTAAACCAGTTGTAATCATTCATTGTGATTACAATATTACTCATACGCCCTGTGGAGCGTAGTGAAGTCTCAAAACCGTCTACAACTAGTTGCAATCATTCATTGAGATTACAATATAACTCATACGCCCCGTGAGACTCAGTTAAGGCTAATTTCAAACCACCCACAGCAAAGCTTTTATGTTCTGCTTCTTTTTCGTTGACTAGTTATATCGTTTAAATCAACATTTTGCTGATATTATGCTTTTCAAATTAGTTTTTGATTAGACCAATATATTAAACGGTGAATTTATGGCACGCAAGCAGAAACATTTTACATTTTAATGGTTTGGTTTTGTTGATTTTTATGCTGTTATTTTTTTTCTCAGACGGTCACGATTTGCTTTGTTATGAATAAAAATGTGCGCGAAATACCAAAACTTTATTTCCAAATTGAAAAAGTTCCATAAATATAGAGATACATGTAAAAAAAAAACCGAAAATAAAGTGGATGAAAAAGTTCTCTGCTCGTTGCCTTTCATTTTTCGCTGTGGTAATTTTTTTTTAGTTTTGATTATACCCTGTAATCAGGGAATCGTTAGCAAAGGAGTATAACTCATACAGACTACAGTTAATCTGTCATCAATCACACACAAATCTCTTTTATACTTTCACTTCCACAATGTTTAAAATTACCTTTCTATATTTTTAACCGGAGTATCTAATAGTCAGCTTCTACTCGAGCAGAGCATCCTTCCCAACTTTTTTTTTGGCTTTCCAACTAAACTCAATTTACTAGTAGTGTGAGTGTGGTTAAGTGTGGATGTCTCTGTGTGAGTGTGTGTGTGTGTGTGTGAGTGTTAGTGTCGGCATAAAGTTTACTACTTTGTGAAAATTTCATGTCTGTGGCACTCGATAGCGGCCACAAAAATGTATATCTATGTCTGTACAAGGTACGTGAATGTGTGTAGAGATATTGCCCACACAGCGAACGCTTTAACTATTGCCAACTTATGTGTAGAGTTAGAGAGCTTGGGGAAAGTTTTGTATGGATTTAATAGAAACTGTGATTGCCGATGCAGAGTTCAGTTTTGTTGGCAAGTGCACTCAAGTGCATAAGATGGGATCGTGCACCGTTAAAGAGGATTTCAATAGAATGACTCATGATAACAAGTTATTCGGTAAACGTATTTAAATTAATTATTTACATGTACATTAGCAGATATTGTGTACTAATGAGTTCTCTTACAACTGTGTGTATAATTAATTTCACTTGTCTTGGCTTATTAATTAAACACTGAATATCCATTATAATTACTCGAATTTCATTCATTAATTAAGCTTTAACTCGGCGACTCATGCATGTGACTCTCGTGTAATATTATTGTAATTATTCGGTCTTTGTGTAATTTGAACTCAATTATGATATTTTTAACTTAAAAACGTTCGGTCGAAACCAAAGCAATGGCTTGCATAATTAAAATTTTGGCCAAAAGCTCATAAATGCGCTAATGGGATTTTAAACCGTAACACAAAGGCGCACATAGTATACATATATATGTGTGTGTGTGTGTGTGTGTGTGGCATACAGCGTAATCAAATTAGATGTTATATCCTGTTGCATTTGGCCACCATCGAAAGGGAATCGCGTGGATTTTGAGGTAGCAGCCACAAAGCCAAATTTTGTTGTTACACTTGCAGGCATGGAATTTAATTACGAGGACAAACACACTCACACACCGGCACACACACATTCATATAATATACATAAAAATTGTAAAAGTGACCACAGTGCAATGGCGCGCATTTGTGGTTTTGCGTTCTGCTTGAAAATTATATTTTCCTCGGGCTTTAAGTTGCATTATAAATGTAGAGAGAATTAAATTCGGTTTAAGCATTTTTAATACCATTTCTCTATCTAGATTTGATTGCATAACGTCAGTGCTCGCTTTTTGTTTGGTGGCTAAAAAAGAGAAGTCAACTGCTTGGCGAGTTAATGCAATGAGTTAATGCAGTTTCTGACCTCGTTGGATCATTGGCATTTCTTATCTCTCGCTATCAATCTCTTTTGATTCTTGTGCTTTGCGCCACACTAATGCAATTTGCGCAAATATCTTTTATTCATATTTAATCCACTTTATGCCAATTCCATTCTCAAACCAAGGCATCTGCTGGCAAATGCCTTCAGCCTCCATTCTGTATCCTCCATCCTCTATCCCCATTGTGCTCCACGTTGTCAACGTCGTATTTGTCGACTTCCTGCCTGTTCTTTGGCTGGGTTGGGACTTGGTCTTCGTCTTGGTCCTGGCTTGGCCTAACTGCCATCTGACATCTGCAGGGCCATGTAATTGGCATTCGAGTCAAGTGCAATTTTGCAAGTAACTTGGTGCCGGCACTCGACACACCCGCGCAGTCGGAGGGACGTCCACAGTTTATTGCGGTAATGGTAATGCAACAGGTCAGCTCGTTAAAGGTAATTTTGCACAAATAATGCTCATGACTTCATTCCACTGCCAACTGCCAACTCTATCTTCATTTCTATCTCTTCTCTATTTCGCTGGCACTTCGCGTTTCCTTTTCCGTTCGGGCCATATAACAAACCATAGTATACTTTTATGCGCTGCCGCTTTAAACTTGACTCTCAACTGCATTGTGGCTATTATCTATGCCTTTAAGCTGTGACTTTTGGCTAACACCCAGCGTTTTGTTGTTGTTGCTCAGCTATTGATTTTGCCAGTCAAGTGGCCTTATCAGCACTTGAGCCTGGCCATTGCCCATCGGCCATCGGCCATTGGTTATGCTCAATTTGCATAAGTGCACGCTTAGTCAGCGTTAGTTATCGCTTCTTGCTTCTCGCCTTGCTTTTGCTTTGGATTTTGTAATTCAATTACTTGGGCATTTGTCTTGTCTCCCGCACTGGCATAAATCATTAGCGACCAGTGAAGCGCACAAATGCTCTTTGAGATTTATGGCTCTTACCTTTTTGTTACCGTTGATTACATGAGCTGGCTTTTATTACACACTTGATTGCATGTACACAATAATATTTTGAATAATTGAGCATTTCCATCCATCAGCTGCTAACGAAGTTTAGACTATAGACAAGAAAACAGAAACAATCAAGCCGTGCTGATTGGCATTTGCTGAGGATTTACTACATACTATATTTTGTGCAAGGGAATCTGACTAGAAGAAGAGGATATTACTTTTCTATATATACATATATACGGACATGGCTGATCAGAAAAATATATACTTTATGGGGTCTGCCATGTCTCCTTCGGCCTGTTACATTTCTGAGTTCCACAAACTTAATACTTTTGTACATTTTTAAAGTGCAGGGTCTACAAAAATTATCATAAATTTTGTTCTAGTTCCTAGAACTTGTTTAAGAATACAACTTTCTAATGTTTCGAAGTGGTTTTCTTCTATAAAGGAATCTAAACAATAATTCATATGAAATTGCACTTGATTATGCACAATCATCGCATGCTTTTGGTTTAAACTCGCTCTAATACTGATTCGTAGAAGCATCACTTCACATTCAAGCATCACCAGCAACTGACCAACCCCTCCGCGGTTCTGTGGCAGTGGCACATTGCTGTGGCATTGTTTGCCAGTTAATTCGCATTTGGTGTTGCTGTTGTCGCTTCTGCTGTTGCTGCTGCTGCTGTTGCTGCTGCTTTGAATGCTAATCCGCTTAGGGTTGCCATGGCACCGCTAATCCCGTAAACTAGCGGAGAAATCATCAGCATCAGCATTGCTGTCGATTGTCTAAGGTAGACGGAATGGGAGAGCTCTTTAGAGGCTTACAGCTTTATTTAACATATCTAATGAGTTGGCTTTAATAACTTTAATATTGTTAATTTTATGCCGAATTAAAAGTTTGTTCATTATTTTCGGTGGGAATCCTTTGCAGCTGCCGGACACAGCTGAGCTGTCAAAATTGCCTTAATTGGGGCTAACGAAATTCGTTGCCAGCCACGCCCACGCCATACGCCTCTCTAACTGCCCCTCTAACGGCTGTGGTGCTTCTGGTCTGTCCTGTTGCCCTGGTGCTTTTGTTTGTTTGCTTGTCTGCTTGACTGGCTGTTTGTGCTTTGCTGTTGTTGATGTTGTTCCTTATGTGCTTCTGCTTGTATCCAGCATTGTGTGTGCGCGTGCTAATAATCGATATTATTTTGTTTTCTTTCACAGGCAAAAGTTTTCAGCGGCTTTTCAATGGCTGCTGCGCATAGCAGTCGCGCCATCAGCATTTAATTTTATAGCACTTCAAGCTGAAATCTTATACATTTGCATTTTACTTTAAAAGCAGACGGCGTTGGTATCTGTTTTCCCATTTGTCTCACTTATTTGCCAGTCCTTTATGGCCCTGAGCTTGTTTTAATTGCTCTGAAACTACTCGAAGCTGACTTTGGGTGTCGTCGGCATGCAGAAGGCAAGCAAATTAAAGTGGCATTTTTGTATTTCACACACACCCACCAACACTCCCAGATACACACACACACACACACACACACTCTCGATCCTGCTCAATGGCTTCGCTGTCTTCGTTTTTGCCTTTTGCTTCCTGTAAACGTTATTCTGACCTGTCGTTGACGTCGCTTCCTAAGCTTCCTGTACGCTTTTGCTCGTTCTAAACACCCTGGGGAGTCAGGCCTGCCACGCCCACATGTACACTCGTGCATATGTTAGCATTTATGGGCGTTCAAAGCCCTGGAAAAATCTAAAAAAATTTCTTGCACCATTTTTTTTGTTAACGTTCTTTGCTCGACAAAAAATACTTTAGCCTGAACTCATAAAAATTGGTCATAAGTTGTGGACGTAACTGCAGTCGGCCCAGAGGCCGAGCTTTAGTCCATATCTGGCTGTGCTTTTCTTTCCTCCCCTCTGTGTATATTGGAGGCAGACATGCGGCTTAGTGGTGACTGTTTTTTGAGCCGCCGTCGTGACAATGGAGAGAGCTGCATAAAAAAGAGAATAACTGCATGGCGGGTTGCATCCCAAAATCCAAATTGAATTTTTTCCTTTTTTTTTAGCCACTCGAGCTTTATGCCCTGCCCAATTTATGCAAACGCATTCTCGGCGGCTCAAGCACGTTCTACGATTACCGGACGAGGATGAGCGCTGGGGAAAAAAGTTGGTCACTTCCATGACAGTTTTGTTCCGGGCTGTGGGATAAGCCAATGGAAATTGGTGTCACAAATTCAGCTAAATATATGCAGGAAGATGATCAAAAGACGTAACGCTGTTGCATTTCTATGAGTGACATTATTTGTAGTAAAATATATTTACATATTTAAAGAATTCTTCCACAATTTTTAATTTAGTTTTCAACTGCTAGTCGAACGCGAATTTAAGTGCAGTCAACTAGCTGCTGTTTCAATTACCTCAACATTTTTATTTCAAACTAAAAATGTCAGACGTCAGCAGCTCCCATTGTCACAATGTGCATTCTTTCTGCTCGCTTGATGCTTGGGGACAGGCAAAAAATAAAATAGAAAAAAATAACAGAAAGGGGAAAAACATTGTAACCAGAGAGACAAGTGTAAGGTTTTAGCCAATGTTGTGAAATGAACAAAAAGCGAAAAGCGAAAACGAAAAATAAAAATTCTTTTCATTTACACCATTTGCGTCTGGCAGCTGAAACGGAAACGGAAATGCAATGCCATTGTGCTGCGTTCCACTTGTTGTCGTTGTGTCTCTTGTCTCTTGTAGCCATCTTCTGTCACTGAAAGCAAAACATTTCCGTTGTGCTTTGTGTGACACACTATGCTCCTATAGGCATAAGGATCAATGCATTTGATGGTAGCATAAACTCTTGTTATTGATATCAATGGATTAGCCTGTCTGCTTGGCTAAACTTTGACAATATTTTGTAGTAAATTGACTAAACATATTGGCAACTGTTCCGAGTGATATGCATCTCATATTTAAAAGTTTATTATGGTAAATTGCAATAGCTTTTGGTCAGATTTTCTGTACAAAATAAATACACATAAAGTTGCATTTTCTTTGAAAGCTTTTCATCGGATTAAAATGCAAAAATCCAATTTGCTGAAATCCAAATTGGCAGTCAACCAAATTCAGCATATCAATCAGTTGCTGTTGCAGACTACTCTCTGCATCTCATTGTGGTCGAGTTCACATGTTGCCATTGAGATACATTCACTGCATACACGTAATGTATCAATCTGTTTTGTGGTTCATTTGTGGAAGGGGGGAAAGAGAGTTTTCTATTAGCCGAGAGTGAATAGATTAAATTAGCATTTTTCTGTATAGCCAAGGGATCTGCAATACCAACATGTAGTATGCTATGTACTCTTTACTGCATACATTTGCTTAGATGGGGAATGTTTTCATTTATTCATATCAGTTCTCGGGAATTTACTCAAATTTCATAACTCCATTGTTAGGTATTGTTGTGCTTTTGCATTAAATCTTTGGCAAATGCTTTAAATATGCATACTTTTGTAATTAAAATTGTCTGGCGAGTGCTACGTCAGCGCAAAACATTTTCAGCTGCCTCAATTAGTGCCAAGGCGTGGCTAACAACGGCCAGGACCAGACCAGCCCAAGCACGTAGTCTGCCAGTGAGATCTCATTAAAATTAAAAAGCTCAGCAGCGCTCCTTGCGCCCTCACGCCGAGAGCAGACAACACAATTCATGGTTTGAGATTGGAAAAAAATGCGCATGGCCAACATGAGGGTGATTCTAGCTAGGTGAACAGAGGGGAGCTTAAAGAAAGGGGCAAGCAACACTTGAGGTCACAGGACAGGACAGGCCGGCAGGCACAATTTAATGATTGAAACACAGTACCAAAAGTCGAGGCGACACTATGCAGCAA
This sequence comes from Liodrosophila aerea, assembly GCA_035045005.1. Lineage (NCBI taxonomy): Eukaryota > Metazoa > Arthropoda > Insecta > Diptera > Drosophilidae > Liodrosophila > Liodrosophila aerea. The sequence goes on from JAWNNL010001066.1 coordinate 1,646,108, forward strand.
CTGTCTACACTCTCATAGAGAGTCTAAGTGCTTTTACGCCCTGCTGCAGCCTTAATTAAAACACAATTTGAAGGCAAACACCAAAGCAAGCATTGGACATACCCGGACATCTATTGATTTGGCCAAGAAATTGCTGAGAGTGCAGCTTATTGTTGTGCTCTGATGGAGCAACTCACATGCCTCTAAGTGGTTTAAAATTGTGCCACATTCAGCAAATTTGGTAAATGAGAGACTACTCGTTAGTCAGCAGAGGCAAAGGTATATTTACAAGTTGATTTGACTCATGATAATTTATTAATTTCATACCAACTCTGTTGACAATGAGAAACCATAAACTAAGCAGAAATGTTGCTAAATGGAAATTCACTTGAATTCAATTATAACTGCGTAGCATAATTAAGATAAATGGCATTTGCTAGAGCTGCTTTAATTTAATTAATATGCAAAACTGTCGTAATTTGCATTCAGCAGCATAGTCCAAGTAATGGCTAAAGTTTTTTCCCATAAAACAGGCAAACCAACTGTCAACTGATTCTCTCAAGTGTCCGAAACTGCATAATATCTATGTGCAGTTGTGCATAAATTTTGAGAAATGAAACTGTGTATATTATTAGAAGGAACCAAAGCCATATTTTGTCTCATACCATACTCAACGTCATCTCTCTTCCCATTCATTTCAAGTTGTTTAAATATAAATTCAATTTCAACATGCAACAATAACTTTAATTACATGTAAATTCAATTGTGTATAAAACAGAATTCGTTAGCTATTAGTACTAGTAGTTGTAGTTTAGTTTTAGAACGGAATTATTTTCACACAGTTAAATAAATCTCCAACACTACAGACTATTTATAACATTGTCAGATATTTTGGCAACAGCAACAGCAGAAGCAAATAATTTACATTCATAAAAGGTCGAGTGGTATTTCTGGTTATATTACTAGCAATTATGACGACCACTGTACATATGCATGTAGTGTTTGGGTTTGTATTTGTTGCAGCTGTTGTTTCCGAAATACAAACATTCAAATTGCCCACAGTCCCCATACAAAGCGGTAAATTCAACCGTGTAGAAAGAGGGACCCCAGATCCACTCATAAATTGTTTGTTTCGTATTTCAAATCGTGTTTATTTAGCTGTAAATTGCATTGCACTATAGTGTGCTTGGCATTATCCCTTCACTCGCATACTCGTGCCCATTAGTAAAGTTTTTTAATTTAAATTTCACAATATTTAATTTAAAAGTTTAATCGTATTCACCCTAAGCTCTAACCTGTCTACTCGTTTAGAGCTAATATGCTTTTCTGCCTGAGAAAGTACACAATTGAAATAATTGGAATTAACAATTCAAATTCACAGTAAACGACCAATGAAATTAACCAGAGAATGAATACATACTGAGTTGTTGATTCAAATTACCTGTATAAGTAAATAATTGCAATATAATTGACTTAGATTTGCTAACATTGAATTAAGTATGCCAACAAATGCAGAAACGCTGTTCAAGACAATTGACAGGAAAGGGAAAAGTTTATCGCATGACAGCGATAATCAATTTACACATATTTTACAGAATTTACCAATATTATTTTTATATTTTTCTTTTTTCGATTTTGCATTAACAGTAATTGCATTTGGGTTGCAGCAGGGCAAACAGCATGATTAACGTCATCGGATTGCTGGCCAAAATGGATACGGTTGCGCATATGAAGTATACGCCATGTTGGTTATAAAAATTTCAACGATTGGTCCAACTGTCTGGCCGTTGGACGGTTGCGAGAGTGCCCTTTGCCTCCTCCTGAGCAGCAGTCAGCCGTGTCATGATTGTGATAAATGACGTAAAATGATGCCAGCGACAACTACTCGTGCTACAACTGCAACAGCAACATGAGGCACATAACAACGACAACGACAACAACAAAAACGAAAATGACAACAACGACGTTGTCGGATGTCGCTCAGACTGGCACGAGCTGATGCTGCTGTTCCTCTGACTGACTGGACAGCTGCCTGTCTGTGATATTTCTTCTTTTTATACATATTTTCCCTCTACAATTTGGATGTTGTTGTTGTTGTTGTTGTACTTACTACTATACGGAATCCTGTAATTTCAGGCCATACAAAATGCAGGCTGCAATTTGCTGGCTTCATCGTCGTTGACATTATTGAAGAAGCAACTGCAAAAATGTGCACGTTATTCAGCTGCTTTTCCATTTGTTTGCTTTAACGAAATTGAATTTCATGTTGGTTTCCATCATCCTCCCTCCTCCCTTATCCCCCTCTCCCCCTCTCCTACTTGCCTTCCATTGCACCTGACTGAGTTAATATATTTTCAGCTCGTGTCGTTGCGTTAAGGCAAACACCAAGACACGAAAAATCAACTTGCTGCATTTACCGATTGTGCAATTAAATAAGCAAACATCCAGGGTATGCGCCTTAATTAAAATGAAAAGGCTTGGCAGCTCAACATATTTACAGTTGAGCTACCACCTGCCGAACGCCACCTCCCGCCAGGTGAGTGTCTGGTTTTAGTGTGTAAACTTTTCGCCAACTTTTATACAGCTACGTGTAGTAGTTGATAAGCCATAGTGCTGCTGCTGCTGCTCCTAATGCCGCACGAAAATGAGAAAATGAAAAAGAATCTGCACGAGAATGAAGCACAAACAGGAAGTACAAGAAGCTACTGCTATTGCTGCTCCTGCTGCTGCATGAAAACGAGCACATTGCAAAAAAGAAGCCGCGATTACAGCTAAGTGGAGCGAGCTGCATTTACCAAATTGGTTGATAATACACCTTAACTGGCAAACTGGGGAAACTAGCTAAACTAAGAGAGAAGAAAACTCGACACAAAGTGCTGTGCTGCAACTTGTGGCAGCGAGGCAACATAAATCTAACCAAAATGTGGCTGAACACTCACTCAGGTAACATTCATTTAACACCGTGCTTGAGACTACCTTTTTTGCATGAGAATCACGCCCGTTAATTGAAATATTTATGTTATTTATGTTTTTGTGGGGTGAACATTATTCTTGGCACTAGCCAAGAGTTATAACTGGAAGTGGAGTTGAACTGAGAAGAGTCGACTGGGGTAATGCTCTATAGTCTGTAAGTGGCAAACTATTAGGAAATAATATAATAATAATAGGAAGTAACAACAAGTATTTTATTATAATTATAAGAAGCATTATCATTGTATGACAAATCATATATGTTGATGACAAATAACAGAATAATAAGATTAGGAAAACGTTGCAACATATCAGTGCTAAATCAAAACTTAACGTAAATCTTAATGTAAAATTTAATCTAATAATCTGATGGCAATTTATCTCAAATCACTGATAATTTTAAAATAAAATGTTAGGTTTATGTCGCTTGCAATAAGTATTTATCAATTTTAATATTTAAAATTTTAACAATAAATTAAATTCTATTAGTAATGTAGTATGTAGTATGACTAGAACTGTCATAGGAATGCAGGTTTGCTTTTATGTAAGCAAAGAGCTTGTTAAATTATTTATTTTAAAATTATTTAAAAATATTTGAATAAAAATATTTGAATAATAACTTTTATATAGAATCTAAGAATCTAAGTTTCTTTGTCTACTATTTGCTATTTTCTCATAGAGTATTTTATTTGCTCTGTCAATATATAAACAAGCAAAGCATAAATCATTAATTACAATTTATTGCTGGCAATTTGCACCTGACTAAAGGTAATTTATGTCACCAGCTAGCTATTTTATTCTAAGTTCGATGGTAACACAGACGTACACAATCACACACACACACACACACACACATTTATACAGTCAGTAGAGGAGCTTGGCAAGCTCCTGGCCTTAGCCTGGCCTTATAAAGTTGTTTACTTCCTGCACGAATCGATAGTCGAAGCAGGGAAAAACAAAGGCCACAAAAAGTATCGTTGTCAACCAATATTTATTGTTTGTGGCACATTCAATCTCTAATTTGTATTGGCAACCATTGAGGGCTGCTAAGTGCCGCTGATTGTTTTTTGGGACACTGAAATCAGAGAGCCACAAAATACTAGTTAAATTCGGGCTAAAATAAATAAGCTAATGGAAATTTCCTTTAGAGTAATTATACTAATCATTGTTGGTTATTCGATAGCAATTTCTTTTACGAGTAAATTTTAAATTGAATTTATAGCAAATTTCCTTTGCTTAGAAATGAAATTAAATTTGCTCTGCTTTGAGTTCAAATGCAACTGAAATAAGTCTTAAATACGTAATGTAATTGTGCCACAGTCAAACATGCGAATGAATATTTAATGGTTGTATAATCAAATATATATATATAGTATATATGTATTTGTTCTGCAGTGTAAAATTTGATAATGCATAAAATGATTTCATGTTATTTCATTCCATTTACGAGTATAATATGCATAACATTTCCCTATTTTTTATCAACGCTTCACTTGATAGAATATCATTTTAGTTTATATACAAAGGAAATGCAAACTTTGCCATTGTAGTGTGTATTGTATGTGTATGTGTGTGTGTTGTTGTTGTGTTTGCAATTGTCATGAATATTGCAATTATTTTGGCTGTATCGCCCATGTGTCCACATTTTGTTTTTGCCTCCAAGCATTTGCTGAACAAATGTTTGTGGCCTCAACTGGCACTGTGTGTGTGAAGCTATGGGTGTGTATGTGTGTGGATATTGTAGTTGGTGTTAATTTGATATTTTATTTATTGTTATGCAATATTTAGTTTAGTAATTGTGTTTGCACTTTTACTAACGTTACGTTACGCTCGTTAAAATAGTTTTCTGACTCTGCTTTAATATCAATTGCATTTAAACAGTGTCATAAAATGTTGTTTAATATGCGTTATGTTTGTATAAATATAAATAGTATAAACATAAATGCAAATAGTACGTGCTCTGTATGTTTGCATATTTAGAGTTCATTGTTCCCATTAAAATTACTCATTGTGGCCATAGAATCTGAAACTGTTGGGTTCTCGGTTAAATGAGGTATACTACAGATTAAAGTTAGTACAGTAGTGTGAAATAAAGGGTATTACACATTGTTTTACTGCTTAAGTTAACTATCAAAAATGAGTTTCTTTTTTAAAAATAAAATTTCTATTTAAAGAGATTATTTTATATTTTACTTTTGCTTCTCCCGCCAGTCGAAACTCTAGCTGATCTTTCAATTCCTTGCTTGAAGTTATGGTAGAAGCATAGAATTACAGGGTATTTAGAAGATGTAATACTTTTAGTTAAGAAAGTAATTTTAATGTTTTATATTTACTATTTAGAGTCAGCGTTGTTTACACAAGTATAAAATTAAGCTAAAACTTTAAGATACTTTCAAGTTTGTTATCATTTGTTTCATCTGTGCTGTCTTCTTAGTCTGATTTTTCTTCTCTATTCAACTGCCAGTTTAAGCTACCTTTCTGCTGCATAGTTTAACCTAAATGTTTCGATTTTAAATTAAAAACCAATGAGCCTTCATCAACGCTGAGCTGTCAGCTACTGAAAAGGGTAAACATTTCACTGCTTTTTTCTCCTCAGCGTTTCTTGTGCAACATCAACACGAACGTTAGCTTCGGTTTTGCTTTGTTAGCCGATTTTAGCGCTGAAATGGGGCATTATTTTTATAAGCCCCACGTTGAGCATTGATCGGATCGGGGGTAAAGGGTGTGTGCCTACAGGGCAATGTAGGGTGCACTGCATGTCAAGCTCAGCCAGGCTGATACCAGATTGGGTGTATGCAATTTTTATGGCCAACTGAAAGCGTAACACGATAAAATGTTTTTCGAAATTTTGTTATACATAAACTTTGAATGCCCTGAACCCACAACTTGTCCTTGCTGCAGAGTGTATGTGTGCGAGTGTGTGGGTGTGTGTGTATTGGGGGCCTTTTGCCAATGCAGATACGGGTATTTACCAGAGACTACCGTTAGTCCTTGCTGACTGTGGAGTTAACAAAAGTTTTTGCTGATAGCGCGGCAAAGTTGAAATGTTCATAAATCACGACACCATAAAGTTGTTTTCACTAAAATATATATGCACACCCCTCCCCACAAACACCTAAACAACGTGGCGGAATTTGATTTGCAGGTTTTTAAGACTAATGCTTGAGCTTAGAGAGCCAAGTGCTTGTTGATAAGCCAGTGGCACATTTGACCGGCCAACTGTTTGCTGCCAATTGTGAGGCAAGTTCAGGTGGACAGGTGGGGCAGGGCTTAAGCCAGCGGCTTCTACTTGGCCAACTTTTGTGCTGCAGTCAAGCCACAGGGCAAGAGATTTGCAACAGGCCAGCATGTTGCACTTGCAACAAGAGAGTATTGAGGAAACCTGCACATTGTTGATCTTTTGTGCACATGTAGTTAATGCATGTGCTCATTGTGTCCTTTTGTTGCTTTTGTTCGGGTATTTTGTGCTGACATAAGTAATCTCTGCTCGAAGTCGTCGTCTCTTCCATCTATGTATATAATACCTTGGGCCAGGCCTTTGGCAAATTGATTTATGTGCAGCAAAGTGTTGTTTTCTGATTTTTGGTCTAGTCCAGCCCTGTGTACATACATGTATTTTGTGCTTTTTGTATGTTTGTGGTCATCCAGCAGCCGCAAGGTTTTTATGTACTGTTTGCTAGCTTGACCCACACACAAAGTCCCCAGTGGTATTCGGTTGCTCTGGTTGCGGCCTGCCATTAAGTTGTTAAGTTATCTATGTCGTATCGGCATTTTGTGCGGTTCTTTGGGAAACAAACATTACATGATTTCATTGTATTTTGTTGTAAATGCCCCTGAAATTAGAAATTGCTTGGCCCAAGCCACACACAGATACTTACAGAGTAACCCCAAAGCAACAACAACATCCACTTGGCCCCATGGCCATTGAGACCGCAGTTTGTCTGTCTGCTTGGACTTGCCATCGGTCAGCACATAAAATAAGAGCCAGAATGTACGGTAATAAAGTAGAAACGTGCAAAAACTAGAAAAATGTGGTAAGACGAAATAATAAACAGTGGCGGGAATAGAAAAAAAGTTAAGGAAGCAATGCACAAAGGCTCAGGCTCTTCACAAGCAACATGGAGGGTGAGTGAATAGAGAAACTGAAACTGAAATAAAAATAGAAATACGACTAGGAGCGAGCAACTTCCACTACTTCTACTACTATGCACAACTTTGGCTACGTGCAATTGGAGCTGTTAGGTTTCCTCATGCACACCGGGTTTTTGTGTGGGTTGCGGCTTTTGGCCATAAAGTTTTGGCCTGTTGAAGCGAGGCACGGCATAGGGGTAGTCACGTCTTGTGCTCGAATGGAAAATGTGGTTTAGCTAGAGTTACATAACTCATACTGAGTATTCAACTTTTCATATATTTTTCTTCGACTTGCCACACATTGAGTCACCCTATTATTGCTCTGGTCCTTCTGTGGCAAGTTAAAGCGTCCAGCGTCCTTTGCCTTGGTCAGTGGTAGTAGTCGTAAGTAAGTACGTTAGTTAAACAGCGCCAAGTGCTGTGAGTCAATTACTTGCCATATAACAGCAATCTTGCTGCCACAACCACGCCCACGCCCACAGACTGCATTGCACCTAAAGGACTAGTCTCCTTCTCATTCGTTGATCCCATTTCTGTCTCTATCAGACAACTGTCAGAGGCAACAGAAAATCCCTATTGCATTTGCCAATTGCATTGGCAATATCTGCATTATGATTGTCACTTTAGATGCTTGAAATGCTGATTGAATGGACAGCAATTCAGTTGGAAAGCCGCCTCTTGCATAGACACAGCGCATAAAATACAATTTTTCTAGCACAAAGTCACGCACTTGGCTGTCAAGCATTTCATTTTTCTGCTTTTTGTGCTGCCAATAATTCAAACTCACTGCGATGAATGCAAAAATGTGAGACAAGCCAAAGCTAAAGCTGGAAACCCTGGCTAGGAGGAGGCTAGGTGGAGATGTTGCAGTTGACAATGCTGTGAAACGAAGTGGAATCAAGTCAACTCGACAATGCGCTCCACAGTTGATATGACAGGTGTACAGTGGGTGGAGCTGAATGAATTTAAAATATTCCCAGTCATGCCGGAGATAATGTAACAACCAGCCAGTGCCACTGGTAGTGTACAGCTGGCGCACAGAGCGTATGATTAATGTGTCATTGTTAATTTGTGCAATAAATTTGCCAAACATTTGTTGACCGCTGTCAAAAAGTTTTCGTACATCAAATTATTCATTTCACGTTGTTTAGATGGGATAAATCTTTTAGCAAAGTTAACAGAATGTCGAACAAGCCGAGTAGTTAGTTCATTCGACATTTACGTAGGGTTCAGGAAGTATGTGTGTGTGTGGGGATGGCCGTAAAAGTTTTTAATTGAATTCTATGGAAAACAGTGAAAATGTTGTTTATGAACTGCAAAACTTTAAATGTCGGCATGAAATATTAATGCACAACTTTCCAGCTCTAACTAATTCTGTTTATAAGATTTGCTTTAACATTGAAACATTTTCAGTCTTCAAGATAATGGAAATTTGACTCCATATCCCCAGGTGAAAGAGATCAGTTACATACATATGTGTGTATAAGGCAGAATGAAAGGCAAATCAAGACACGGACTTCAGTACAGAGGTTATCAGAGTTTGCAACTGTGTGCATGTCAATCATGATTGCTAAAACAACGAGTGAAGGCAAGGACTATAGCAGTTACCGTTATGCAGTGCTGCTTGTAGCTCCTGGAACACAGGTAACACAGTTACTTGGCCAACTGCTGTTCGGGTGCTTGGAAAATGAAGCACGTTTTTCATTTAAACGCGTGCTAGCCCAAAAAAGGGCAAACATTTTCAGTTGACATGCATCGAGAGAAAGTTGGAAAGTTACCGTAGGTCCTTCTAGGTCCTTGGCAGTTTTGCCTGCTCCCAATTGGCACACTCGACAAGGCAAACTTTGACAAGGTGTTGACATCAGATACAAAACGATTTGAACTACTTCAAATATGGAAATATGTACTTAATTGAGTTCAGGCTTCAAACTAAACACATCAAAGGACAAAGGACACTTCAGCTACTTACAATCTAGTAAATAGGCAAACGTACTTAAATGTGTAAATTATTGCACAAATAAACTGGCGCATATGACGGCGCATAAATTCTAGTTAATTAATACAATTTCGGCCTCAAATTATCCCATGAAATTGACTGTGAAATTTCAGCTAGTTAAAAATCAACATAATTTAATGCGCTTTTATAAATTTGGCAGTAAATTCAATGAGATCATTATTTTGGAAATCTTTTTCGTTAGTCAAGCGATTATAAAATGATAATATTATTGGAGTATGCAAAGAGATTGCATAGATGACAATTATACAGTACGATGGCCAAACTGAATTATAATAAATAAAGTTCAATTTTTTATAGAATAAGAAGGAATGCTTACTGATGTTCATCGACTGATAGCAGTTTGGGTTCTAATCAAATTCTTCCTGAAGATTATGTTTGTCGATTCCTTTGGATTTTTTTCTTAGTTTTATCGATTATATACGTTTAAATGAGTATCAGTTAAGATCATATTCCATAACTTCTTATCCATTTCTCGTTATTAAAATTCTCCCTGAAGATTATGCTTATGTATTCCTCTAAATGTATCCCTAGTTTTATAGTCTACTGTTTATCTACGCTTAGCTGAATATCAAGTAAGATTGTGAAGATTATGTTTATGTATTCCTCTAGATTTATCTTTAGTTTTATCATCTTTTATCTGTCTAAGCATTTGCTGAATATCAAGTAAGATTGTATGCCAAGTCTTCTTATTATTTTCATATTACTAAAATTCTTACTGAAGATTATGTTTATGTATTCCTCTAGATTTCTCATTAGTTTTATCATCTTCTGTCTATCTGCGCTTAACTGAATATCAAGTAAGATTGTATTCCATCTTTTCATATAATTTTCTCATTACAATAATATTTCTTTTACCTCTTTCATAATTCCTAGTATAAACCAGATCTAAAGCCAAGATGTAGGCTGTTATTCATAGACTTCTGTTGGATCCTACTTGCATCAGCAATAAGTAAAGTGATGATGCTGATTCTGTGGGGTCACTGCCACGCCTCCTCTGCCACAGTTGCACAAAGTTATTAGCTTATGATTTACCCATTTCCAATAGTAAACACTCTGCTGTCTGTGTCTGACAATTGCTGCTGCACTCTAGCAATACTAATTGCACTTACACGATAAAATATGATGTATCAATAGCTGTTAGATACCAATTTCAAATCTGCCTCAGTTGCTCGAACAGGCAGAGTGTGAGGCAGAACATCTAGACTGCAACCTCAGGCCATTATTGTAGTAAATAATTGAATATTGTTTCATCATGTGGCAAAATTTGTGCTGCAAATTTGCTGTGGTTGCTGCTGCTGCTGCTGTTGCTGATGATTTAATTGTTGCTGTTGCAACAGTAGCAGTAGCAGTTGCAGCAGCAGTTGCAGTAGCTTTCTGCTGCTATTGTTGTGGTGTCGCCGGCAACAAAATACAATTGACTTTTAGCTGCATATATGTATAGAGCAATGGGTTTACTGCTATGGCAGCTGGTTATGTGTGTTGATTACACACACACACGCACACACTCACACATTCGCACACATTAAATTGGAGTGCGTGTCTGCATTTCCGTTGCAGCAACTGGCAGCAAGCATTTTGGTGATGTTGTCTTCTGACATTTGCCATTTGCTGTGGTTACTGCTGCTGCTGCTGCAGCTGTAGTTTTGTCTTTAAATTGCGCACATTTAGCAAGAAGTTTTGCCAGTGACTTTGGCTGTGGTGGTGTGGCTGGAGCACCACTTGCACTTTAGATTAATTTAGCGTAAAGCGTAAACTTTGCTAACCACCACCAGCATCACCACATATGAAGAGAGAGACCCCGGAAAAGTTTTTCATTTATACTTGGACGAAATGCATTTGACTTTTGCTTTTGCCAATTGGCATTTTCGCTGGCAAAATGAAGCCATTTAAGCGCTCCATTCGGCTCCATTTTGGCCACAATAATAATCCTTATGCAGGCGAGCCAATTTCGCTTGGCCAAAAGTCATAAACCTTCTGCATGGCTGCTTGTGGCTAAATCGTTATTTATGTGCGCGCGTGAAATGTATAAAAATGTATAAAATTGCTGCCTTTAACAGGCCATAAAGCAGCAAACAGCAAAGAGCAAACTCTAAACTCCAAACAAAGAGGAAAATTTGGTTTTATTTTCCAAAATCCCTGGCGACGTCATTTTGCTTGATTTTCATTTTGTGTGTCACATGTGGAATATTGCGTTGTATTTCTCTCTACACACACAAAACGCATTTTGCCAATCATTGTGTACAGTATTTAAAAATGTTGAACTTGGGGCTAAATAAAAACCCCTTCCCTCCACCCCCTTAGGATAAATTGCCACGTACACAGCTTAGAGAGCTGACAGTGTTATTGTTGTTTGTGTTACTGCTGCTATTGTTGCAGTTTAGTAACATTTATCGCCATTTTGACACACACACTCACACGCACACACACACACACACACACACACACGGACGGGCAACACATGCTTGGCAGCCATTTTCACATTATTTTGTAAACAATTTTAAGTTGAATGGAAAATGTTTATGTTGCTTCTGCTGTTGTTGTTGTTATTGCTGCTGCTGCTGCTGCTGCTATATTGCCTTCGCATGCTGCACCCTATTTAACTTTTATTATTGCCGCTGTTTTTTTTTTTTGTATGCTTTCCCAGCTTATTTCCCGCTTGATGTGATGTGTGTGTGCTCCTTCTATGGGCGCATAAAGTTTCTCAATATGCATTATTAAATTCATTTCACTTGAGCGGTTAAATAAAGTAAACGCACTGATGTTGCTTTCACATTTCCCAAGAATATTACAAACAAAATGTTTCAGGCAATTGCTTTAAACGAGTCTCTTTTATAATAATATGATGTGAATTCAATGGCCATTAGTAGACTGCCACGGACTACCTTTGGTAGGCACTGCCTGCAGAGGTACCAGAAAAAACACTCTAACAACGCACAGAGTTAATATTTTGTATTTTTTTTTGTTTGAGTATAGAGTACACAACTTGTACACATTGAAAAAAATGATATATATTCAAATACTTTACAGATTCTATGTATGTATATAGCGCAAATCCCAAAAATAGTTCCAAATTTAAACCTTATAGAGTTAAAATACAGAGTCAAACTGCATGCGACAGGTGGCGCTTAGAAAGTGGATGAAGCGCCCTCTATTGTTGAAAGTACCTTTTGTTATTTGTTTACTCCCCTGCGTCCACATTGATCGTAACTATTCGCGGATGGGAAGCGAAATCAAACCTTAATGAATATGATTGAATGAGATCTTTTACTCGACTAACCTACTAGTATAGTTTTGATTACAATATTAAGAGCACAGCTTGTTTACTTCCAGCTAAGCTGTAAATGAGTAGTAAAAGATTTGAATTCATATCAACATTTTTCTCTGTGTAATGTTCAATGTGGCATACATGTAATTTGAAAGCCATTGATTGAAGAGGCAAAAAGAACATGTTATTTATGTTTTTTCTCATATTGAAAAACATTGTGCCATGTCTGTTTTTGACGTAGCTTCAATTAAACTGAGTTGCCACGCCCACTTGGTCAGTTACCGCCCGTTTATTGATTGCTGATGCATGGCAACATTACTGTTGCATACTTTTTGGCATGCGCTTAATTACATGGCAGTTACAGGCATTACAAGAGTACGTGGCTGTATGTGTGTGTGTGTGTGTATGAGTGTGAACCATTATGCGTGTGTGGGTGTGTGTGTGTAACTGCTGTATGCGTGTGTCTATGTGCAAATTATGCATGTTACTAGCGTTTAAAATTCTGCAGCAACTCAGGCAAGGCAAACACACACGCTAGCTCTTATTAATTGAACAATTTTTTAGCTCAACTTTTTCTTGTTGCTCATTTTCTAGATTATTATCGCGCTGGGGCTTTTAAATTTCTATTTTTTACCCCTTTTACTTTTTCCACATTTTTGCTTTTCTATTTTTTCCCCACTTTTCCTGTTGTGGACCACAGCACGCGCTACTCTTATTAAACGACGCCCCGTGACAGGGCCTTTGCGTGTTTATAATTCACACTTCAGTTTAATACTCTAACGGGCACAGAATTTACCGTTACATTCTTTGTACAACGAGTTGAGCAAAAAATGAAGCCATTAAATGTGCAGCTGCTTATCAGCAGTTGAAATTGCAATTGCCTGTTGAATGATAGATTTCTATTTGTGGTTAATTACCAAACACCGCCAACACCCCATGTTGCATGACTTTTTTAATTGCTCTACGTAAAATACATATGTATAAATATAAGCATATATGCTCCAGTAGTGACTGCTCAACAAATGAAGACAATTACTTGTGTTAGGGCTACTGATGATGAACAGTTTTGTTCTCAAATTTAAGTTTGGGAACTTGACGATTGAGTATTTTATTCCATGTCAATAGCCTGCATTTGATGTCTCATATATCAAAATTACATGCAGAAATACATGCAATATATTACTGATATACAGGGTCATAATTTTATGATACATTTTTAGAACAAACAAGGAAGCACATCAATTCGAATTTAAATGAAATTGGTCTATGAAATGTAGAACTCTTTGAGGTAGAACTTTTAGAGGTAGAACCCTAAAAGTATGAATTTCTATTGGAGGAACTCTTGAAGGTAGAACTTTAAAGTGGAATCCTTAAAAGAATAACACATGAATGTAGAATTCTTAGAAAACTCTTGGAGCTAAAACTGTTAGAGGTAGAACGCTTAGAGCTAGAACACTTAAAGGTAGAGCCATTAGAGGTAAGGCTCTTGAAGGTAGCACTCTTAAAGGTAGAACCCTTAAGGTTATAACTCTTAGAGGTAGACTTCTTTAAAGCAGATTTATCACGAATCTGGATTCTTTTTAGTTGGAAAAACATTAGATTATAAATATGACTAACATTATAAAAGATGCCTCGCTTACTATAAACTTGAATTCAGACAGAAATTAAACTTTAAGCTGAAAATCAGTTGCGATAGCCAGTAGCAATTTAAGGATAACATAATAATTTCTGAAGACCATCAAGAGAGTACTGCATTAAATTTAAGTATTTACTGATAAATGCTGAAATTGATCCACTTTAAGCAATGTACATGTGTATACTTATTGATAATGATAGTATATATGCCATTAGCAATTCATAAAAATCCATTTCAGTTGAAAATTTCTCAGAATTTGCTCGAGCTGTCAAGGGTTAACCAGGGCAGACGGACCAAGAAGGAGCTTCCATGCCAAGTAGAACCATTTCTAATATTAAATATTTACATAATTGAGTCCTATGCGTGTGTGGTTATTTGATTATGTGCTGCTGCTGTTGTTGTCATGATTTTTTGCCTGGTTTTCGTATCTGTGACACAGACACAGCGGGTTGTCTGACATTTGGCTGGGTTATTTGTTAATCTTTTTTTGTGGCAAGCAGAAAATAAATTCGAAATTTGTTGACAGCTTCAAATTTGTGCCTGCTGGGCTTTTGTCTGTCACGCAGACCCCGAAAATAAAATGAGCAGCCATAAAAACAAAAAGGTCCTGCGGCGCTTCACATTTGTTTATTTATGGCCGTCAAACCCGCAAACAGCAACACAAATTATTTCATTTTTTATGTGCTTCATTTAAATGTACAAATGTTTAGAAACGTTTTGCGCTATTGTAACTGCAACATTTGCATTTTCTCTTCTCCTGTTCCTTTCCTCGCTGTATGTCCTTTGTTCTATAAAAAGCGACACAATTAAAATAAAGCGTGAAATAGTAAGAGAAAATGAAATGTTTAAATGTTTAGTGTTGACACACGCCAAGTGGTGCAAGGCGCAGTGCTGCCGGCTGTTGTGCCACATAAGGTAGCTGCTGCTGCTACTGTTGTTGTTATTGCTGGCTGGCGCTTAGCTCGTTAGGCGCCCATCATGCAAGTCTGTCGTGGCACGTACAAGTGGCAAACACAAAGGCAGCTGCAGCGAGTGTGAAAGGCACTTGAAAACACGACTAATTGGAGCCGACGTTCTTATACATACACACACCCATACGCATACCATAGTAGTAGTAGCTCTGCAGCTTGTGTACTTACATGCCAGAGCACATTACGTATGCGCCGCGTTGTACAGCGCGGGGGACAGCAAAAATTTATGAGCGCCATTGCCATTGGCAGCCAGACCACACACAATTACAAAACTGTCGTCGATTGTTGCGATGTACAAATCAAAGCCCCCATGGCCCTAGTACCTCTACTTGCACAATGGAACACCCAGACGTAAAGAGTCATTACGCCACGGAGTACGGTAGGAAAATTGCTGAAGTAGCGCTAATTGCAAAGCAATCGGAGCACGTGAAACGCGCACTAAATCACAGCCCGATACGAGCAGTGGGGACAGGACATAGATCCCTTAAGGACACACACATGGCAAGAAGCTGTAGTAGGTGGGGCTATCGGCTATCAGCTTAGCTCAGCAGTTAGTGGCATTTGGCACTCGTGTTGCTCTCTAGCAGCTGCTGGTCCGCTGGGACTATGGCCATGTGTCCTGAGCTGCTGATGAAGGTCAATATGCTTACACTTAGCCTGATTTTCTTACGCTGTTGTGTGTTGGTTTTTATTGAGGAGAGAGCATACACAAAATGCGCTTGAACCTTTTGTTAACGGGAGCACACCTTTTGGTTAGTAACCTCTGTCTTATGTCCTCTGTCCTCTGTCCTATGGGCCATTTACTGTTCTGTTCTGCTTGTGTCCTTTTTTGGGGTTTGCCTTTCATTTCGCTTGCTTAACTATTTATGAGCTAGCAATCCCTGGAACGCAGTGCGTCTTTATTTGTGCTGCTACTTTGCTGCCTTCAGGGCGTTAAATTGACTTGGCTTAGGCCCTACACACACATACGCACACACACACACACTCTTGCACACGTGGGACTCATGCATGAACGCACCTGACCTGGCCTGGGAGAGATTGTAAGATGAGCATAGTTGAGCATTAACTGAGCTCTTTGAACTTTAAGGAAGCGAAACTTTAAGACCATTTTGACTGTATAAATTTGTAAAATGCGACTCAACTTCAGTTTAATTTTGGAAATAAAATTTAGTGCTGTCGCTAATTTCATTGCAGGGCTTAAAAGTTCAGTTTATCGTTAGCCAGTTTTACGCTATGTAAGCCAAATGCTTAGCCTTTTTTATCGCCGTGGCCAGTGCCATAAATATGCCTAGATTGCTGACAAAAAGAAAAAAGAAAAGATTGCCAACTTTAAGGCCCCCTCACACAATGTCTCTAAGTAGCTACAGCACTCCGGGGAGCAATTACCCCGCCGGGCATCGAGTCAGGCAGGTAACAAGTCGGGCTTGACCCGCTGTGTATAGACCAAAAATTAAGTTATATTTGGCTGAGCCAAAAAGTTGGCCAAAGACAAGCAGCCTTGGCCATATGTTTCACTAATGGCTGCGCACATTGCGGTCATTAGGGGAGTCTGCTGCAGATGCTGCACAGCTGAGCAGATGAGCAGGTAAGCAGGTGGTTAAGGACAATTGGCACAAGGCCTAAGCATTTGCTGTCTGGTATAAATGGTTTTCTAAAGACATGAAAGCACTTTTGAATACGTTAGAATATTAGCTTGTTTCTAACTTGATTGGGCCTTAAAATATCATTAAGAATAATGCGAAAATTCCATTCAATTGCTGGCAAATATGCAAATGAAACGCTTCAATCATTTAATAGAAAACTGAATTCATATTTGCCTATGTATCATGGTAGATCTAACAATTAGTAATCAAATTATTTGACGAGCTGAGTTGCAAATTGTGGAAATTGTCTGACTGGAATATTAAGAAAATGTTAATGTGCCTGCTGCATGTTTGTTGTAATTTCTGTTTATCCTGTGAGTATTCGTGCATGAGCCTAAATTGCTACGACTAATACAAACATAATAACAATTATGCAAAGCAGCAGACAGCGCAAGGGAAACACCTGAGATTACTTCGAGTAGGGAGTAGGGGGAGTGAGAATGCAAGCTCAGATAGTGCAAATTGCTTTTGTATTGTTTACTTGAGCTCTATGAACAGCTCTCTCTCTGTGTGTGTGTGTGTGTGTATATATATTTACATATGCAAGCAAATTATGCTGCCGAAGCACGTATGCGACAATAACCTCATCTATGTCTTGGGGGTTCTACTAGTATAGTATATTGAAGCTATGCAGTTGCAACTTATTACAAGTTTGTTTAAATTGCAAATGAGCTTAGCTTTACATTTTGTAATCAAAGTATTGCCCCCACTCCTTTAATCAATCACTCAGTCACTCAGTCACCTCAAAGGATTGCTGTGTAGTTTCAATTAAATGATTTCCATTTATTGATACGAATCTCACAGACATTGCAATTACTGGACGAAAGCCCAGGAGTCGCTTTGAATATATGTATATACAAGCGTATCGATCGACTGCATTATAAATCAAAAGCATTAATCATGCAATACAAAAGTAAATCCCTTTGCAAAGTCTTGTCTTTTATATCTTCTCCGTCTGAGCCAAATATTAGCACACTTGAGCTGCCGACAAAGCTACAAATAAAATGAAAATAAGCAAAACCCAAAGCACAAAGTAGAAAATTATGCAAACGAGCCACTCTAGCAAAAAGAAGCAAAAAACTCTAGCACAAAGGGAGCAGAAAAAAATAAAGGGACAAACCAAACAGTAGCCCAAAGTAACCCACAAAAGAGTATGGGCCTAAAACAAAAGCCAAGACAAAGACATTAAAGTGCTCGACTGTGAATACTATGTAAATTTTATAGGTCTACCTTTTCCGCTATCAAAGCAAAGCCAATGTAAACAGGGGAAAATCTTGAAAAACGCTATGCCAGCGCTGACCTTTGCCAACACACCGACTCCAAGGGCCTTTCCGGCTTTCCATACGCTCGACTAGCATTAATTATGATATATGAAGGTGAGGGCAGTCAAGGAGAAACGTATAAAAATACATATAAATTGATATTAATTGCGGTTCCCAACCACAAATCATTGACGAGGATACTCGCATTTGTCTAATTGTTTTTGGTCATTATTGTTGGCTTTCCTTTCTGCTTTCTGCAAACGGATTTCTGCAGAGTCATTAAAAGTACTGGCTCCATAGAGCACACACAAACAATCTTTTAATTGCCAGTCCAGTTACCAGTTACCAGTTCCCAGTTGGAGTTCTCCTTCAGCCAAAATCCAAAACTAGCCAGTTAAGTGCTGACCATAAATACAGAGAGTTATGCAAGTGTGGGAAGATGTATATGCTATTAAAACCTCTACACTCTCCCTGATTTGACTGGGAATAGTAAGAGAATAGTATAAAGAAAGTGTTTAAAATTCAAAACGTATATTAAACTGTTGTATAAATGCAACTTTTCTATGGGACTTTCTTATTAATCAACTTGGCTCACTCCCAATTTGACTCAAAGAGTATTCCCTCACTTCAACAGCTTTTGTTGAATTTATAATGTTACTGCACTGCAAAAAATGATAGTGTAATTTCAGTTTTTAAATTCTCATTTAATGATGTTATGTACCTAAAGAAGTGATCAATATTTACGATCAGTGGCCGAAGCGACGTTTGCTGCCAAATCAAAAGCAAATAGGTTGCAAATAGGAGTTCAATAATAGAGGGTGCGTTAGAGTACTTTTTGAGCGCCATCTACCGCTCAGATGTCAACTCCAATATGGTAAATGTTAAATTTGAAATTATTTGCAATTCATCGACTATAGTATCCAAAAGGGTTTGAAATTCACACTGCATTCATGTGGGTGTATTATGCAAGTTTAGTAGCCGTTGCTGTCAAGTAGTTTACTGCCAAAGCAAAGCTGATGAGTAAGCCACAATATTTATGTTTAATGCTTGAGGATGAGCTTGAGTTTTCTGTTTATGTTATGAGAGCCATGGGGGAGCCGGAGAGGGTTGGCAATTTATTTGAAACCACATAAAACAAGCAGCGGGGAAAAATGTAGCCGCATTGCTTTGCTGCTGTTTGTTACTGTGTTTCTGTTGCTGGTGTTGCCTTGGCCCGGCTAATGAACAAACAGAACGGATGATGAAAAACCACAGTAAACAAGAGCAGAGCTGGCAAATACATGCAAAGCACTCTAGCACGTAAGCAGGCGCGCTGCATAAGCAAAAAGCGAAAAGCAAAAAGGAAACCCAACTAACAACTGACAACTGGCAATGGGCCACGATTCAGTCGCCATTTCAGCCAGTGCAGCATTATTAACTTGAATAAAAATATTTACTGCTCGTCAAGGGTTCAGTTATCCACTTGGATAGCAGGACGAAAGTCACAAGGACGAGCGAGCGAGGACGACTAAGTTGATGAGTATGATGATGAAATGCGCCACTTAATGCACTGGCATTTACTTTGGCGCTCTTTCTCCACTCGCTTGTTTGCTGGTCCCTGATTAAAGTTGATTTTGTTGTAATTTGTTTTTACTGCAGTTCTTTTGCTGCTACTGCTACTGTTACTGCTGCTGTGGTTGCTGCAAGTATTTCTAGTCTCTGCCCTTAAGTGGCACAATTTTGTGGTGCTAAAGTCTTTCACCTGCGTTGGTTTTGTCGCGTCGTCATCATCTTCATAACGCATCGCCGCTCAAGCGTGTGCCAGAGTGCAACTGAGTGAAAAAACCGCAGCCGCCAGATGTGGGGCGGCAGTGCGGGTGGGTGGTGGTTGGTGGGTGGCAGTGGGCGTGCCAGAATGCGAAATACGAACTGTGGGCGTCGCCCTGTTGTTGGCGCTGGCAATACATGCGCGAATTAATCTTAATTGAAATTCCATGCCACACGAGACTTTGGTCTGCCATATGCTGCTGTTTACACACCCACACACACACACACACACACATACACGTGCGAGTGTATACAAAGAGTTCGCTATGAAATATTAAGGAAAATTAAAATGCGCACTCACATGAATGCACAGTGAGTCCTTGCCAAATATGGTCGAGCCTGTTGAAAGATGCTACTGCCTCTCCTCTTCCTACTATTCTCGTTTTCTTCTTCTTCGCATTAAAAGATATTTGCGCCACATCAAATTTCGTTTTTCACATTTCTTTTACGGCCACACACACTCACTCACCGGTTGAAACTCAGTTTATTTTTAATTAAAACGTATTAAAATTCAACACTTACACACACTCACACACACAAGTGTAACTGGTCATACATGTGTGTTTATGTGTGTGTGTATGTTTTCTTTTTCTTCTTCTATACACAAACAATTAGACGGCATGCTAATTGTTTCACAAAGCATTCGCACTTCGTCGCTTCTCAAGCATTGCTCCCCTTTCGACCATGTGGCATGCCTCTGTTGCTGTTGTTCGTGCAGCTTAAATTGAAATTTAATGCTTCACCATAATCCTTGGGATCGGGCTGTACACATGTTAAACACATTTTTGCCTCAACTTTCACCAACTCGAGAGCTTTTAGCTGAAAAATCCTTTCTACCATATTGCAGATGGAGTTGCATTGTGGCAACGAGTCTGTGGCAAAGACACAAGAGAGAAGAGAAAGAGCTCGTTCACTGGGGACCCTACCTGCACTTTCTAATTTGTATGCAAATCAAAATCAATAGGATTAACCAAGTTGCACAGTGTGAGTTGCTTCTGTTGTGTGCTCCCATTGTTGCTCTCTTCAAAAAAGTAGAAAAACTTTTCCGCATGCAAGTTCGTGCCACAGGTTCTCGAGCGAATCCCCACTTGCACCTCGAGTGTGTATAACTCAACAGTGGATAGCTCATGGCTTATCTCTAAACCTTTTACACTCTCCCAGATAAGCAACAGTTTATGTTATGCACTTTGCAACTCAACTTTATGAGCTTGAACTGAAATTTTTGGGCTATTAGAAGTACGTTAAGACTTTCTACTTTCTACTAATAAAATAACAACAATGTTTTAAATAGTTTAGCACATATAAAACCTAAAATTTGTTAGTATAAAATGAATATAAATTAAACGAAAATATATCAAAGTCAACTGTGAGATTCATTAAAATTGAATTGCCTAGTAAATTCCCTGAATACAAAAACAGAAACTAAAAATACTTTAAACAATAGAGGGCGCTTACAACAACTTGTCGTGCGCCATCTGTCGATCTGATTTTGACGCTGGTTTAAATTGAAAACTATTTTGAATTTGTTCTATTTAGAACGCAAACAGGATTTAAGTTTACACAACTTTTTTTTGTGTGTGCCTGTCATAATAAAGTCTCACATTTTTATATAGTAACAGCAAGAAAAAAACCCCAAAATAATAGCTTTTGACTAGAAGGGAAACACCTGGTTATTTGCTTTGACAATCTGCTACAGCACATACTAAAATACTCAGTATATTGCGCAAATGAAGCACAATGCTTATTTCGCATGCCGTCTTTGTGGTTTTCATTTCACCAATGGACCTGAAGTAAAAGCTGCTTGACAGTTGCGAATTGTGTAGTGCAGACATAATCCGCAGCTTATATATTTGTGTTCTACTCGCTGGCCAGTATAGTGGAGCTGCAGTTAGATTTGGTGTCAGCCAGCACCATAATCGGTGTGGACGCATCGCCGCACATTGTTTTTACCAGCAGCAGTAGCAGCAACAGCAGCAGCATCAGATTCAATGGTGGTTCAGTGGTTATGCTGATGGCAATGGTCTTCTGTCTGTGGCTTTCGGTTCGAGCTGGTTGCAGCTGCAGCTGTAAATGGAGGCTAAAATGAATCCGTGTGGAGAAAAATATTGTGTGATGTGTGTGCTTAAATCAACACTGCATGAAAATACAGCATGCTGCAAAAAGAATCTGTACTACCTGCATATTTAAGCCAGCGAAATATGGGAATTACATTTCCCTGGATTATGGCCAGCAGAAGCTCTTTAAAGCAGCTCGACTGAAGACCTGGTCATGGGTGTCAATGAACCTGGACAAGTTGCACAGATGTTAGTGAACTTACTAATTCATAGGTGAAATAATGACACGCTGTTGAGTGTAAACTTTATAAGTCAGTTTAGTTAATTCATGTATCGAATAACTACTGTCGATTGCGTCCTACTATACCTCTCCGCCTGCTGTTCCCTTAATAAAAACCTCTAACCCAATTGCTTAATTCCGCAATTTCCCTCACCATGTGTAAACAGCACATGAGTAGCAAGGGCTCTCCATCTACCCATTGAAATTTTATACATTTATATATACACAAAATTTTAATGGCTTCAAAATGAATTGGTTGAAGAGAAAAAAGGCAAATGCAGACCGCTAGAAACTGCTGCGGAGTGGAACAGATTGCCACAGTCTGCAGCCAACTACTTATGCGAAACACTTTTACTAATTTCATTAATTGTTTGCTTAGTTCACCAGCCGCGAGCGCTATACTAATTTTGCGTACAAGTGGCACATTTAATTAGTCTAATAAAGTAATTCAGGCAGAGCGAGTGTAAATGAAAGTGGATCCACCACTGCTGCTGCCTCCAGTGGGGGTTGCTAATAAAACTGTTATAATGAGTTGGCTGTAACGAGCGGCAATTGCTGTGCTGCGCTGGTTAAATGACATAGAGACAGGCAGGCAGACAGACAGACAGACAGACGGAAGACAGTGAGAGGAGGCATGAAACCAAAACTGAAACCAGAATAAGCCTCAGCATATCGTATATATGTAGACTCTTAGTTCGTGCCGACTACCAATAAAATGGCATAGAATTATCTGTGTGAATGCTGGTGCGAGTGACTGTATTAATGGGATTAAGTTTACTGTGTGTGTGAGTGTAGCTATGTGTGCTGGGATGGGTTGTGCGTGCAATTTGATGCTAATAATTGTAATATGTTCGTGTTCGATCTGTGCGCCTTTTGGGTATGCAACATATTTTTACGCTGGCAAAAGCCGTAAATTCATTTTAATTAATTTCATAAATCAAGTGCGATGCATTTATTTATGCATATAAATCATGTAATTAACATGCACGTACACCACCTCTGACCTCCACTTTCCCCCTCCCAACAACCTGCGAACTGCAGAACAGACGAACGTGAATTGTGCATTGGCCAACACCAACAGTAAGTGGCAGCAACAGCAGCAGCAGCAGCAGCCTCGATATGTGGTTGTGGCCATGATAAACAAGATATTAACGGCTTAATTTACTGCAACTTACATGTGTGTGTCTGTGTGTGTGTGTGTGTGTGTGGACGTGGTCATAAAATGCAGGCAGGCAGCATAAATACAAAATGTTGAATAAGTAAACCAGGCAAGCGGAATGGTTGAAATGTGTGTGTTGGGCGAAAGCGTATACAGCAAGTCGGTTTGTTTAATATAACTAATGCGTTTACAATACATTAAATGCAGAGCATGTATAGCTAGATTTATAGCACATTTTAGCAGAGTTCTGCCTCAAACATCAATCAAGTTTTGTGGGCTTGGATTAGGCTTAAATTTAAATGTATTGCATAATCTAAGCTGTGTTTTACGCTGATGTTTATTTGAATAGATTAAAGTCTACTTGAAATAAAAACTAAAATTAAAATATTTAACATTTATTCCAATGAAATAAACAAAGTCAGTTATTAAATTGCAACTGTAGTAATATAAAATTAATGATAATAATGAATGACTCGTTTAATGTATAGTACATTCATTTATAGAAAGTAGAATTTTTATTGACAGTATGTAGTATAAATAATGAGTATTATAATTGTGTCAAATTCTACCTACTAAGCTAATTACTATAATTAACTCAATTCCTTTCTTAATTTCTCGTTTGACATAACACATGTACCCCATGTTAGCAGCGTGTAGCGCATTCAATTGGCAGTCTCTTGGGTGCAATTGAAAGCATTTTACTTTTACTGTTGCTGTTGCTGTGTATAAAAACCGCCAATTTTTCAATAAGCTGCAATAAATGTTTATCCATTTATATGCTTAATGTGCTGGCATATGCTAAATGATATGCGATAAAGATAAAGTAACAGTAATAACAGTCAAACTACATACACATGTGCTCGGAATTATGCTTAAGAGTATCTTACAGGTACTCCTCTGAAAAGCTTTCATTATGAAGTAAAGACTTCTTGAAATATTTACAGGGTATGCGGCAAGTTGTGCAGTTATTTAAGCACACATTTATGATGTATATATAGGTATATGTAATACTTTAATTAATTGCAGCAGGCGCAGTTGGCCAACCGCAGAAAGAAACTCGGCGCCTATGGTTAAAAGGTTGTGTGTGGGAGTGTGTGGTGTGTATACATTAATCGGTTGTAAACCTTTTGGTAATAAAATTTGCTGTTAATTGGCAACAAATGTAGTTACAATTGATTACAGTTTATATCTCTTTATGGCAATTGCATAAGATTGCTAAAAGTGTTCATAATTAAGATTGGGTTAACTTTAATTGTGGTTGTAGTATAAAACACCAGACTCTTGTCAGTATTTGCATCTTGGCTTAGCTAAACCAAATTGTTGGCTCTGTTAAAAAAGCTAGACGATGTCTTTGCCTCTTATACGATTAGAAATTTAATTAGTCCTTTGGTAGGAATTCATAATTGCATTTAGCTCAACTAAGCATATAAACTAATACCTGCATATATGGCCAAAGCAAAAAGCCAGGCTAAAAGCCACAGTGCCAAAGTGGGATGTAGGAGTAATATAAAAGAAATTGTATGTAATTTGAACGCCTTTGCAGTTGGCTAACAGCCGGGCAAGAAAATAAAAACGCCCATGTGAGGCGAAAAAGCCAACGACCTGGGGGAAAAAAACCTAAGAAAAATAAATGTGGATGGCTTCAAAAGGAGCCAACAGTAAAAACTCTCTGTGTGTTAGTTTGTGTATGATTATATATGTATGTGTGTGTGTGCCTGCAGCTTAAAAAGTTGGGTGTGTAGACATTTACACGCATCCTGCCTGACTGCCTGTGTCCTTTTTAGCTCTCATGTGCAGCGAGGACGCGCCCAGCTTTTAAGTATAACTTTACTCAACAAGCCGCAGAGAGACAGAAGAAGGAGGAGGACGAGTAGGAGGAGGCAAGTACCGATGTACCAGGTACAAAATGCTAGACAAAAAAGATGAGCACGCCCCCAGGATGTTGCAGCAGGCGGTGCCCAGGATGTGTGTGTGTGTCTGTGTGTATGCTAGCTAACCGAGTAGGTGGAGAATATTTAATATGATTATGCTGAAGTAAATTGCTTGCAACAAAAAGTTGCATGCGCCAGACGAAAGGTGGCACAGCTGCTGCTGCTGAGCTCATGCTCATGGAGACGAGCCTGTTTATATTTCAAGCAATTCACGCCAGTTCATTGACTTTTACTTTAAACATTTTAAAAGCAATTAAGCAAGTCAACTCCCAACAAGAAGTTTAAGCATTTCTAACTGCATTTTATGACAATTTCTCGACAACTTCGCCAGTTGGGCCAAATGAAGTTAACACCATGCATGACTTTATGTTTGCATATATAGTATGTATAATATTGTCATTGTCAACGCCCCAAAGCTCTTCACAGTTGAGTGGATGATGTAAACTTTGAATAATATGCACATGTTGTTGTTGTTGTTAAATTTTAATCATGTGTTTGGGGGTTTCATATTATCATTTAGGTGGTACTATTATTGTTTACATGTTATATATGTGGAAATGTATGTAGATGGTATCATTACTGTTTAAATGTTGTGTAAGAAATGCTACAAATACTAGAAGGAATTCCCAACGATGACAAGATACTTATAATATAGCTTCTTAAGCCGTTACTTTAGATTATAAAAGTAATTAAGGTCTTTTATCTTTGAGTAATGATAGCCATATCTCCTTAATACGTACACATGTGTTTAACAACAATTCTTCATACTAAATTTTCGATTATCTTACCTTGAAATATATTTCATCAAAAAATTTCACATTTTAAAATGAAATATGTCGCCTTTTTATTCAGTTAACAAAAAACTGTTGCAGCCTTTTGGGCTGGGCTCTAATTACAGCTCAAATTTAAACTCAGCTAAAAAGGCTGCAAGACTTTTCTGTTAGCTCATCAGTCAAATTAATTAATAATTATATTTCATAGAAAATAAATATAGATGATCAAGTCAGATAATACCATGACTGCACGGAGATAAATCTGAGATGATTTAAGTTTTATTAGACGGGTATTATTGTCTAATGCTTGTCTTAAGCTTCAATCTTCTCTTCAATTTCGTTTTAATCTTCGTCATTTCTTTGCTCTATTTTATGATTAAGATATCGTTCTTTAAGTAAGTTTTACCATCAGACAAACTGTAAAAGTTACAACACCTAAAACTGTAATTAACTTTACATGCAGCGTTATATAGTATATAACTAATAACTAACTATTACTAGTAGTAACTACACAGACACAGTTCCTTATCATTGACTTTTCGCACTGCATAAGCTTAAGTGAGTACTATCAATATTTGCTAGCCCCCACCCACACACACACACACATACATACACAAACAGTAGCAAAACACACACATTCCGCTGTCATTGGCATTTGTTGCAACACGAACAACGAGGGGGCAGTAGTAGTAGTTTGTTGCCACATACACAACTTTGCCACTGTGGGAACATAGTGCTGATGTTGTTTTATGGCATGTTGCTTGTTGCCAGCACAATAATCGCAGCCTCTGTCTAGCACAATTTATGCAAGCAGTTATTGCAATCACACACACACACACATGCACACGTATAACACTCATAAACACGCACATATTAAACGCATAAAATGGCGCCATTTTCTTTTCCAAATGTGCCACATAACGGCATAAAACACAGTATCTCTCAGCTGCACTTTTATTCCCATTTTCATCACAATTTTCACTTGTTGCCATTGTTATTGCTGTCTGTAAAATTTGAATTCAAAATAAATGCCAATTAAATATTTAATTGCAAAAATTCAATTTGACTAATTAGATGCTATTATTGATGTACAGTGTCAACAAAAAGTAAGCGTATTTGTTCACAAACTAGTGTAAATACAGAAGTTGATTTTAGCGCAGTATTGTTGTGAACTCGACTTTTGACCTAAAACAATAATAAAGGCTTTAGTTCAGTAGAGTGAAAGTAGAATAAACATTTCTGTTAGTTATTTAATATATGCATAATAGAAAAGGGAAAAAACAATAGCGATAAAATGTAAAACAGCAGAGACAATAAACAAAAATTTAATGAATGGAATTCAGGGTTTCAGTTTCAAATATTCATAATTGGTTTAATATAAAATATATATATTTTTTCAATGCATAAATCACTGAAACTCTCTATTAATATATGCTTAAAATAATTACTAATGATTTGCCTAACATCTAAATTCTATTTATATTTATTGCACCAATTTTCATCGCTTTTCATCTTACATGTTCATTCTATATTGCAAATCAGTTTGCTGTCAGAAAATTGGTGAAAAACTTTTATATGTGTCAACATTTTGGGTTGGCAAAACACGCGAAAACCGAGCGAATCCACTTAAAAATTCCATGATAAAAATATTTATTATATTTGAACATGGATTGCAGTGAACTGTCATCAGAAATTTAATTATTATTGCTGTGGCAGGTAAAATGTGGCGGCTTGATTTGATGGCCGTTGTCATGGCAAAGACTACAGGTAGATATAGTATGTGTCCACAATAATTGACATTTTGCACATTGTATTGATAATTGTGTTTTAGACTTTGGCTAAACTTATGCATCATTTGATAAATGTATAATCGACAGTTATTCAAATGGAAAATTCAAATGAAATTAGTAAAGGTACTATTCAAATTTCATTGACTTTATGGTTTAGTTGTAACTAGATTCTTTCAAATTTAATCAAAATAGAAATATCAATACCAATTAGATATTTATCAATTCAATTGTCCACTACAATCAGGACACAAATTGCAATTATTACAAATGACCTTTGACTGTTTTTAATTGCAACTATTTATACATTTAAACCGAACTCATCCAATTCAATTATTTGCGGCATGGCCAGATGGATTCACACTGTGTGGGTTGCGGTTTCATTAGTTTGATTGACTGCTCTTTTCCACTCTATGCTTTTTCCGCAGTGATAAGTATACTTATATTGCTATAAGTCAACCACAATTGTCAAACAAATATGGCAAAGCAAGCTTAAAATAGATATACTGATATTTACTGCTGTCAGTGCGGTTAAGCAAACCAAAATTAGACCTAACCCCCGAAACCCAATGATGGTATTAATTAAACAATTATTGGACAACATTACGAGATCTAAGCTCTCTGCCAATAATACTCTACTGTACATAAAACCGGCATCCATTAGGTTCTTTGAGCTTTTCTATTTGGTATTCTCTTTGCGGTGGCGCCAATGGGGAGTCATCGACTGGAATATACCCTCTTACCCATTATAATAATAATAACTAAAACTCTTGACTCTTACCCTATTCAATACTTAACCTTAGAGAGAAAGAAGACAAGTCAAAACTTGGTGCACCTGTTTGCATTCCCAAACTTCGACTACCCCATTTGGCTCAATTTTAATGGGCATAGAAATAAATTGAAGCCACCATGACACTGACAGTGACTGCAAAAACAATTACAACCTTTTTCGAGCACTCACTCACAGCGACAAACACTCGCACACACATCAGCAGGATTGACACAGCTGACGTGCATTGAACACGGCTGACAAGGCAGGTCCAGGCACGGACAAAGGGGAGGGGCGGACAGGCCCAACAGGAGCTACACCTGTCGGACCTACATGTCGTAGATCAGAGACCGCCCATTGAGCCCATTGTTTGTAATCTGCTTAAAATGCAAAGTTAACAATCTGCCCAGTTGGCAATTGGCCAGAAAAATACCAACAAAAAAATAAAATGAAGAGAAGTAAAAATATAAAAAGGGATAGATTTTCTAGTGGCAACAAAATAACATTTCCAATTGCTTCGCAAAAAGTCACAAAATTGTCCATTAAACTTGGACATGAGTCGATGTAAAAGGCAGAGAAGAAAAGGCTGCTGAACAAAGCCAAGTCTACTTAATAAAACAACATATTTCCCAATCGGCTCTTAACTGTCAATGACAGAAAATGATTGGGCTTATACCTGATACTTGTTATTTGTTGCAGCTTAAAATTATTTAATTTGTTTCCTTTCTCTTTTAAGAGGCAAAAAACATCAAATGAATTCCCCTTAGTAACTTTTTTACTTTGTTTATTTAACTTGTGATAGAGGTGTCTTGAGTCAGCCTGGCTTATCCATTATTAATAGTGTTAGATTGATATAAGCAAATAATTGGGATCTGCAAAAGAAGGAAAGGTTTAAGGAAGATCCTTATGGTATATACAATATTATCTTGATTAATATCGATAGATTTTTCTCCGTTCATCTTGATGAAGAGAAAAAAGGAAAATATTAAAAGAGAATTTTCATTTAAATTTATTTTATTTTTAATCCAATTAGTATTACTTATTTACTATACTAAAGCAAGTCGTATGATCTCAATCTTAGTACAATATTTTATCCAAATTTAACTTGAATTTCAGCTATGCATAATCTCTGCCTCTCTTGTCTGCATTTAATTTATAATTATCATAATTAAATTTACTCAATTTTCAGTAGAACATTATGGATTTAAGCAAAAGCTCTGTCACAGCTCTCAGCTCATTGGCTGATTGGCTAAATGGCTTACGAGTATATGGCATAGTCATAAAGCCACAGATTTTGTTGGCCTCAATTGAGAGGGACATAAAAAGGCATTTGGTATTTCGCATTTGGTTGCCTTGTGCCTTTTAACTGCTCTTCCATCTGCATTAGCAGAAAGCTTCTCTGTGTGAGCTCTGCTGAATGGTAAAACTGAGTGCTCAGCGTTTTGGCCAAGAGGCACTTTGCATGCGGCCACAAGTCAATTGCAGTGCATATACCAACACGAACAAACTGAAGAACACACACACATGCATTTACAAAGCGTATAGCAGGGGGTGATGTGGAGGGGAAACTTTTTGCGACAACACACGCGGCGTATGAGTGATTTTAGTCACTAGCAAGAAATGCAAATGGCAGACGGAACGATGAGCGTTGGGGGGTGGAAGAGCGGGTGGTGCGTGGCGGGGAAGGTCGTAAGAAGAACGTTTTCGACCGCATTTCGTGGCTTGTTAATTTGATTTCTTGTCAAAGCCAACGACGGGTGCAGACGTTAAACAAGGCAAAGACTCTTGTCACCTGCTGCTGCCTCGCTTTGTCACACTTTTGACTTTGGCTGTCTGGCACAGGTTGCTGCTGACGTGACAATTTCACACGAAGCGCGCACACACACACACACACCCACTCACACCCGCTCACATACAACTTACATAAATAAACAATGGCAGACAGACAGGTAGGTACAGATACGTATGCCTTTTGACAGCAGCACATTTTCATCCTTATCAAATCAAGGACATTTCATTCTCACTCACTCGTATCGAAGCGTTAAACAAGTTAAACTTGTTTAAACTGAAAATTCCGTTTAAAGACGAAGTTGGGGGTCAAGTGAAACAGTTGGCTAATTATGTTAACCTCTGTATGCAAAGTAACCTGACCAAAAGCAAGAGCTCTACGACGACCACAACACAACATAAAGCCCCTTCGCGAAACCGCGCTGCGCTTCATGAATTTCACACAAAGCTGGAGCAATGGTGGCAAAAAAAAATGGTGTAAGAAAATGGCAACGGCAAGCGCATAATCAAAATGGCTGCCCAAAAGCGCATTAAAATCATGAAAGCATAAAAAACTGTTTAAGCTAACAAAAACTGCCTCGCACAAGAGCAATACTATACAGTGTAGCTACAGTGCATGCCGTGGCAATCGCTTAAGCTTAAACGCTGCTGGCATAAAGCAAAAAAAAAATACAGGCAGAAAATACAACAAAATGAAAATGATGATAAGAGCTAAAGAGTGCAGCATGTGGCGCATGACTACAGCTATAGGCTATGCATAAAACTGCAAAATGGCGTCACATTTCAATTGCCAGCATGCAACAGTCAAAAGAAAAAGATACAACAGCACATCGAGATTAGTCAGAGACACTAGTCACAGCATGGTTGCTCTGGCGATGATGAGAACTAACTTAAAGTGAGTTGAAGAATCAGAATTAGCTCCTCCATTGTCAACTTGTAAATTTTCAGAAGGAAATATGAAATAACTCATAGTCTTACATATATCATATATTATATCTTCTATATCCTATATCTTATCTATTCTCAGCCATCTCCACTCTTCGGCCTTCTATATTCTATATTTTGTCTTCCGTTTTCTATCTTTTGTCTTCTATCTTTCATCTTCCATCTTCTACCTCCTATTTCCTAAGTCCTGTATCCAATTTTAAATTTCCTATATTTTATATTCTATTTCCTATATTCTTTATTCTATGTCCTATCCTATATCCTATATCCTATATCCTATATCTTATATCCTATATCCTATATCCTATATCCTATATCCTATATCCTATATCCTATATCCTATATCCTATATCCTATATCCTATATCCTATATCCTATATCCTATATCCTATATCCTATATCCTATATCCTATATCCTATATCCTATATCCTATATCCTATATCCTATATCCTATATCCTATATCCTATATCCTATATCCTATATCCTATATCCTATATCCTATATCCTATATCCTATATCCTATATCCTATATCCTATATCCTATATCCTATATCCTATATCCTATATCCTATATCCTATATCCTATATCCTATATCCTATATCCTATATCCTATATTCTATATCCTATATTCTATATCCTATATCCTATATCCTATATCCTATATCCTATATCCTATATCCTATATCCTATATCCTATATCTTATATCCTATATCCTATATCCTATTTCCTATATCCTATATCCTATATCCTATATCCTATATCCTATATCCTATATCCTATATCCTATATCCTATATCCTATATCCTATATCCTATATCCTATATCCTATATCCTATATCCTATATCCTATATCCTATATCCTATATCCTATATCCTATATCCTATATCCTATATCCTATATCCTATATCCTATATCCTATATCCTATATCCTATATCCTATATCCTATATCCTATATCCTATATCCTATATCCTATATCCTATATCCTATATCCTATATCCTATATCCTATATCCTATATCCTATATCCTATATCCTATATCCTATATCCTATATCCTATATCCTATATCCTATATCCTATATCCTATATCCTATATCCTATATTCTATATCCTATATTCTATATCCTATATCCTATATCCTATATCCTATATCCTATATCCTATATCCTATATCCTATATCCTATATCTTATATCCTATATCCTATATCCTATTTCCTATATCCTATATCCTATATCCTATATCCTATATCCTATATCCTATATCCTATATCCTATATCCTATATCCTATATCCTATATCCTATATCCTATATCCTATATCCTATATCCTATATCCTATATCCTATATCCTATATCCTATATCCTATATCCTATATCCTATATCCTATATCCTATATCCTATATCCTATATCCTATATCCTATATCCTATATCCTATATCCTATATCCTATATCCTATATCCTATATCCTATATCCTATATCCTATATCCTATATCCTATATCCTATATCCTATATCCTATATCCTATATCCTATATCCTATATCCTATATCCTATATCCTATATCCTATATCCTATATCCTATATCCTATATCCTATATCCTATATCCTATATCCTATATCCTATATCCTATATCCTATATCCTATATCCTATATCCTATATCCTATATCCTATATCCTATATCCTATATCCTATATTCTATATCCTATATTCTATATCCTATATCCTATATCCTATATCCTATATCCTATATCCTATATCCTATATCCTATATCTTATATCCTATATCCTATATCCTATATCCTATTTCCTATATCCTATATTCTATTTTCCATTTCCTATTTCCAATTTTCCTTATCCTAACTACATTTTTATTTCTATATCTAAAGCCCTATGCTATATCCTCTAAGTATATATATTTCAGCCTGCATCTGACACATGCAACTGTATCTTAAATTGGTTTGTTAATAGCATTGTATGTACTCGCATGTTATCAGCTGAGGGGTGTTGCAAGCCGAATGATTTATGCAACATGCCTAACCCAATTGCAACTGCATAAAAAGTGATGACAAAAAACTGCAATTCGACTCTAACGCCCGTAAAGCACATGCTCTGCGTGTGAGTGCAGCACACATACTCATACACACACACACTCATATACGCACACACACGCTTGGCAGATTTGAAATTGACAATATTTCACTGTGAAAAGGCAAATTTATTTGCAGTTGGCATCCGCTTTGGCCCATTGAACTTTGTTGTTGATTGCGGCTTGCATCAAAAGGAAAAAGAAGAAGAATTAAATTGCAAAAATTGTTGCCAGCTTTGGGATTGTACGAAATAAAGTTCAAGTGTTTAAAACTAGCGAGTGGAATATACAAATATACACAGAAGTATTTGTGTACATATGTATGCAGAGTTACCAGAGGAAAAAGGGCCACTTGGGATTGAAGCCATTGTGCGTCCCCCCAGGACGTGTCTTTGGTGGGAGGCAGCACAAAATAAAAAGCAGCCAAGTGTGTAAAATGTTATCGCAACATCAAATTTCATACATCATAAAACATATTGGCTTAGAAAGTAACAATTTTGATTGCGGTAAAGCGGCACAAATACGACTCGTTGTCGACGTCGTCTCCGAATAACAATTTGCCCGCATCGCAAACATGGAATTTAGGCTCAAGCAGGCGTGGCACGCAACGAGCCGTTCGGCTAAGCGGCTTTTACCCTCAAAAAAGGTTGTATTCGTATTCGTGTTAGACATTCTGCTCGCTGTTCAGCTGAAAATGACACAGGAAAAATGCCAGAGCATGTCGCTGCCCCGAAGGACGCCTTGAATCCTTATCGCTGCCAATGAATCTCGCAGGCGTCGCTGGGCCAAAAGACGATTGTGAAGTCTGTGAACGGTTTTACTTCTTTCTTTTTTTTGTGAGTTAATTCTGAAGTGGCCAAAATGACTTTATAAGTAGCTGTGACCTATAAACCAACACATGGCACATGGCTAGTGCAGGATAAAAAGAAATCCGCTCAATTTGCTGTAACCCTTTTCAATTTCCATGACTGCTGACTGCTAATCAAAATGCAGTCGGCAAAAGTTTTCACTTTAACAAAGTTGCAAGCTGAGCAGCGAAAACTTTCTCCGGAAGTAATGTCAGCGCACCACTGTGGATGATCCTTATGGCAATTGACTGTTAATGATAACGCGGCGTATGCGCAACGCCGTCTAAAAGGTTGCCACGGGCAACAGTTGTTGCTGCCTGTTTAGTCACTGGCAATCTGAAAGTAAAATCATCTCTAGAACAATGTTCACTATTAATTTAGTTGTTGTGCTTTTGCCGTTGCTGTTCCATCATGCATTGCGTGCCTTTGTCTCAAAACTGAACGGAAATAGTTCAAAAGTTCAGCACACTGGCAACAATCAGCACGTAAAGACTAGACGGTAGCAGCAGGCAGCAGCTGCTTGCTGCATGCTGCAAGTTCCAAGCTACAAGTTGCAAGTTGAGCAGTCGCAGTTGCATTGTTGTCAACATTTTTGCGCCTTTTAATACTCATTAGCCCTTATAGAAGGGGTGTTTTACTATCACATGAAATAATATTATAATATAATATTTAGTCAGAAATTCCAGTAAATTCTATTCTAAATAATACCATATAGTATTCCTGTAACTATAAATCGAGTTTCTATAAACCGAGTATACCCTCTGTGCATGTCCAGTACAGGCACAGAATGAGTTTGCTAGTAATACCATATCAAATTGTCAGCTTACAGTATTTATACGTACGCTCTACTGTATTACTCTATAAGTCTGTATATGTACAGGGTATTTTCCAGTTCACCACTTTACACTCAGCACTTTAGCTGAGTCCTGACTTTAGCTACAGCAGCAGCAGCGGCAGCCCAGCCAAGAGGCAGACTCAATCTCTTGCACTCAGTCGCCCCATGTGAGGGTGAAAGACTTTGAATCTGTGTGTGTGTGTGTGATGGTGTATGGCATGTGTGTATATGAGGTAAAGACTTGCTTACAGCTTTGCGTTGGCTGTTCATTTGAATATTTTAGCTTGTGTGGCTGCATTTACTTTCTGTACGAGGCGAGGGAAAAGCACTCTAAGCAAGCTTCTTGTCAGTGTTTATGTCACCGGAAGTTTTGTTTTCACATGTGGTTAACGTCGAGCAGCCAGTCGGACTGTCGGACTGTCAGACAGCCGAGACAGCGAAGACAATTGGACAGACAGACAGACACTGTGCAACGTCAGGCTGTGTGCAACGTCTTCCCTGTTCCCCCTCTGCTGTCTCTGACCTATTTGTCATGTGAAGGCAGTCGGCTGTCGGCCTAGCCTGGCTGCTGGCTTGCAACTTTTGGGCCGCAGGACGTTTGCCATTGCATTTATGCATATGAGACAAGTTACCTACATATATTGCATGAATATGCAATGCACTTAGTGCAACAATGCCAGATTATTGTGAAATTTATTAGCTCTTCTATGGGCTTTGCGGCTAAAGAAAGCATAACTACCAGAGATGAGTAATATGCAAAGCCAGCCATCAGTTCTAGTTCCCATCAAAGGTCCAGAGGCTACACTGACAGCGACATTAGCTAAGCAGCCTCTACTCAAGCGTTAATAGCTCCTACTACTTATTCATACACTGAGCAAAATAACACAATGGAAACTTTTGGAGTGTTTACCTTGTAAGCAGAGAAAGAAAATAACATCCAGTGAGTCTGCATAACAAATACTTGCGACTAATTGATGGAAAAACAACAACAACACGATGTTAAAGTGACAGCAACATTTGGTGCTTCCATGTTGAGTGAAAACATGTGTTCAACTTGGTATAAGTATACACCCAATGTAGTATCTCATGTGGCATGTGGCAGGAAGTTGAGCCCCCAAGCCAGCAGCTACATTAATACCAAAATCACACGTAATACCTACAAAAGCTGGCAGACTAGTATTGATAAGACCTACATTAGGTACATTTCACAATGCTCGATCTCTCCAAGAGTATTTTCCGACAACCTCAAATCAAAATTGATTCAATCATTGAGCATGAGTGTATGAGTACTTATGTTTTGTCTGTCTCAAGAGTGCACTTCAAAGTTCCGGATGCGCTGTGCTCCCCCATTGTTTTAGTTTTTCCTCTTTGATTTCCCAGCATTTTCCCGTTTTCTTTTAATGCATTTTAATAAGTTCAAATTGAGAGTTCGCCTTTGACGAACAGCACATGCATTATAAATTACAATGCGTAGCGGGCTTTCAGTTGATACTTACCTGAGAGGTAAATTATTCTATCTCCTTTTTTATGAACTTTTTAAGGCTACTGAGAGCTTATTGACTGCTTCATGAATTGATGAAACTTTAAATATAATACAAAAATAAAATGGGAATTTTTTTAACATTAGAATATATATTTTATTGGTGGAATATAGACATTAAGTTTTGAATAAGTTTACTCTAGTACACTCTCATTCTGTATCTTGGTTTTTCCAATAATTTAAACCTGTTTATGCCTCTTCTTTATGCCATTTTAACAACTGTCAACAGCAATGCTCTCATTGAAATAATATATTCCTGAGTCCTCTGTTCTACTCCCTGCTGTAATTGTTGAGCAATTGTATTGCATTTTTATTTTCTTGATATTTTTATGACGCTTTGATTTCCATGCGATTTATTGTGTGACAATCGCAAGTTTTATCTCTGCCATTTTTCTTTTTCTGTACTTTTTTTGTTATTATGTTTCATTCTTCAGTTGACTGGGAGAAGCGTTTCATTTTTTAATAAATCATTTCCGCTGTTTGAGCTTGGAATATCGTTTACATTTCCGCTTGGTCCTGCCCCCTTTCTACCATCATGTTGTGGCATAAGCTGCAAAACTTTTCATAACATATTTGTTGGCGTTCCGTTTCCGACATTTGCTTGGGACAGTTTTGATGAAATTGCTGATGTTGCGGCAAAGCATGAACCATAAAATTGCACAAACAACTCAAAAACTGAAACTGAAACTGTGACTGGGAATGGGAATGGCAATGGGAGACTGAGTATGACAAATGTCCCGGACAGACTGCATAATGGACATAATTGGAATGAAGATGACGCAAACGATTGATTGAGCGAAATGACAGCCATTAGCAGATTAGAAACTAACATCAAACAGAATGTATAGAGACAAATTTATCTAACATTACTTGACCTCATAGAATCGCTGTCCAGTTGACTTAAGCCACACCACTGTGCCGGGCTGCGACTTGATTTGATGCCATATGGACACACGCTGTGACAATTTTGGCAATGGCAGGCGACAACGAGACCTACGCACAGCTGGTGTCCTTTGTCAGGATACGCAATGTGACCACAATACAACCGCAATATGAGCTCAACTCAATGAACTGCATGGATTTGCCCAGTAAGTTGAGCTTATAGGGTATGCATAGCCAGGCAAATTACAGTCAACAGGGATTTGCGATTATGACTTACTAAATTTGTATATTTTCATACTCAAAATATCACAAAGAATACTTAAAGTTATAGCCTAAGAAATACTAATAGATACTTAAGTATACTTAGCTTGCAAATCGAATTATAGTCAATAGTTTTATAATGTAAACTATCTATGTTATAATATTTGTATAGCTCTTCAAGTAGAGTATTTTAAACCAGAAATTCGTGCTATCTAGAACACCTGCTGATTACCTTTTGCTAAGAACAGTTGTTACTGCAAGTAGTTAAAGCCATTTCGTGATTCGTTTTGCCACTCGCAGTTCGAGTGCATTTCAAATTTACCTGACGGAAGCGCAAAGCAATCGACAGAACTGGGAAAAATAAAAAAGAGCGAGAGTGTGAGAGAGAGTGTGGGACTAAAAAATACTTCTTTTAGCCAATTTCGTGGCACAATGTAAGGAGTTAAATGCATTAAACTTTGAAAGGAAGACGAGAGTCGAGGAAGCGCGCCCAGGATGCGCACAGCTGTGTTCAATGCAAGCGGAAACGGAAACTGAAACTGCTAAATAACGTTGCCAATCGTAAGCAAAGACACTGCTTGAGATGGCTAAGAGAGAGAGAGTGGCATGCCATTCCCTATGGCAGTTGGCAGTTGCCAGTTGGCAGGTGCAAAAGTGCAAACAATGATTAAACCAGCTTCAATTTCATACCATGCCACGCCCAACTCCTACGAACCACACACCATTAGCGTGCACATGCAACTTGATTGTTTAAATATTTGATGTGGATTGATATAGAAAATGAGAGAGGGGGAGAAAGAGGCTACTGCCATTGGCTTCTCTTCGACTCTTTGCCACTTCTATTATTCATATCGATCTATATTGAAAAGCAAATGTATATATGTGGGTGTACCACATACAGGAGGGGAAGGTGCCGTGTGTATGTGCACTTTACGCTTCATCTGGTTAGCGGAAAAATTGCTTTTGTATTGTGTTTGACTGGCTTAAGTGTGGTTAAAGCTTTCGCTTTGAGCAGCTCAGATCTGATTATTTAGTTAATCAGTTTCTCAGTTGATTAGAGGTATATATTACTGAGGAAACTAGAATATAAAGATGGTATATCAAGTCATAAAGAAGATTGCTTTTGAAAGTAGGGCAAATCTCTGATTTTTAATAAGCCTTTTATTTATATTTCCTCATTATCTTTCATTAATATGCTATACACAAAATTAATGAGCTTATACAGATCAAGTTAAGTACCTCGGCTAAAGCAAATCTGTAATGCCTAGTGCAGGGTATTAAAAGCACTCAAGTGCCAGCTCAAAATGCAATATTTGGGCATAAAATACCTTCATATAAAATGCATTTAAAAATAACGTAGCCATCATAAAAACACACACAGCCAGAACAAGAACATCAAGAGTGGAAACAATATCAACAATTGTAGGGTGCAGTCGGTGACTCCACTCTCCGCCCTCCCCCTCTACAGCATTTGGCCATAAAGCAAAGTTGGTTGAAGCAGCAAAAGGATTTTTGTGGCTGATAGAAGAGCAACTTTTAGTGTGGCAACAAAAACAAATGAAATATTAATTTATTTTTATTATTTCTCTCCTTTCTTTCTTTTTGCAAATGGTCGTAAAATGAATTTCCAGTTTCGTCGCATATTGTGGTCATAAATTTTAATTTCGAATACAAAATGACATTTTGGGGCTCTTATGCCTGGCTAAACTGTGTGTATAGCTTGTGTGTGTGTGGGTGTGTGGCAAGTGGGTGTTAGACATTGACAAGAGTTATTATGTTTGAAATGGATAAATGCTGCAGAGGTAAAAGGGAAGACAGAACTTGTGAGAGAGCTAGAAATTACTATACCACAATTTTGAGAAAGAGATTATTGTAACTGATGGAAGAAATCGTAAAAGTATAATGTGTATTTCAGAGAGAATAAAATATTTTTAAATATTTCTTCAACTTTTGTAAATATTTCTATATCAGGCATGGATTAATATATTAAAGTTTTCGGACCCTGTACTTTTGCAAAGTACAAAAGGGTCTATTAGATGATAAAGAGCCTATGGCAACTTTTATCTGTGCTGTGAATTCTGACCCAATTGGATAATGAACACCGGAGATATTCGAGATTCGATTTTCTGTACTAGGTAAGGAGGGAGCAGCGAGCATCCGACTGTAGCTTTCCTAGCTTTTTATTTTTAAAATTTGTTAATCGCATCAAAACTTATGCGAAAACTCAAAAGTATAATAGGTATTTTATAGAGAATAATATTTTAAAATATGTTTTCAACTTTTGTAAATAGTTTTACCAACTTTTTTCAATTCAGCTTTAAGTTTTATACGTGTTAAGCGAAAAGGAACATCCCTGTTAAATTTGATCTTTATTCTCTGTAAATTGAGTGCAAAGAACATTGCGAAACATGTAAGAAACTGCAGACTTCAGCCGCCATTCGAGACAAGTTCTTTTTTATTTTCAGAGCATTTGGCAACCCTACACAGGTACCGCAGACACTAATTAAACGATTAACTCAAGTGGAGTTTCAACGGTCGCAACTTAATTCACCGCAAACAACCGACAACAACCGACAACAACAACAACAATCCGACATCAGCTCAGCAGAAGTTACAGTATCAGTATCTGTATCCGTATCCATTGCAGCTGTCCGAAAGTTGTTGAAAAGTTTTCCGAGTAAAGGCGTGGGTGCCTGGAGGGGAGGAGGGGGTGCATCATGCTGAAGCGTGCACTTTGCACTTTTGCCACAGAGAGATCCCCATCGAACTTGGCTTGGCAGTGTCGCTGACTGCTTGGCAAAAGCCAACTAAGAAAACCCGGTCACGTTATGCACATTTCGCTGCACTTGTGCCAGGAGCTGGGAAAACAATAAGCGAACCGAATGGCTGGTCACTGTAGAAAAACTACAATCCTCACGTACAAAGGCCAAAAAACGCATTTCATGCACACCAACACCAAAAAGAAAAGCAAAGATAAAAAAAACGGTAGCAAACAGACAGGGGGCTAAAATCAAGCAACACGGCCAGAAATATTGGTGGCAACAGTTTCAGCCAACGTAAATTACCTGGAAAATACGTGACTTTAACGTGAGACGTGAGAGGTGGCGGACAACGCGCAGGTTCCGATCCGCCTACGGCGTATTCGCTACGTGAGTGAAAGGTCCCTGCCGAAAGGACATGCCAATGCAGGAGGAGTTGCCGAGCAAACAACTGCAGGTAACAACAGGCCACGTTTGTCTTTACTTATTCCCAGCTTCCAAAAATGCCTAACGGAAAGATACACACACACACACATGACTACACGGCGCAAAAAAAAAAATATGTGAAAATATTTTAACTATATTGAAAATTCTCTGAATAAATCAATATTGATTAAAATTTAAGCTCAAAGAATACGTTAGTAGCCAGCCAAAGGTCAGATAGGCTACAGTCGGACGCAAGCGACAGTGATAGACTCTGCACTCTCAAGCACATACCTTGGCTTTATGTGTATTAAGTTCTTTGTCCTGACTGACGGACTGACTGACTGATCGACTTCGCATAGCCCAAACGGTAAGATATAGCCACCCAATTGTTTTACGAGCTGATAACTAATAGACTCTAGGTCTCCTCTAAGGTCGCAAATTTGCGATATGGCGCTATATTATGGTGATACGAGGTGATTCCTCCAACTATTCATTGGTATTGTGACGCTGTATAAATAATAGTATATAATAGACAATTCAGGATTTTGTTAGTATTTTTATACTATAAAGCATTTCATAACTTGCAGCTTCTTTTATATTACAACTCAACAAAGTTATTCCATTTTCTCGCAGTGTAGCCTTTACGGAATGTGCGTGATTTTTATGCGGCCAATGCACTTAATTCAATTTGAGTGCCCATTGTATAGACACGTGCCTCACACACTCGCTGATGATGCAGCAGACTCACTGAAGTTGCTGCATTAAATATGATTATTATCATTGTTATTGTTGTTGTTGTTGCAGCGTTAACGTAAAGCAATTAAAACACTTTAAGCCTACATCATAAATGTCAAAATTAATCCACTTCAAGCTGCCAGTTGGTGCCCCAACTGCAGCATCTTCCTTTGTTTTAACTTCCACTTTTGCTACCATTTCCACTGCGGCTCCGTTTTCCTAACCTTTCGCTGAAAGTCTTTTCCACACACACACATACACACACACTCTTCAGTCGGCATTGAAGTCAGCTGGAGCAGCTGTAGCGACTCTTGAACTTGACATTTTCCTTTTGGAGTGACTGAATCTCGTTTATCCCATTCCCCCACTCCCCTCCGCCTCTTCCGCAACTCCCTGCCACTCAATCTCTTGCCACGGCATGGCTTTAGGGCTGCTGGCTGCTTGTCACTTATATTTTTAATCTTATGCAGCAGACGACACACTGAATAATTCCGGAAAAAATGGAAAAATGATTAAAAATAGCAGAAAGAGGCGAGAGACAAACAAGAACAAACATTTTGTGTGCAGCGGGAAAGAAAAATTTAAAAAATGAAGTTGAGTGAGAAGATGGCATACCCTTTGGGTTAAGATTGCTGAAGTACACTAAAAACTTACACTAGTTAGTTATATTATATAATCTACTTACTTACAATTATTCAGTTTGTCATGCTACTATCTTTTTAAGTTAATACTTTAGATTTAAGAGCAAAAAAACTGAAGGCATATTTTAATGTTATGCTGAGAGTGTATTATATCGTAACTACGGGTGTATGGTATTAAAAACTTTTTATATATATATCGCATAACATAATTTTGTAGAACAAACTTCTAGATATATTTATTACCTTTCCAGAACATCTAACTGCTTTTATTTTAGTTAAATTCTATAGATTTTAGAGAAACAGAACTAGAGGTATCTTAATTATATGATGTCATAAAGGGCGTTTTTTCGTATGGATAAAATATATGTAGAAAATCCGAATTTTTCTAAAAAAAAGAGCCAGAGTTTAAATATTCATTATGATATTCGTGTTAGGCACTCAAAAGATCAATAAAAAAAGGTGATTTAAATGCATAATACTGTCATAAAGTGTAGGTTTGTAATACAGTGTAATCCATATGAACAAATTTTACTTACAATATAGAATAATTTTATTGTATGTAGTACTAAGTATGTGGTACTTATGAGTACTTGCAGTTTGAAACTAGCATTAACGAATGCGATGTGTAGATCATAGTACTCCCAGTTAGTGTATGAAAAGATAGCCAAAGATGTTGCTGCTGCTGCTGCTGCTGCTGCTGTCGTCCCTTTTTAGTGCGATTAACGCGAATGCGCAATT
This sequence comes from Liodrosophila aerea, assembly GCA_035045005.1. Classification (NCBI taxonomy): domain Eukaryota; kingdom Metazoa; phylum Arthropoda; class Insecta; order Diptera; family Drosophilidae; genus Liodrosophila; species Liodrosophila aerea. The sequence goes on from JAWNNL010001066.1 coordinate 1,689,034, forward strand.
AAAATTAATTGTCAGTCAAAGTGGCAGCCACAACGCCAACGCAGCATAGGGAAAAAGACAGAGATTGTGAGAGACACCCAAAGAGAGAGTGAGAATGGGGCAAGGGGATAGATAGCGGTGACAAGGGAGACTCAGTTATTCATGCCACCAGACGACGCACGTGTTTAAAGCGTATTTTTATTTTTAATTTCTTTTGCGGCAACTTCCAGGGAATCAAGCGAAGCTTATGCCTCAGTTAATGCTGCTGCTGCTGCTGCTGCTGCTTGTTGCACACACATGTGCCACAAATGATGTCAACGTGGATTTGTGACACTGTCTCTCTGCTGTCTGCAACTTCTCTCCGTGCCTCTTGTGGCAACCTCTTGCCTGCGTGTGTTTACTTTATTGTTTATTTTGATGGCACAGCAGCAACTGCAACTGCAACGGCAACGGCAACTGCAACAGTAAATGAGGCATGCAACGCAATTTGATTTAATAAATTTTCATATAAATTACAATTCTCACTCAGTGAGTGTGCCTTGATCTCTGCCTGGCGGAAACATCAATTAGGCATTCCAAAAATTTATGAAATGCCAATTGAAATGCGTAATCGCCCGTTATTCCGTTTATAGCTATGCGTAAGTGTGTGTGGGTGTGTGTGTGAGTGTGTATCTGTGTGTGTCTACAAATCCTAATTGCTCTAAATTATGTGCTTGCTGCGTGCCACGCGACAGGATGTTTATGGCTGCACATTAAATTAAATGAGTATAACAAATGGAACCAACTACAGCTACAGCTCTGCAGCTTGAAATTGTCATCATCATCAGGCAACAACAAGAACATCATTATAATTATCCTAAAGATTTTACAAACACCTTTCAATTTGTCAAGCCCAATCTAATCAGATTTATGTGCTGAAACTCGAGTCTGCATCGAGAATGCGGCTGACACGTGTCTCTGACATTTGATACACTTTAAAGTGAATGCCTAACGATCTAGATGAATCGATTCGAGAAACAGGTTTACGAGCAGACATAAACAGATTGAGCTATTGATACTCTCTGTATTAAGTTACCCAATGACCATTAGCCATTGATATTTAAGAGTTGAGCTGATATTCGGTAAGAACCATTAGGAAAAGATGGATTGCATTCAAGTGTAGATAGTTGATAGCGAAATGATGGCACATAAATTGGAATTAATTAAAGATATTCTCTTCACTGACAGAGCTCTTAATTGGCTCTTGAGCTATTCGGCTTGATGGTCTAGTGGAATTTTTGGATTAAAGTGAAATTTTGTAATACAAGACAATCGATAGAGATGGACTGAGTAGGCGTAGTGAAGTCCATATGTTGCAGCTATGGGAGGGATATATATAGGGGTATAGATTTTTTATAGAAAATATTTGTTGGAAATGATATAAAGATGAATTTGCTTCTTCTAAAGATAAATTACAGACTCAACAATATTATTTTCAAATTTAAACCTTTGAATTTGATATTTTGAATTAGTAACCAGTCAATAAGTATAAAAGAACTGTATAGTATGTACTATAGTAGGCGCAACATAATCAAAATTGTAATATCTGTGATGATATGGGTACATATACGTCTGGTTAAAGTTGATATAGAAAATATTTCTTTAATATTGACCTTTAGAACAAATATGTTATATTTTTAAACAATGATTTGCTAAGAGTACAATTGATATATAAGTATCTTTCGCTAGCAGTTATGTTTCTTATATTAGAGCCAACGATATATCTCATCTTATAGTTGACACTCATCGTTCAGAACACAGACAATTCTAAGCTCTAGGTAAATTCTTTTACCCTAAACTCCCCCCATTGAGTCCACAGCTTCAACCTAACCTCAAAAGCACATAACCTAGGTTCTCACTGAGCAAAAGTTTGTTCTGCTTTAACAATGCCTCAAGTAGGTGTAAATTTAGCTTGAATAGGCCTAAACCAGTTTTCTTTTTTGCACAAACTGCTGCTTAATGAGGCAACACAACTTGCTGCAGCATCTGCCACACACACACGCACACACACACACATATGGATAGACACATGACACGCCAACAATTTGCATGTGGCTTTGCCTTAAGTTCGAATGCAGATCGGCACCCACTGTTGCTCTCTTTTCGAATAACTGGTGCAAGTAGCTGCAGACCTTTGTAGCATGCGGCATGCTGCATGAGCACGCGAGGAGATTTCAAAGCATGTTGCAAATTACGTGTGCTGCACTGAAAAAAGAGAACTCTATAAACTAAGTAAAATTATAAATATATACTTTATGCTAAGAAAGGGCAAAGAAAAAAGGATTATTGTATTATAAATTCTTAAAGTATTACGGTCAAATATTTTACAAAATATTTCTCAATTTTAGTAACAATTTTCTTGCAGTGTATTTGCAACTGAGCTGCGGCATTTCCGGCACACACTGCCAGTTGCAATTGAAGTCTACACATGCTGGGCATATGCAGCAGGCCACTTGACTCTCTGCACAGTGGGCGTGGCACATTTCGACGCCTTCAATGAAAACAATAATAAGGTGAAGGAAAAGGAAAAAGTGGAAGCAGTTGGTATACTATATTTAGTGGAACTGCCAGTGGAATCATATCAGATGTCAGGCGAAAAGCAAAACAAAACAAATACTTATGGAGATAAAACTAAAAATAATAGCACAACAAACAGAAACAAAACAATGCTGAAATGGAAAGGGAAATGTGACTAAACAAAGGAGAGGCCATGGCACTCTTGAGATACAAATCGTCTTTGTTTGTTCCTGTCTTACTTTCATTCACCCGCACTCTGGATAAGACTGAAGCTGAAACTGAAACTGAAACTTCACTTGGCATTTGCATTTCCCACGTTGCAAAAGTCAAAGTCAGCGTCAAAGTTGAACGTGTCAGATGCTTAGGCAAAAGATACAGCTTCAGCTACAGCTACAGCTACAGATACATTTATTGTGTAAGCCTGTTAATTGGAATTTCAATTCCAGCTGAACCGCCACTATATCAACGATATTTAGACAATCTTTCTATTTAGTTGTCCCACACGAACCGAAACCAGAAACGGCAACAGAAACTAAAGATAAATACACAAAATTAACACGTACTCAGGTGAAAATGAGCAGGTAGTTGAGCATACAAACACCATGTGTGTGTATGGTTGTGCGTGAGTGCGAGTGTGTGTGTGTGTGTGTGTGTTAAAGGACTGCACAAATACAGCCAAATAACCCTAATAAATAAGTCAAGTCTCGCAGAGCTACACGCTGATAGCTGGGGCGGCTAAATAGCTGCCAGGCCAAAGAGAGGAGATGGGAGAGGAAAAAAATAGTTAATTAAGGTGTTTGCCCACAACAACAACAACAATGCTCTGACATTATAAACGAGATATTTATCTTTCAGTGGACACACACACACACACATGATGTGAGAGGAGCAGAGGGAGGGAGCCACATCCCAAGTGATACGACTTCAGTTACTCGACTCAGACGCTAAACCCTATTGCAACTGGAATGATCAGGTGTAACACAAATATCTCAGAAAAAGAACCAATTTAGGTAAGAAAAAACCCATCATAATGTATTGAAGTGATTCATTAAAATTTTTAGTGAAATAAATCACAAATACTATTCACATAGTAAGTTAAAATTAGAAAATAATTAAACTTAAATTTTACTTTAATTTCAAATCAGATATTTAAATTTCATTAATATTTTTAGTGAATTAAATCTCAAATACTGTTGACATACTAACTTAAATTTTAAAAACAATCAAACTTAAATTTAATTTTAATTTCAAATCAAATATTTAAATGTTAATCATATTTTTAGTGAAATAAATCTCAAATACCGTTTACATACCTGCTTTCATTTTTAAAATAATTAAATTTAAATTTTACTTTTACTTTAGCTTCAAATCAAATATTTAAAAATATTCGTTAGCAGAAAAGAAACCAATTTCCATAAATTAAAACACCTCTAAAAAAACACCACTTTTCGCACCAATTGTGCGCACTGTGGCAACCATGTCGCTAGGCTTAGAGGTTCAGATTCAGATTCAGGTTCTGAGTTCTGTTTCTCTTACTAGCTCTTGGGCTGGAGATGTTTGCTTTTCGAAATGTTTGTCATTATCGTCGTTAACTTTTTGATGAGGCGAACGTGTGTGATAAAAGTGTCACAAGGATTGAACCAAAGACCAAACACTGAATGCAAACACTGAAGCCAGCGAGAAATGAAAACGAAAATGAAAACGCAAACTAATAACGCATCCAAACGAATATAATAACATACGTGGCAGGCTGGCAGGCGGGTGAGACCAAATGTATCTTTCAGATACAAATTGCCATTAGTTTATTGAGCGGCTGGAATTTATGATTCTGCGTGCCGCATGCTGCGTGTGTGTCGTGGCCAACCACGCAACAAAGGAGAGCGAGAAAAAAGTAAAAATACTAGCTACAACAAATGCTCACAAATCTCAGATACATATGGGTCCTGTGTGTATATCCCCCTACTGTTCCCGATTGGCATTTGTGGCACGTACAGAATTCATTTGTTGCACTATTTATATGTATTTGATGAAAATGAAATCAAATTAAATTTTCGGCACAAATTCAAAGTGAAATATTCTCCCATTTCTTTCTTTTTTTTCTGGTAATATCTCGGTCGGAGGGTGGGAGAGATGCCCCTGTGTGTGTCCTGTATGTGCGCAATTGCTAGGAATTTCTCTTCCTCTTCTGCCATATGTGGGCTTTTTCCCTGGGCACCCGCTGACCGAAACAAATATTTTAAAGGTAACATTTGACATATTGCATATTTGGAATCTGGAAAATTTCATGTCTCGCATGACTTTGTGGACAGCCAAAACATGCCTCGAAGAGCAATGCAATTGTCCTATCTGCCACCTACAGTGGGCTCAATGTTTACGCTTCAAACATTTTTCATTTTTTGGTAAATTCAGTTTCCTACAATATTCATAATTAAAATGTATAACATCTGGAGAACCTCAGGCTCTCGAAAAGCAATTTAAATGTATATTTAAAATCTCTGGATGCTTTGAGGTGAACTACATACATACATACAGTATTTTTAATATCTTTTAAATATTTGTATTTTAACCACATTCCTCAACTGAATAACTTCAGTGTATATTTACGGATTATAGTTAAATTTTCAGCATTTACTGTTAACGACTTAAAGTACAAGTATGACAAATATGATGGCAATATCTTGAAAACTGCAGCAGTGATACGAATTCTATGACAATAGAGGAGGGGGAAGGTGAGCAAATGTAATATTTACAGCTAGATTGAAATACGTACTGAGTTATATTATTAAATTTTACATTGTAATGTTCGAAATGTGCTTCATTTATTTATGTCGACCTTCACTATTTGCATGCCTTTGCATTCCTTATTAACCCAATGGAAATTGCATTCGAAATTGCATGCAATTCGAACTAATTCGCATGCAAGTGTTAATTGCATTTCGGCATCTCTCGTGGTGGGCGGCTCCATCGTTCATAATTATGCCATAATAACTGTAATCAGCTGCCTCTGGGCTGCCAACTAGTTAAAGTTTTCGCCCAAACTAACAGAACCAACTAGACACAAACAAACGAAATGAGGATAATAATAATAACAACAACAACAACCGGCGTTTGCTCAAAACAAAACATGGATATGTGTAGTATACTAGATGAGCAGTGGGACTCTTATACGCCCTGCGTAAAAGCCAGTATTTTATGCTCAGCGCACTCTGCACTTGCACATGGAAATAAAGAGAACATAAACACAGCGTGCATTCAACAGTAATATTACGGTTTATTTATAAAATTTACACGATTTAAAAATATATACTAAAGGTAAATTTATTGCAACCTACTATTTATATATATTTATTGAAACTATTTGAAGTAACCAGTTTAATTCTATTTAAATTTTTAGGCTTTTGCGAGTGTAGTATTACATTATTACACATTTTATTCAATAAATACATTAATTCGTAATTTAATACTATTTTATAATTATTAAATTTATAACATATTAAAATTAAATTAATTTAAAATCAATTATAAAGTCAACCGTTACAACACTTGCGTTCTCTTTTAAGCGCTATCTCTCTTTGCAACTGCTAGTCCCCCGCTCACTGACTTGCTGGCAAAAGCAACAAATCCACAGCACTCTCTTCGAATTGCGAGCGAGCACCGACAGAGCGCGCTGTGAGAGTTGTGAGCCATTCAAACGGTTATGTTGTTTCAGTTGACTCTGAGAAGCCGTCGCGTTAGCACACAGAGCGCTTGGCAGAAGAAGGGAATATCGAAATATACGGTGCGAGTTCAATGTGTTCAAGCCCTACTCGAATTGCGGTGGATTCGTGTGTGTGCGCTATTGGCAGTAGCTGGTAAATAACCATTTATTGTGGCCAACAATATTTTTGGCAAGTGATGCGTTGAAAATACTACACGTTGAACGAACGAATGAATGCAAGTAACGCAACTCAATGCAAATGTGTGAAAGTGCAGCTTAAAAGTAGCTAAAGATTGCCAAAAATCAAGTAAAGTGAAGAAGAAGAAAGCACCAACAACTGAAATAACTGAAGCACCAACTGTTTCGCTCTATCAATATTTATTTAACAATTGTGTGTGCGTGTGTGTGAGGCAAAACTACCAAACAGCCAAAGACAACAACAGCAACAACAACAACAACAGCATCAACAACAGCGGCAACAATTGTGGCTAAGGTGTTGCCTGGACTGCGGTATAAATAATTAACATAACAAGCAGCTTTTAAAACGGTATGCCACTTGCACTCTTACAAATTACATACACAATTACCTACGTACATACATACATACATACGACTGTATGTGTGTAATTCTCTCATTTGTGTGCTTCGCATGCATGCTATGTATATTCGCTGTACATTTTTCGCATTACACTTTTAACCCGTTAATGTTTTACTTATCTCTGTGCGTCTAAGCTGTGCTTTGCTTTGTGCTGCTGTCCGCTCAACGCGCGCTCTCCGCTCTGTCTTATTGGCGCTCCCACTCCCACACTGCTGCTGCTGCGTGTAGTCGTCCCGCTTCAGCCAATGTCGATCGCAAAATGTGCCTTTGTTATTGTTGCTTTTGGCGCCATTAAGCGGTTAATTTGCGCTTTACATTGCGGCTCAGCTTGCAGTTGCATACACGTTTGCCAATTGCTTGCAGTGGTGTTTTTTTCGCTATTGGTTCTTTTTAAGCTTATGTTATGCCAGGTCCAAATTAATTGACTAGGTGTGAATATTGTATTTTGTATTAAAATACACTTTAAATTAAAATTGGTTCTTTTGCTATTCTTATTTGCATGTGGCAACTATGCATGCACTATGCCCACTCCGCCTGTGAAATAACTGTTACAGCGCAAATACCGTTGCAAAAATAAATCACAATTTCCGCGCGCTTTTGCACTTTACTTTCTTTGATTGGAATTGCCTGCAGTTGAATAAATACACAGTTATGTTTGCATTTGGCCTTGGCGTGTGTGTGGCGTCTGTGGTTTAGGCCAAAGTTGAGGCTGTGGGTCTACCAAAAGTGCGCCATGCTTTGGCAAGCTCGGCCAAAAGCTTAGCATATCATCACAGTCTGCGTGCGTATGACTGTCAGTGTGTGTATGACTGCGAGTGTGTGTATGAGTGTGTGTGTGTGTGTTTGTTTGTTTTCGAAGAACCTGTTTCAAAGAAAACAACAAATAGCAACAATAATAAAAGTGATTTTTTTCTTCGACTTCACTCAACAGGTTTTTCGACTGTTTTGCTTGTTTTTTAGAGCGCAAAACGTTGGGATTTTCTGTGGTTTAGATTAATTCAGCTGTTCATTAAACGCTCGTGTTATGGATTTCTTAATTCTAGTGGAATGGGGGAGCGATAGAGAGAGTCTAAGACACAGTCAGCGCTATTAATTAATGCACTAGCATTAGTATTGCACTCAAGTGATGAGCTGATAAGCATATGCTCTTGCTTACTGATCGTGAAGAGAGTGGAATAGGTCTTAGTATAAGTAGCAATAGTGTGTATACTATACATTATACTATATACTATATCTTTATACTATAATGCACGACATTTGTAGATATCAGTTTCATTCAAAGTGTATATATAAATCAACATATCATTAAACATTTCTTTTTGAAATTTCCCCCCAATTTGAGCTGTACTTTTAACATACATATGTATGTATACAGTGTGTTTCATAATCATAAGACACTTTAGAGTTAGTTAAAAGAAGATTAATAGGATTCTTGCAAAACCGTATGGTAGAGGTTCTCAAGAGTCAAGGACGATATACAATATATAGAAAACAATTCAAAAACAATTCAAAAAACTTTTCATCAAATGGTTCTTGTTTAAACGATGATTAAGCTTTAATCACCAGATTTAATATATGTATATAGTGTCTTATGATAATGAAACGCGCTGTATATAAATCAACATATCATTAAACAGTTCTAAGAATTAAAATTTCCCCACAATTTGATCTGTACTTTTAACTGTCGAAATATATTTACAATTTCTTTTCCTATGAAAACATTTCCTAATTAACAGATTTATTTAAAACGCATTTTATTTTTGCCATTTTTAATGAGTTCTTTTTAAGCAGAAAACATAACATTTAAATTATATATTATCTGCTTGGGTGTTTGTGAATGCGATAAGCTCTGTGTGGTTGGGTTCAGAGTTTATCAATTATACTACTACTACGTACTTATACATACTATACATATGCATACATATACACATAAACCATGACTTAAATTACTTTGTACATTATATGTGTTTTTCCTCTGCTATTTTAAGTACTTTCTTTATCTTTATCTGCTGCTTTAAGTAAAGCAAAAACTTCGTTTAAGATTTATGTTTCAAGTGTGGGCTGCCTGCCGTTAGTCGCATTCCGGATTGTCGACACACTTTTAACATATGCATGTGTGTGTGTGTGTGTGTGTGTGTGTGTGTATAAGGGTCCCCCCATAGCTCAAAGATGAGCCCAGTACGGAAGTCAGTTAACCGTCTGTTAAGCACGACAAGAAAACGGCAACTCGAAATGGCCAAGATGCTTGCTCTGGCTTTCAGCTTCGATCTGCTTCACTATGCCCATAGTATAGCCATAGTTGGGGTCATGTTTGAAAGTGGCCGTAATTGTGTCTGTTACCATTACAGTTACTCTTGTTGTTGTGTGTCCAGTGGGCATAACTGCGGGCAGTAAAAGTTGGCCCAGACGCATTTAAAAAGCATTTGTAACCAACGACATGGCACTACTACTACTCGTAGTTGTATTTCTTCTGGTCTGTTTATTAGTTTTTGTTTATTTTTGCAACAATGACACTGGTGCTATTTTATTGTTTGTTGTCATTGTCGTCGTGTTTATGCTGTTGTTTATTTTCGCCAACAAAAAAAACTTTCAAATTTGTTCAAAGCAGCGAAATAACGAGTAAAACCCCCGATATAAAATGCTGCATCATAGCATTTTCCAATTGTTCAGTTTTTCCCCCCTGCTATGTCTACCTTTATGGCTGACCATGTCTTACAGCTGTGTTTCTAAATTAGCAACCTGCTTTGGGTACACTGGGAGAAATTACGTGAATAAAGAAACTGCACTGAATTTGTTGAATTTTTGCATTTAATTTTATTTATTTATTAAGTTAAATATATGATATAATAATACATTTATGAGGCTAGAGCACTAACAATAATAGCTTTTGGCTAATTTTTATTTTTAATTAAGGTTATCGCATACTAATTTCAAGACTGTTGTGCCTTGATTTAAGTGATTTTTGAATTGTATTTTATTACATTTTATTTTTGTTTTTAATTTAAGTATTCACATGCTAATTTCAAGACTGTTGTGCCTTGTTTTATGTAATTTTAACTCGGCCACAGTATACCCTTTCTTATCGAGGTATCAAGCCTTAAATGTAAGCTCTCATGTACGAAATTCTTGACTATTTTCTCTCTGTGCAGCGTTGCTCAATTCGTTTCAATTAATTTCCACATTAAAATGTTAAGTTTTTTTTTTTAATTCTTTAATTGATTTGCTGAAATGTTCGCTCAGTGTATGCGCTTGCCATTTCAGTGTAAGCCATGATGAGTCAGCAGCTGAACCAACGCCTGTTGCTGCTCTCAAACAAATACTTATTGAAACACTTAACTGACCACAAGTCTGGCTCAGTTGCTTGTCCGCTCTCTCTGATCTCGCTCTCCCTCTCAAAAGTATCTCTCTCTCTCTTCGTGATACTCTTACTTAGTTCAAGCCGCTTTATCAATACAGCTAAACTTACATCAAGTCGTAATCAAACCTCGCCAAAGCTGCAAGTGCACAACAGGAGAGAGCGAGTTGTAAGGCAAGAAGAAGAAGAGATATCTTGCTTAATTTGAATATTATAATTAGCATAAATTTAATTATAGCATCGACTGTCTCATATACAATTTAATTAACTTATCGCGTAGGGTAAAAAACCCCAAGACCCGCTGCGACATTCTTATTTTTTAATAACGTCACAAAGTTGGCTGTGTGTGAGTGTGCTAGTGTGTGTGTGTGTGTATTCATTCTAATGCCTTCATCAGCTGCACAACTGGAAATCTCATTAATTTACCGAGCTGCTATCTGTTGACTTGAACTGCATTGTTTGCCAGGCCGCTGCTTACCTGAGCTCAGTAGGAAAATTTTCTTTTGAATTTTCCCCAGTCGCTGTCTGTCTGTGCATTTATGAAAAACATTTTGTGCAGCGAAGCGCGTATAATGCCAAGACACCTGACCGGGGGACACTTCTCTCTCCGTGTATGTGTGTGTGTTTACCCATCCGTATGCCGTATCTGCTACTGACTTTATTAGCCTTCATCGTATCATGCCCCTCTCGCGAACTTCCTCTCGATTTAATCGATTTTGTAATTAAACGCTCGCCCAGCAGCTGTTGTCAAGCGAACTTTGTGTAAATAAGACATAAAATACGCACAACAAAAACGAAATGAAAAATGTATAAATAATAAACCTCTGGCTCTCACATTCTGCTGGCCAATTAGCTGTTGGCCGACCCGCCCAGCGACTGCTACATTTCCAGCATATTTTCTAATTCAAATGAAGTAAGAGAACCACAAGTAACATTAGACGCGCCTAAACGCCCAAATTAGCAACCGCACACAAAATATAAAAAGAGAAATTTAATTAAAGCAACATGAACGTAAAGGAAACGAAAAACAAAAAAATTACGACTAAAAATGCATAAATTTAAGCGCCCAACCCCCTCGAGACTGGACACCCACCTGGCATATAATATTATAACCTCAAACCCTAAAAAAAAGAGAAAAACAGAAAAAACGTGTAATTTTCACGGTCCCAAGCGGACAGTTTTCCCCCCTGCCACTTGCCACCCCCTACTGCTGCTGCTGCTGCTGCTGCTTTTCACTAGCTTGGCGGTCAGGCCCAGCATAATGATTAGGGTCAGCATGAGGCGGCCGAAATTAACAGCTTGTGACTAATAAACCGAATTATGAATACTCTAAGAGTTATAGAAATTATAGAAATTTTGATATAATGAATATTTATATATTATGAATATATTATGAATAACTTCATAATCTGTTCATAAGCTGCTCTTAGAAGACGTTTGCATTACTGTCCCATAAATTTTGAGTATTAGTACTTAAGTGTTTTGCAGATTCCTCTTTATGTTCGAATAATGATTTAATATACCCTGTTTGACGATTGTAAATAATAAACCGAATTCTGAATACTCTATCTTCATATTCTATTTATAAACTGCCATAAGAAGACTTTGCTTTCACTCTCCAATAAATTATGAATATTAGTACTTAAATGTTCTTTCTATACATTCCTCTTTTTGTTTGAATTATGATTTAATATACAATACTCTTTTTGATATACAATACTCTGTTTGACTCAATTGTAACTAATAAACTGAATACTCTAATAATAATTCTGAATACTCTAATAGATGTGGTACTCTAAGGTAGGAAAAGTGGGCGAGTCTTATAGAAATTCTAGGCATTTAAAATATAATCAACATCTCTCCCTAAAATCTCATAATCTATTAATAAACTGCCATTAAAAGACGTTTCCATTCACTCTCCATTTCTCCAATAAATTCTAAATATTAATACTCAAATGTTCTACAGATTCCTCTTTATGTTTTAATAATTATATAATATACCAAACTCTGTTTGACTCTACAAACTTAGTGGGAAAGTGTCGCATGCTCTCAGCCGGATAGTGTATAATTACAAGCGTGGCAGCAACAGCAGCAGGTTGCCAGCAATTTTTACTTTTAATTTTTCTCAGTTTTTTTCGCCTTTGTTTAGTGTTTGCAAAGATAAAAGCATTTGTCATTAGCATAAAATGCTAAAGGTTTTCCGAGTTTGAGTCCGAGTCAAAGTCCGTGTCTTTCGGCAGCCTAATTCCCTAAATATTTGAACTTTATTAGAAGCAGAGACAGCAGCAGTAGTAGTGGGAGTGGGCTGACTACTTGACCTGTGGCCCATCTGTAAAATTTAAAGCAATTTTAATGCACACAAAAGTCCACTAGTATATTAAAAACGAATATAGACATAACAATAAAAGCAACCACAAAGGGAACACGGAACGCACTTAGAGGCAAAGATAAGCCGCAAAAGTGAAGCCGCATAGTTAGAAATGAATCCGAGTCGTATTCAAATGGATTGCACTCTCAAGGAAATTTCAGGGGTTGTTGCATAGGTTCGGGTATGTGTGGGCGCAACAATAAAAAAGACTAACGTCATGCCTGGCTGAGTGACAGGTAGAGCCTAAGAGTACTTGAGGGAACTCGCAGAACTCGGTTGAGGTGTAGATGAGAACCGCTGATTAGCAGCCAACACGAAGAGTTGCTGAAGTGGACAAAGGTGATGCCCGAGTGCTGATAACACTCGTCCCAGGAGCCATCTTTCATCTCTTAACGCTCGAGTGGTCAATGCCTGAGACCCCTAAAAACCACTCGAACTGCCCTTTAAATAATTGATAGACGTTTTGAAGACCCTGAGAAACTTTGACACAGCAACTATGCCACAGCTACAATTACGCTCGTAACCCAAAAAAATAATCAAATGACTAACTAAATCAGTACTAAATCTGTTCTAAATCTATGCCATTTGTAATGACCCTTGGTGGGGACAGCAGTTCAAATTATATGGCAATCAGTCTGCAATTTTAATGCCATATGTGATGTGATGTGATTCATGTGCACGGGCATAAATTAGATATGCACACACACACACACCAACACACATAGAGTTGCATATTTAAATAGAGACATGGGTCAAATGGTTGGGCTGGCATTAAAAATGCCGTCGGTACATTGCTTTATGACCTCAGGCCCTTTATTGATGGGCTAACCTAATCTAACGCAAGCCAAGACCAAGACCAAGACCCAAGAAGCCTACGCACAAGCCTCCACACGGGAAGAAGAAGCAGCGTATTTAGAATAACAAATAAAAAATAAAATCGTGAAGCCCGCTGTGAGCTTCTAACAGCGAAAGAAGACGATAAAAAAAAGTGTCATAAACATAAAATTGATTTTAATTTTGTTGTTGCTTTTTATAGCCTTTGGCAGCGTCTCTTTGGGTTTTGCCCAACTCTCCCTATCAAGCCACATGTATATTTTGTTTTTCGGTCTATCTCTCGCTCTGAAGACGTATACTTAGTTTAATGACTGCTTTTGGTGCAGCTTTTGTTTAAATTTTCACTAGAGCGGGGGGCGAGGAACGAGGCGTGGGCAGAAGTCGCTTGATATTGATTTTGTTCTATTGGATTCCTTGGTGCATTAATTACTGTTATTATTAGGACAATGTGCATAAATTATTAAACAAACAGCGTGTAGATTGTATCACATGTGCGGGTCTGTCTGGCTTTTCAACACAAACTGCTTCTCATGCTGCTTAATGACTGAGAGCAACTTGGACATTTTAATCGAATTTATGGCACAGTCAGCATGCCGATAGATCGAGAGTTGAATGAACCTGTTTGGCTGGGATTACGTCTGACAAATTCTGGAAAATTGTAACCACACGATGCACTAGGCACTAGGAAATGACTTTGTGGCTTACTCATAGAATGGGTTCGTGATCGTTCCCAATACTAGTAGCCAGAGACTGTGCCATGAGTTGCTGGAAAGTACGTCCGAGGTTTTTGGGCTTTGTAATAATTCAATTAAACGAAGGAGAGGAGAAAAGATCTAAGCCCAATTGCCTAAAGCTCAACTCAAGTTGGGCGGCAGAGTGAGGGGGATTACGACTTAATGCGATTCTATTGGGTGAACACAGAGAATAAAATTGTATTTCATCTGAGATTTATTTTCTTTTCGATTATGTTAATCATACACACAGTCCACTCGGCGTGGGAATGCCAACAATCGACATTCTCTTCCATCAGCTAGTAGTAGCCCTAAGCGGCTTAAACAGAAAACTGGGAGAAAAACTGACACTGGCTTAAAGTTTGTTCTGGGGGGGAAAAGCCATTTCATTTCAGTTTGCTGTGTGCTCTGTACTGTGTTCCGTTTGTTTGGCCTGAAAACATTTGACAAATATAGGAGTACTTTTTCCAGCAGCATTTGTCAGCTCATTATATTTCGTTTGGTAATTATTTAGACAGCTGAGCCAAGCCGGGCATAATGAAAAGGAAAATGCTGTTTAGCATGAGAGAGCTGTCAAGCTGCAGAACTAAAAAGCAGTCAACAAGATAAACAACTGCCATGACGCTCGTCCGTACGGTCGCTGTCTGATGATGATGGTCTGTTAGGAACAACAGGAGCAACTTTCATAATCATTTTGCTCACAAAATAACAAACGAAACGAAAAAAAGTTAATTAAAAGATAGTGATGATTCAACCGTGTTGTGTTTGTTGTTTTGCGAATTGAAATGGGGAATTATTTTAGCTGAATACGAAGGATTCTGAAATTATGTTATAAAGCAAACAACCTAAAGTATTTATACAGATAACTGTAGCTTAGGCAAACTTTTTAGTTTAGAAAACTTGCTGCCTGCCTGCCAGCCTGAGGCCAAAGAACAGATTCCAACAGATTCCAAACAGAACAGAACGAAACAAAGCAAAAAAGTGAGAAAAAGTTGTGAGACCTTGATTGGATTGGAATTTGAAATAAAGGCATTAAATGTGCTCATATTTAAGCCCAGAGTCTAGCACTAACTGCATTGTATGGCTTAGGTAATGTTGCTAAAAAAAGAAGAAAGCAAAAGCTCTTTAATTTCAAGGTAATCCTGTGGCTGGCAACCTGATGACTTGTTTGCATGTCAGACATTCTACCTGTCGACACTGGGACATGCTAAATATTGATCAATTATGCCCGCAGCTCCTGTCCTTGGTCCTGCTGTGGCCTCAGCAATTAGCGCGCTGCTATTATCATCATCATCATCACACACAAGACATTCACACACACACTCGTACTACATCAAAGCCAAGCGTTTGCTAACCCACTCTTTATTTCCTTTTTTCAGGTAAGCATTGAAATGAGATGAGATGTGATGAGTTCCCACACCCATACACACACCCACACCCGTATCCATGTCTCTGAGTGAGTAATGCTGAGCTTTTGTAATCCGCTGGAGTGGAGAGCTTCCTGCTTGAAACTTAATGCCATTTCAGCTCTTGGACAGTTCTCATTATGCGAATCTTTTTCTCTGTATGCTTCATTTGAGCATCCCAAAGGATCCCACTTCAAATTTGGGTTCAGCATTTTCCCACACATAAGCAGACAGACAAGTTGCTCTCGAGTTAAATGCCTTCAATTATTACATAGATATGGCAAAATTCCAACTGCTGATTGAAATTTGATGCGTCGCCTGAATATCGATTTGAAAATGGTATCAATTATTTTCCCTTTTTTTCTTTTGGGCGGAAAATGAACTTAAAATTTGCCTCAATTGGATGAGGCATACAGCGAAGAGAAACGTGAATTGCATAAAATTTTTAAGCTAAATAGCCAAAAATTGCTGACTCTTCCGATTGCCTAGAAGGGGGAGGGGGCTTTTCATTCAAACATTTTCTGCCGATTGAAGCGGCTCACAAAATGAAATAAAACAAAATTAATGAGCAGCATTTCGTGCAAAAAGAAAGGAAGTACAAGCATCGCATTGGCAAATGGAGAAAAATAAATTAAATCAAGCGCTTGTTTCTCAAGATTTGCCCAGGCCCGGGCCCAGGCAATCCAAGATGTACTGCGGCATTTTAAAAAGTTTTCTTAGCTCGAGTACAATTGATTGTAAATAAGCACACACTACTCACACACACACACACACTCACACACACAGTGTCTTAAAAGCAAAGCAAAATCGAAAATCGTGACAAGAATGCCTGAGAGCGGAGCTGGAGCTCTGTGTCTCAGCTCAGCTCGTATCTTTAGCCTGAGAATTGTCTGCCTGTACTTTGGCTCATTTATCCATAGATCTCCTTAATTGCGGCTCACAATGTGCCACATTTGATTCAATCAAATGCAGAGCACATTGATTTTCCCTACATATATGAAGGGAACTCGTGTTCGTGCTGCTTATAATTGAAATTACTTTGCGTTTGAAAAATGTTTGCGAGGCAAAAGCATTTTCAATTAATTTGCCAACGGCGTCAGAGCCACAAAAGCAGCCAGCCACACTGTATTTTATTTATTTATATTGAGCGGAGACCCCACTGTAAAGTCAAAGTGTCAAAGAGGCAAACAGTGGGGGCGTGCCAAGGGCGGGGCGGGGCGGGGAGATGGTGAGGCAAAATGTTGGGACCAAATGTGGCTGCCACAGAGCAAACAAATCAAGCGACAACATTTGCTGCAAGGATGGGCTAAAGTGTAGACAGCAGAAGGGAGGGGGGGTTGAGTGGAAGGCGGAGGGGTGGGGGTTATTTTATGTAGATTTTATTTGCAGCAGCCGCGAGTCAAGAAATTTACACAAACAAATTGAATTTTGTATACATTTTTTATGCGCGTATACCAAACAAAACATAAAGGGACTTGTTTGCTTAACGCCGCAAATGCTGCTCAAGTATACAGAGTATATATAGTATAGTTTGTATGTATAGCATATATATTTTTATACACAACATAAGTAAAGGCAGCAAAATACACGTAACATAAAAAACACTATGCCTTAACCCTAGTGTATAAAGTGATTCAGTCTCTCTAAAGGTATAGACTCTATACAATATACTATATATAGTACTCTATACCTATACTATACTCTATATATACTATATACTATATACTCTATACTATATACTCTATACCATAGAGCATCTAAGGTTCGTTTATTTGCTTTGAAGTCAGCCGTAGTTTCGCCTAGAATTTTGCAAACGTTTGGCCTCTGTCTGAGTCGACTGAAAAACATATTGAATTTCGCTTGTCACTCTTGTCGTCTTTTGTTGCCTTTTTATTTATTTATTTTTTATGCCCAGTTTGTGCAGATATACGTATATTTTTGTTATTTTTCAACGCAATAAAAAGCAAAATATTTGTGAACATTTTTATGCAAATCAATGGGCGAAGCCACCGCAAGGAATCACAAGGGGCAAACCGTGAACCGTAGTAGTGGTCGGGGATGGAAAATTTATAATATAATTTTGACTTGGCAGGGGGGACGACTTGACAGCTGTAAACAGTAAAACATCAAAAAGTTATCACAAGCGCTACGTCTCGTCTTATCGCATCCTTTGCTGACTCTTGTTCCTTTGCCAAAGGCGTTGCAAGAAAAACAAAAGCGCGAACAATAATAAAAATAACAACAAAAGGAATGAGAGGAACGGGGAGGGGAAAGGGAAAGGGGGGCAGGACACATGTTCTATAGCACCGTCTGACAAGAGATTTAAAAAATTTAAACATGAAGGAAAAAAAAGCGCTGGCGTTACGGTTTTTCTTTTCCACTTTCTAGTCGCTTTCTTCTTCGTCTGCAGCTTCTACTTTTTGTTATTTGTTTTTTTTTTTTCGTTTTTTCGTTTTCATCAGGAGTGAAATGCATAAAGTTTTACACAAAAGTTACTTGTTGGATTTGTTTGTCGCAAAAAGGGTCGATGATGTAAATGGCAAACGAGTGTTGACTAGGGTGGGGTAGGGGAGGGAGAAGGAGGTGTTCATATACGAGTACCAGCATCATGAATAAGGAGAAGGGGAACAGTGGGAAGGTCGAAGTTGCAAACTGACTATGAAAGTTGGCTTTCCTCTTTGTTCGCTGGGATTTTCTTGGGGTATTAGTGTTGTTAGCCACATCTTTTCTTTTTGGCCCTGTTATGCTTCATTTTGCCTTAGCCAAATGCGAGTGAGTGTATGGCAAAGAATGAAAACTTTAGACAGCAAAGTCGAAAGGTTCTTCTCATGCGGTTAGAGGCGAGACCAATTTGTAGATGCGAAAACTTTTTTACTTTGCTCCAAACTGGCTGTTAACAAGAGCCCGCTGCTTTGAATATTTCGCGATGATTGCGACAGACTGGCAGACAGACGGACGGACAGACACCCAAAGAGAAAGAGAGTAGAGCTGACTTTCTAATTTCAAGTAAGGAGAGAAGTAAAGGGAAGTACACATTACTACCTTGTGACACCTGTTGGTAAATGGGAAAGTCAAGAGAGTAGATGTCGTGTCTGAATCCTGGATTAGAATCTTATAGATGTCATACATAACGCACCTCTGTGACACTTTTGCTTTCAATGAAACATCATAATTCTTGTCTCTGCATGCAAATGCCAGCACATTGAATTGTCAGGCCACAGAGCACAGAGAATGAGCTGAGGCCAGATAAAAGGCGCAGCACATATTGTTGAATGCAGTGGAGCAAGGCTTCTCTGAAAAGAAGAGATTTCAGATGCCGCAAAAACGATAAATTGAGGTAAATGGTGTCTCTTATTCGTTGAGATACATATCTACACACATCTAAGGATATGGATACGAGTGAGTGTGTGTGCTTGGTGTGGATTTGTTTGCCTGATAACCTAAAACGCGCTGAAAAACATGATTTTTAACTGGCAAATTGTAAAGGGAGGAGAAGCTCGCCCTCCTCACCGACTACAAAAGACTCAGACTCGGCATGAGTATGGCTGCATATGCTGGGAAATGAAATGAGATTTCCCTCTAGATACCAGCACACACACAACCACAAGAACAAACACACACAGATATATACACTCAGCTGAATTCACATACCAATGGGCCACACACACACACACACATAGTGGAGAAATTCTCAATTTGAATGCAAACATGTTGGATTATTATGATTTCCTTCTACCGTTGGCAGTTTTACTTGTACTCTGTATGTGTGTGTGTTAGTGTGTGTGTGGTGCAATTTTTTGTGCTCTCGTTGTTGTTGGTGTTGTTGGTGCTGTGACAAGTATTAAGTGCAATCAAAAGAAGATTTACAAGCGTCATGAATGAAATATTTTCATCATATGCTGCACACAAAACGTTTTGCACCAGAGTGAACATATACACATATCCTCGTCTGTCTATCCCCACAGTCGGAGTCGGAGTTCCTTTGCGTATTCATGTATCCTGGCTGTGTGCTGTATCCTGCTTGCTGTGGCGCATAAAAACTCATTTGACATGATATTTATGGCACTTTTAGAGCATGGCTAATAGAAAATTGTATTCCTCCGCTCTCTCCCGCCCCCTTCCCAGAAGGGCTTAAGCTATCTTGATGCAGCCAGGTGAAGTTTAATTATTGATTATGCCAGCGTGTGCGATGGCAAACAGCTGATAACAGTCAGCCAGGTGAAAGGACGCTAAACAAACTGAAACTCAAACTCGAACCCCAACTCCAACTCCAGCTCAAAGTGAACTCATTTAAAGCCCACACAATTTGGTATAGGTAAAGTGTTGTTGTTGTTGCAACTACTGTGAAAGCGTGTGGTTTTTCCTCTGTGCTCTGCTCTGTGCTACAATTTTCCCATGACTTTTCGGTGTAACCTTTCCCACAATTGTTGCTGCTCTTTGGCCAAATTGCATAGACAATTGCCGAAAGAAACGATGGAGTTGCAGCCACACTTAACAAGATGCCAAACAGTTGTGGCCCGACTATGTCAGCATTTGATTGGCTCACACTCGCACTCATTCACATTCACATTCACAATTTGGATTCACATTCACATTCACAATTCGCATATTCATGATGACATCGTATGGAATATGCGCATGCATAACTAAGTAGAACCGACTTGGCTATTGAGCCAGTGCTATTGGTGGATTACACCGCGCTGATGATTAAGATGCCTTCTCACATTGCAGCCAGTTGTCAAATGCAGCATCGTTGATTACATCAAATTGACTTTGACTTGTAGTCTATGCTGTACTACAGTCTGCAGTCTCTCTGTATGTGCGAGTAATTGATGGCTCTGATGAATTGACAACAGCCAAAAGAGGGCGGGATACATGAAACACATCCCCCCTATGTAACACACACACACAATGTGAGCCTGTCTTTGGCAACTTGACTAAAATTAATGATGTTTGGTAAGCCAGCAAAATGCCAGCATGCCATGTAGAAAGTTCATAAAAAATGACACTGCTTGAGAATTAAACTTTAAGTGAGATTTGTAATAAGATAAGTGATAGTAATATGATAATCTGAGATTAAACTTTAAGTTATGTGAAGAACTGACCCACATGAGCTTACAGTTTAAGGCTTAAAAGCTTACCTACACTAGCTTACTTATGCAGTTAGAGCTTTGCCCTAAGCTAAAGCTTAAAAGCGTATTAAATTGAGTAAGCTTTATTGGCGAGGTTAACTTAAATGTTTTTCAATTTGAGAAGTTTTGATAAGAATGTTTACACTTTTTATATTCAAAGAAGCTTTCAATGTGCTTTAAAAATGTACTTAATAAAAGCTCAGTCTAGCGTTGTACTTAATCAAAATGGATAAAATAGAATAAACCTTAAACATAAAAATAAAAGTTTAAATTTAATAACATCTTCAAAAGTTCCTTATGTTAAAACTATAGTAAACTTTCTTTTTACAAAGAAATCTCAACAAGTGACTAAGTTTAATCAATTCTCATTTAAAGAACTCATTTTCAGGCAATGTCAACGTGTCATGGCGTTAAATTCATTCACTAAGTTTATTTTTAGTGACAATTTTAATTGATTTGAGCTGCCAAAGTAAATGTTGATCGATGACATGAGGCAAGTTCATTAGCTGGCAACGGATTTAAGGCTAAAACTCGGCAAAGACTCCATGAATCTGTGACTGACTCTCGTTGACTGAGCACTCAAAGAGTCAATGTTACAGTTGCGTGACTGAGCAAATATTTGGATTATTCACTTGCACTCATTCGACGCACTCATCTGGCATTTGGAGTGCTTTGATCTGATGGGTGGGGTTTGGTATGCTAGCAAGTATCTTAGCAGTTTTCTGGCAAATGCTCTGCCAAAATCAATGAGTTCAGCGAATGCTGGCTTACATAATGCGAGAATCAATATACACACATGCCTCAGCTGGCTGCACTTATCAGAGGTTAATGGTGCAATTGATAATTTTGAAACAGCTCGCAAGTCAAATGATGTGTAAATGTGTGTGTGTGCGTGTGTGCGAGTGTGTGTGTTTACTTTATGGGCAGGCGGCTATCAGTGAGTTTTTTTTATGGCTTCGACATGTGAGAGACTCGTTAAAACGGCGGTCGCAAAATTGGCAAGAGGCCGGCTATAAAATCGATGCAGGCTCTGCCAAACGTAATACACACAAAAGGTGTGTGTGCTGTAATTGTGTGTGTGCGTGTGTGTGTGTATATTTATGACCAATTTGCCAAAGTGCTTAAAACTGTAAACAGCGCATTGCTCGAGCGCCCACAAGAGTATGCTAAGTTAAAGCAATCGCAAACGCAAATGCAAACGAAACACAACAAACAGAAGCGACACAGTGGGGGGCGCAGGGGAGACGACGCATTTGAATTTGCATTGTTATCAGGCAGCAGCGACGCTGCGGTCGCTTGACGCGTCTTGGGGCATGCCCCAACAATGAAAAAGGCAGCGAGGCAGCGAGGCAACTCGACTCGACTCTACTCGACTTGGCAACTGTTTGGGTCCCACTTGGCGTATGCGTAACTTTAGCCAGTTTCGCATTGTATGCGTGTGTGTGTGCGTTTGTGTATTTGTGTATGTGTGTGTGTATGTGTGTCTGTTTTGCCTTTATGCCGTATGTATATGCGTTATTAAATTTATTTGACTTGACGTGCGCACACCCAAGGCAAAGGCACAATAACAAAAGGGCAAGAGGAAGCGGAAGAGAAGAAGCAAAGCGAATGGGAGTAGAGGGGCATACAGAACGGGAACGTAAAGAAGAGCAGTTATTGTGGTTGCTAGAGAAACAGAGCAAAACAAGAGAAAGTGACTAGGGAGGTCAGTGGACTGAGCTGGGGATGCCGAGTTGGGATTTTTGCAGGCAGGCCGCTATGGATTTTAGTCTAAAGAAGTTTAACATACGAATATACAAATTTGCAAAACTGTACATATGCATTTGGCAGCGTATCTGCTGATGTATGGGTGTGCCTGTGTGTGTGTGTGTGTGTGTTTGCCTGACTCGTACTCATTTAATATTTAAATTGCTTGTGGTTTAAATATCTCATGTATGCTTGTGGCAATTTATATTTTAAATTATTAAAACAGACTTATTACATTACACACAAGATGCAGAGCTCCCTCCGTATGTATGTGTGTGTGTTAGGCTCGACATCACACACACACACACACATACAATGTAAGACTGGGCCATGTTTGTGGATTTATTTTGGCTCTAATTGAATTCCACATTTCACTTATACATTTCGATTTGCAGCACAAACGGCATGAGCAATTTTAATCTGAGTTTACTGGAGATTATTTTTGCATGCGATAATTCCCATAAAACATTCTAAATATTTCCCATTCTTCACTGTTGCTAAATTTCCATTTAATGCTGCGTTTTTTATTATCTTTTTACTCTTCCACTATTTATATTACATTTACATCAACAGCGTGTAGTGGTACTCAAAGGTCTACTCTCATTGAATACTGGATTAAAATTCGCATAATCCATATGGAAATATTGATTTTACTTTTATACTCAAATGAAAACTCACTCATACATAAACATAAAGCGTTTTTCTGTTGTTTTTTAGCATGTGCATGTGTTTTTCCTATCATTATGTTTTAATTTTTTGAAAACTTTTCGCTTTTCCGAGCACATTTTTGGTAAAGCTGCTTTTGTCTGTATTATCCCGGAGAGAATTGTGCGCAATAAGCAGCTTAAGTGGGCGCTGCTCTAGTTGCCATGTGTACGGCGAGCGCAGCCTCTAATTTAATAATAAACCTCATCAAATGCTTATCTGCTATCAGCATACAGCAAATTGCCAGAAGCAAAAAGAAACAACAAGAAGAAGAGAAAATGATAAACACATGTGTGAGAGAGTGTGTGTGTATGCTTGTGTGTGTTGTGACAAATGATGTAAATGCCTTGACAGAGCACTCAAAGCGGCCTGCCAGCTTAGGCAGAGGAGGATTTACTTTTCATTAGGCGCGAAAATATTAAACAGACGACAGCCCAAAATTATTATATTGGCCTTAGCAAAAACGCCAAAAGCAGGCGATAACAAATTACATATATATCACACATACGCCACATAGGCCGCGATAGGCAGTGGCTGCTGCTGCTCCTGCTGCACGTGTCATTGAGCAGCTCATCATCAACATTACCAACACCAACGTCAACACACACACACACAGCATAGACTTATAGCATTTCAGTGTGTCTGTTTTGATTGTCAGCGAACGCTGGAGGCAACTGCCGCTGCCACTGCCACACTTCAAGCTGCCACAGCCACTGCCACAGCTCTAGCTGCCACTGAGCATGTGTGCAAGTAAACATTTGATATCGCATTGTTTACTGCTGTCGCTTCGAGCCCTCAAGCAGTTTATTATATATGTATCAGTTATATGTATTATGACATTTCATTTCTAGCATATATACAAGTATATAGTACACACACACACACACACACACACACACACACACTTTGGTGTATTAAAGTAGAAATCAGTGCGGCTATAAAAACCAACTTATGAGCTGAGACTTCAATACGGCAGATTTGTATGTGGCCTTCAGCCGTGGGGCTCCGCTACTCTCTCCACTCTACTCTCTATCTGCTCTGCTCAGGAAGTGGGCGTAATTGCGTTTTTATGCTGTTTATTTGTATGCCTTCATGTGTTCATTTCCGCACGCAAATAAACATACACACGAATGGAATCAGGCAACAAACCTAACCCAAACCCCAACTAAACACAACTTTGTATCAGAATGTATAGAAAAAATAAATAAGGGAAAATAGGAGAGAAAAATAGGAGGAAAAAATGTACTAGGCTTAACAACAACAACAACAACAAGCGTGATACAATCAACTCTGTGCGGTAATATAGAAATTGGGAAACACACACACAAGGTTAATGCAATACTGATTATACGATAGGAAGTAAACTGTACTAAAGTCAAAATATTAACAGCTAAAAGCTTAATAGACTCGACTCCATGCTCATGCTCCAACAACTCCATCAACATTTATTTTCTCTGCATATTTATACACTTATTTATGACTCTATATAATATAGTACTATGCCATTTCCTAATACCCTTCACTCAAAGGAGTGTTGACAAATCCTTTGGACCCGCCCTCGTCTCGACCTGAACTCCTACACATAAGTGTATATACGTAATGCGAATGCTACTCCAGCGGGGCTTATGACGAACACAATCATTAAGCCATTATTGTTATTATTATTACACTTGTACGCCCCGCTATACAACTGGGTGTAGCTCGCACACACACACATAGCTACACACACACACATTTACCACACGCACATAAATTGTACAATTTATGAGTACGGCCATCGATTCCGGCCACTTCACAATGATTTACGAACACTGCTGCTGTTGGCCGTAAGGCGACTCTGCCTCTGCATTGCGTTTCCATCGATAAACAACTGGAAATGCAATGCGAAAATGCAGCAGCAAAAGAAAACGAGGAGAAAGAGTGAAAGAATGAATTGTTAAAGGAAAAGCCGTGGCATGAAGCACGCACTTGACAGACATTTATCCACGGCGCCAGGCAACATCCGCCGTCAGCGTCAAGTGTCCTCCGTCTGTCCCCCTGTCCCCCTGTCCCATTGCATTGCACAAGGGTTTATCTATCTGTTTGTCGATTTTGAAATCTGATTTTATGGATTTTCATTTCGTTTGAGTTTGCGCTGATTTTCAATTGCTTTTTCGTCCCTTCCCACTAGTTTTTCCTCCTCTTTTTAATAACAAATACCGAGACCAAGTTGGACTGGCTCTGTCTGCATATGCCATGAGCTCAGACCCATCTCTGGGTTTGCAAGGACCTGCACATTTTGTTTGTATTTCATTCGATGAGACTTGGGCACTTTTTTTTATGAAATATTTATGCCTGGCTTTGGTCAACATTAAAATTGATTTTTGCCTCCGTTCCCTTTCCCCGCCCTCTCGCAGTGACCAATGGCAACGCCCATGTCTGGGTCTGGCCTCATTGCTATTAACAGTACTCCAACCACTGCGGCGGGTATCCCTAAGGACCGACACGTTGACGATCCCAAACAATTACTGTCATGAGCCACGCCCACTCAGTTTTTTGCTGTTAGCCCACCTGTGCCTATGTTGCACATTTACAATAAATTAAGCTGAAAATTTCATTATTTTTAATGCACACCCACTCGGTGTGTAGTTATTCAATAAATTCTGACTAGTTAATTGCTGATAAATGTGTCTGCTCGTAGTCCACTGTGTGCAATTAAGTTCGTTTAAGCAACATGCAACTGCAGCAGCAACAGCAACATGCACATGCAACATGCAGCGGCAACAATTAAACAAGGATATTATTATTATTATCATCATCATCAGCCTCGTTACTACCACTATTATGATTAACATTATCGGACACAGCGGGCAATCACATACTTATCATCATCCATCGGACAAAGATGAAAATGTATTTATATTTTATGAATATTTCATTTCATTCGCAGCCGCTGAAAGCTCATTCTTTAAATTAATTGCAGCGTAAAACTCCTTTAAACAATTAATTATCATATAAATCGTGTGAGACTCTTTTTTTAATGGTATTAATTAACTATACTATAATGCGGCTTAAAGATAATACATCAGCGCACTATGTACAAACAAGGACAAAGCACTAAAATCCATTAAAAATGTTCCTATAAAAACATATCATTAATGCGAAATTGCACTATATTATAATCAGCAGTGCGTAAATATAAAATAGAAAAAAATATGAAAAAAGAACGTAAAATTGACAACTATAGTTTACTGCTACTGTATTGTACTGTTGGTGGTGTCCGACTGTAGCCTAACGTTTTTTTGTTTGCTTCGTACAGTTTGTATATCATTTGAACGAGTAAAAGCACAGTGCTATAAATACTGTATCCGTCTTTATTCGTATGTATGTATACACACAAAATGGTTTATCCTCACTGACTGACTGACTGACTGACTGATAATCAACGCACAGCGAAAACGATAAAACATAGCGACCTAATAAGTTCGCTATATGATACCTTAGAAGTCGTGGGCCTCCCCTTAAATAAAAACAATAATAATACAAATAAATTCCCCAAACTTTCATAGAATCCTTTCGATGGCTGAAGAAAGGGGATTTGATCTCTTGTATAGTAAGAGCTCTCATTAATCTACTTTAATGCAAATTAACTAAATTGAAGATAAATTGAGAGAACCCATGTGACAGTTTTAGCAACTTACTTCAAGTTGTGCACATGGTCAGAGTCGGAGTCAGACTCCGAGCACAGTTGCTGTTGGACTGGTTTATTAAAAATATCATTTTTCATAGCCATAAACACACACTTAGAAGGAGTAGAATGTAGAAAGAGTATACGTGTGTGTGCGTGTGTGTGTGGTGTGTGTGTATAAACGAATGCATGACTGTGGCAGGACACGCATGACAGTCATCAGTCAGTTGGTTAACTCGATGCTACTGCTACTGCTGCTGCTCCTGCTGCGCACTTAAGTGTTTGCTCGAGCTTTACGCGCGCTGTGTGACTATAATCTGCCACAGACACTTAAACAACAACACTTTATAGTATGCACAGTGAGACAAACAGGCAGACAGACAGACAGTGAGACAGTGAGACATGTGACTGAGACTGAGACTGAGCCTTACACTACTGCGACTGCCACCAGCAGCAGAATGTGTCCTTGCATAGCCTGATAAATGATGTTGCGACAATAATTAATTATACGCATGCCGCAAACAGGCAAAACGGAGGCAGTTAACCAAGTCTACCACTTGGGGTCAGCTGTAGTTTCTACCGCAGGTATTTCAATTTAATTTACACAGCTTTTTATCAGCCTTAACCGCGTTGTGATAACCACAGCAAGGACCACAAAACTATGCCTCAATGAGTTTAGTTATCCACTATGTGTGTGGTGTGTGCATGTGTGTGTGTGTGTGTATCTGATTGCCAACATACATTGTGCATTTTATGTCAAAGAACATTAAACTCAAAAGCCCAAACTTCATTCCTCGCCCTCTGCCTGTCAGTTTTGTACACTGCACCTATTGGGTAACACATTTTAAACAGGGTATTCCAAGTTTGTGGCAAGGCACAGAATAAGGCAAGTCATAGTACATTAGTGTTATATAATAACACTCGATGCGACTGTACTCTTTATTACACTTTGACATGCAAGCAAGAAGTATATTTAGAACTTCTAACTTAGAGCTACTGGTATCAGGGGGAAGTTGAAGTGCTCAACACTATTCATCAAATGCTTACAAAAACCTATGTTTTAGTATAACAATAATCTCAAAATGGAAAGCAAAGATCTTCTAGTTGCTGTTTAATCCTGAATTCGTACTAATCTCAGCTATAAATTGCTCTAGAATCTAGAGTCTAGATTTACTTAAATTTTAGTTTATTATTATTCGAAATTTCTTTTAAATAGTCAATGTATTCTATTGCTTTTCGTATACATATATGGGTGGATCCCATATATATATCTTTTAGTTGAATTTTATCATTCCAAAAAAATTTCGTTTTATTATATTAATCATTGTACCATTAAGTAGAATCTCATAACAACCCAAGTCCATATCAACATTTCGATTGATAAACAGAGCGTTCCCCAGTCGTGCACGCCCGACTGTAGCCGTCTTGTGCTTGTGCTCTGGCATAGTAAGAGCGCCTGCAGGTCAGCAATTAAATTGCCATTTAAGTTATGCCATCAGTGTGCATATGTGTGAGTGTGTGTGTGTGTGTGTGTGTGTGTACATGATTTAGACATTTCAATTTGCATGTGTTAACATGCAATGCAAAAAGCATTCGATTCTTATCGCTCACCCACTCGCTAACTCCCCCTGCCCACTGATTTCTGCTCCTGGGCAAGTTCCTTATTCAAAGCCCCAGCAATTGCATACACACACACTCACACACACAGAGAGAGACATCCCTAACTACTGCCAACTGCCAAGGCAATACAAAACGCTTTTTTCAAGTGCTTTGCTCTTTACATTCTTTATTTTCTTACTTCTCCCTTTCTTTTTTGTTTTCTGCATTCTTTGCTAGAATTTCGCATTTAAGTTGAGGTTTATTATGGCGCAACTTTCTACACTTGCATGCAAGACCCAGGCACACACATCCACACACACACGTCATGCAGTAGCCTTGCAGTCGTATCCACTCGACTCCAACACTCAGCAACTACCTTCTTTATGTGGAAATTTGAATATCCTGCGGTAATTTCCACTATTTTTAGTACTTTGTTGCCCTTTTGAACTGTCAGTAGTACTGCGGAGCTTATTTTATGCATGCATACGACTCTACCCTGGGTGGGGGGCGTTGAGTTGGGTCAGAGCTTAAGCAAGGGCTTGTGGGGGGGAGGGGAGTTAAGTGCCCTGACACTTGCAGTAGCAAACCGCGCAGCACATCTTTTGTGGCATTTGCGGAACACCATTGAACTTTGCGCTTTACTCCAGCCACACACATGCATGTATGTGTGTGTGAGTGGGTGTGTGTGTAGCCTTTATTTGCATGCGAGTTGAGTTACATTTATGGATATTTTTCTAAATGACAATGAAATAAATAATCACACAAACAGTCGTGAGTTGTGTTATTACGGCGTTTTATATCAGCATAAAGGGTATGAAAATACAGCTACATTTCCTTTACAACTTTTGGCTTATACATTTACATACTCAAATTTAATCACAAGTGCAAAAAATGCTATAAGATAATTGCTATATGTATATATATATTTAAAACATAACCAGATATACAACAATAAGGATGTTATATTAATAGGATAGTCGAAGATATGAAGACTGCAAGAATTGATTAAGTTGCAGTTTAAGTTGGAATATGTTATACTTCATATATTTAGTAGCTATTAGCTAATATAAACTATTCCAAATAAATCCTACTTCTAGTTTAATCCACGATATTACCGCGTAAACAAATCGATAGGCTGATAAACTGGCATAACTTTGAATTGAATATTTGGTGGCGCATTATGACCTAATGATAATCAGCTCATACACACTCCTTCACACACTCACACACACACACACATGTAGCGCACTTTTGATGAACGCAATATAACCTCGCTGATAGAGAAATTAGCCGAGGCCATGTGCCAGGACTTGGTGGCATTAAGCAAAAGCTTCATTATAGCCAACATTGCTTAGGCCAGCCAGACTGACAGAGAGAGAGTTTGGCGGTAGAGAAATATGAGTGTGGATATGCCACTCTCTATGGGTGTGTGTCGATGTGTGTCGATGTGAATGTGGCAATTGCGTGTGCGTCCATTTGCTCATTTGAAGCGCATTGCCTGCTCTTTGTGGTACTCTTACTGTAAGCCAACAGCTGCTGGCTTTAATATGGCTATGTATATGTGTGTGCGTGACAATTGTTAGTACACAGTTTGGGCCAAAGTTTCGTTAGTTGCCACCAACTTTGGGCAGCTCTCTGCACTTCATAACTTGCTATTTGCCTTGATTCTTTCGCAATCCCCCTTATTCATCTCCTTTTGGCTCTGACGTGCCGCTAAGCATTTATGCTTTTGGCTTAATCGACGCTTTTGACTAACAAATTTCTTTTTCTGTTGGCCACATTGATGAAGTTGGTCGTTTGGTGCGTGCCCCGAATGCAGAGCACAAAAATATAAAAAGTAGATACAAAGTACTCGACTATAACGAAATGGCCATGGAGCACAATGCGAGAAAGCATATGAAGCAGAGAGCGGGCGATAAAAGGGTCGAGGGGAGGGGTCAAAGAGAATGGGAGAGTGGGAGAAATGGTTACAGCTTCCACTTGGCTAGTTCAAGCCGCACATTAACCTCAAATCGAGTTGGGCCACACACTCACACACACTCACACACCCAAAACTGACACGTTAAAAGCGGCGGTCATCAAATGCATGTGTAAATAACAACAACAATAATAACAACAGCTACAATACCAACAACAACACACTCGTGTCCAATTATGGTCAGCTTCGTTTCGCCAAAAACAACGGCAAAAAGCGCCTCAAACTCTTTCCCTGCAACAAGCAGGTCATTTGGGCCAACTATATGGAGTGGCAGCAGCATATAGATAGAGAGAGGGGTGGTAGGGGAACTACACACAATGTGAGGTGCGGCAGCATACTAAAAATAAATGAAGACATTAGCGACGCTCAAATGACATGTTATCGACTTTGAGCCAAGCGTAGCGAGCAAATGGAAAAACTCTGCCGTTAGTCGGGCCTTTTTTTGTAGTATTTTTCGCTGTCTTTCCTTTCCCTTGCCCCCACAATAGATTATAAACAAACAACAATAATGCGCAACCTTTGGCTGGCGGCGATTTTTTTAGCTTTTTTTTAAAGCGCTCGTTTTAGCGCGCTTTAGATTCTTAGCAATGATACAGAAACATGCAAACTTCCGGCAGAGGCCGGAAGTGCCGAAGCGACAGCGCGCTATACATATACACACTCCCACTCCTACTCACACACACACACACACAAAGATATGTGTGTGAAAGCCATTAGGTTGCAAAAGATTGGAGCCACGGACGGGTTTGGCTTTGGCCTTTTTAGTATGTGTTTGGCGATAAATTCCCATTTTATGCCGGGCTGCGCTTTTTAGCCGAACTGCGAACGCCAACGCAATCTGATGAAGCCACCAAAACATGCACGTAAATATTTAAAGAGTTCGACTGAAGGGCGCGATAGCAGTGGCAGTAGCAGAACTCTCTCTAAAACTGCAGCAGAATGCAAATTACCCCAGGCAAACCTCTGCTCACTTTTGAGTATAGAGCACAAACACTCAATCAATAGACGAGACCATCAATTAAAGGTCATTTACATGTCGATGCAGCCAAGAACACAAAACCACAAACAAAATGGAAACCACAATATATATCGTACTTGTATTCCATATACGATTGTGACTCCCTGGTAATTGAAGCCCTCTTTCTAATGGTACATCACGTCATTCATTTGCCTCTGATTTTCAGTGTTAGATTGCCACAGCACTTGCATGTATT
This sequence comes from Liodrosophila aerea, assembly GCA_035045005.1. Taxonomy (NCBI): domain Eukaryota; kingdom Metazoa; phylum Arthropoda; class Insecta; order Diptera; family Drosophilidae; genus Liodrosophila; species Liodrosophila aerea. The sequence continues at coordinate 1,720,599 of JAWNNL010001066.1, forward strand.
CCAGCACTTTTCCAACTCAACTGTACCTGTACCTGTACACTCAAAAAAAAAACGAGCTAAAATGAAGATTTTTGGTCATAAAATCAAGACCATTTGGTGACGAAAGTAGGGTAATCTCTATGCAATCTTGATTTTAGATTTCCAAGCTCAAATCAAGATTTTTTTTAATTAAGCCTGAAAAATCTATATTTAAGATTTATTGGTTCTATTTCAAGATTTTATAGAGATTACTTCAAGTATGAACCAGCTTAAAATAAGATGCTAAAAAATCTAAACTCACGACCATAATCTCAAATTTAGATTTACAATTATCTTAAATCATGATTTTTTCCTCTCATTAGATTAACCGCTAAGTTACATGTCATGCACATTTTTAATATTTTTATAATTTTTTGTTTTTATAAATTTTTCTTTATTGTATAAATTTTTTACATTTATTAAATTTGATTATATCTTTAATTTTAACATACCAAATTTACTTGTCCGGCTTCTCGGTTTGAACTCACGACTCCTCCCTTGCTTGACACACGCAACGCTGTTCACTGTCGACTTAGACCCTTGCGCCACAAAGCTTTCACAGTTTGCACATCCCAAATACCAAATACAATTCTTATGAACAGATTGCAAGAATGCAGAATGCGGACGACTCGGGTTCAAGTCCAGGCAGAGAACTACGTTTTTTTATTTTTGTATTTTTTTTTTAATTTAAAATTTCGCTTCATCTCTCTTTATTATGACTTCGCCTGGGTGTGCGAATGAGACGGACATTTTGACACAAACAAGTTCTAATAATAAGATTTTTAAATCTTGAAAATGACATTCGAATTCTCATTATTAGATTTAATGGTTATTTTTCAAGCTTTTTCGGGATTAAAAATTTAAGATTGCTCAAATTCTTAATTTAAGATTTTAATTTTTTTATCAGTGTACCTGTACTGTGGTGCAAAATACCTCTGTTACCCAAAATAGTTTGCAGTTTGTAATTTCTTTTAACGGCAGTGTGTAATTTGTTAAGTGCGCCACTTTTATTACGTTCAGTTTGCGTTAGTTTCGTTGTGTTTTGTGTATTTTGTTGCGAATTAAGTCATTAAAGGCACGAGAGAGTTTTACGTTTTTATGCTTAAAATGCCATAAGAAGAGTTTGAATTATTGTTATTATTGTTTGGCATTATGCGTCATAACAGACTGAGAAAGTGTTGAGGTTTCAAAATCAGAATCTGATTAAGAAAGTCTTACGAATTTTTCGTGTTTTATGTTTTTCAAAATTTATGAATTGGTTTGAAGAACATTTTATTCTTAAGCCAGTCATTAATTATAATTATAATTGTTGGCATTATGCGTCATATCAGACTGAGAAAGTGTTGAGTTTTCAAAATCAGAATCTTATTAAGAAAGTCTTTTTAATATTTCGTTTTTTATATTTCCCGAAATTCATGGATTGTTTCCAAGTTTATTTCATTCTTAGGCCAGTATTTCCTTTTTTAAATATTAGTTGTAGTTTCATGTTGTTATTTGTTATGTTGAAAGTTTAGTATCCTATTTAGAAAGTCTTTTTGATTTTACGGTTTTTATATTTCCCAAAATGTGTGAAATGGTTCCAAGAACATTTATTCTTATAACAGTAAATAATTTTCAAAATAATAGTTCTATTTTCATGTTCTTAATTGTTATGATGTTAGTTTAATTACTTTTTTTAAACCATTTTTAACTGCATCCCATTATAGTCTGAAGTTTATAGTTTTAAATGCTAACGACTTAATTTTCCCCCTAATAAAGTTCTTTGATTCATTAAGTAGCTTTGCTGTTGATACCCACACAATCTTCTCCTTATTTCCATTAAACTTCTTATACCTTTTGACCATTTAAACTGCAAAATGAGCTATCGATACAAAAATGTTTCAGTTCACACGCATTGCTCACACTCGTATTCACACTTACACTCGTACTTCTATTCACATTCACAGAGCAAATGCCAGGACAATGGAAAATAAATGAGCAATTAATGAATGTGAGTGAGGCAAGAGCAAATTTCAGTTTACGCATTCAACTGATTTGCATATTTGTCATTGTTTGTTGTTGCCCCACACACCCACACACACACACATTTGCAGTACACGCCCAGTGCAATTTATGTATTGCATTGTTTATGACAGCTTTATCGCCGGATAATGACATGCGACCATGATTTATATGGGTCCCGCAGCAAATATGCCTCTGGCAGTGCCCCAAAATGCTCCACTGACTGACAACAGAGGGCGCTAATGAGCTGAGCTGAGCCAGAGCCTGAGCCTGAGCCTGAGACGGGGTCGCAAGACTTAAAAACTACTTGAACAACTTTTCCATTTAAAAGTTAATAATTTGAATATATATATATCATTGTTGTTGTTTTTCCTCAAGCTGCAACTGACAATAAATTACGTGACAGTTTGGGAGCAGAATACAAATTTTCCAAGCATGACAGTTGACATTTATGCAGACTTGTTTGTCATGCCGTTGTCTGTAGTTTTCCACCCACTCCACCCAGTGTCCATTAACACATTGCAGTTGCAGGAGCAGGAGGTGGACTCCACTCCTTCTGGCCAGCACTCTTGTTTGTTGTCCTGCCTGATGCCAGGCGCCGTAATTTTTTTAATGAGAAATTGTCGGCGTATAAAATGAAGTCCACACGATGACAGCTGACAACGCGCGCGAGATCTTTCATGCGCCACAACAATTCATCCATCTCTTCTTACTAGCACTATCTCTCTCTCCCGGACTATCTCTGTCCTTTTTCTTACAACAATTGCTGTTAATTTAAAGCTCTTGCAAATTTCCACTTCAGTTGTTCAGCGCTTTGTTGTTGCTGTTGCTGTAGAACGTAATGAGTACGCAGCATTCGCAAAGTTTAAATATGCCCACACCAATGGCACTGAATGGGGTGTATAGAGTGCATGCAAGTTGCATAATAAACTGTTAACATTTTTTATATATTTAACTTGAAGTTTGCTTTAGTTCAATTAATGAATATCCAAACAGAAGCGTGACGTCCGTACGTGTGAGAGCATCGACTGTCCATGAGAAAGCAGCGCTGCAAAGCAAAACGCACATGTGATAGGAATTATGAGTTTTGGGCACCACTGCTATATGGTATCCCAATGTGGTGCGGGTATATCACAGCTGTTACTGTAGTAATTAAACTACTGCTTGCTTTTGGTGTCCTGCTGAATCAGTCAGGAAGTTGGCAAATGGAAGCTCGAAAGACAGTAAAACAAACGAAGAAAGAAGAGAGTCAACAAACATTTTTTTCCTTCCACCAATTTGAGCTTGGTTTTTTTTATCATAGTGTTTGTTTTTCATTTTTTTTTTTCTTTCGGAAGTAGGTTAAAATAAAATACAATCTTTCAAGGTTCAATGCGCAGAACTTTGCTTTTGTTGTGCCATTTTTTTTTTTTTTGCCTTTTACTCTGCTTAAGTACATGCATAAAGGTCAAGTGAGCCGACGAAAGAAAGAAGCATGCTCTCAGGCAACGGCAACGGTAAACCTGGCTTTTGCGTGTTCTCAGGGGTGTCCAGAAAGCAACTTTAGCTTTGACTTAACTTTACTTTTTGAGGTCAGTCATATATTTCAATTAATGTTGAACATGCAAAGCATAAAGCCGAATTTTTTTCGGCTTTTACCATCAGACCTGTCCCAAAGTCAACAATAACGACAAGCTCAACAAAAAAGTCTTTATGAGTTCTGCGGACCTGAGCTCATGCGTGAGCTAATGAAAAATGATTTATACGCGCGCCAGAATAAAATTCCTGTGGTGCCAGCAGAATTTCTCACCACCTCGCCTTCTGTGTGTGTGTGTGTGTGTGCGTTTGCGTGTGTGTGGGCCAACGAGTGACTTTGTGACGCGTCTGAAGCCCACAAATGGTAATTAACACGCTGCAACCACAAGAAGAACTTGGGAGAATGCTTAGCACTGATTTTCCTGGTTCAATGCGCCCCAACAGCACAGACTGCGGCTGTGCCACTATGCTTGATTGGAAATGAAAGACATGCAAAGGGAACAGCAGCGAGCAGAGGCTACGAGTAGGTTTCTCATAATGGCAAATCGAAGCCACAATACTACTTTTCCAACAGCAATCACACTAACTGCAATTCAATGCTTAGAAAGCAACGCCAAGAGGTTGAACAGTGCCCAAGACAATTGAGTCTCGAGTTCTTTTGTTTTCTCCTATTAGCATTGTTAGTAGGCACACCATAAACTGTGCATAAACTGAGGGTAGCCAAGCGCAAATTATGCCAACACACTGCAAAAGATACAATTGGCCACAGATGCAGATGCAGCAAAAGATACAATAGAAGGTACGGATAAAGCAACAGCAAAAGCTGTAGATAGAATTGCATATGCAGAAAGCGATACAGACACTGATACACAGATACCGACAAAGATGTAGATATAGTTGCAAAAATAGTTACTATAAGTACAAATATAGATACAGATATAGACACAGTTACTCATTCAAATAAACACACAACTATAGATGCAAAAAATGCTTTAGATACTTATGTAGATGTAGAGAAAGATATAGATAAAGATGGAGATATATATACAGGTAGAGATACAGGTTTAGATACAAGTGTAGATACAAGTATTGATACAGATATAGATACAGTTACCCATTCACACAACGATAGATACATTTGCATACATTTATATAGTGATATATAGATGCACATAGCACAATATATAGATACAGATACAGATATAGATTCTAATATATTTCTAGATCTATATAGATACGGATAATTATGCAAAATAATAGACACAGCTATAGATAGAGTTCGAATCCGACATGGAGGCACAGTTAAGGGCATAAATTTAGTCAGCGATGCAGGTAAAATTACATTAACAGATATGTATATAATATACACAAACGATTCAGAAACAGATGTAGAGATGCAGCATAGTAATTACAAATTTGCAGTTAATAAATTTTCAGCACAACACACAGAGCAACAGTAACAGATACATAAAGAAGTTAATGTGGTATGCAGATGAAATAAAAGGGAAGCGAAGCCACTGAACTACAGGAAGGAGGCTGCATAGGGCGTATGCATCCGCCAGATGTGCTTGAACATGTTATCCCCCTCACCCCCAAAAAAAAGACGGAAAATGTTTAGTACTAAAATGGCAAATGGCACACAAAAGCGCGCAGGCAAAACCATATAGACAAAAGCCTGAATGTAGACAGAACCAGAAATGCATGCATGCTCTCATACTTGCTGTACTCAAATAAATTAGCAACTAAACTAAAAAACAAAGCAAAGGCAGTGAGTAGGGGCAGATGGAGGAGACGCTGGGATGGCACCCACTCTATGGAGGAGCTCATTTATTTGTGTAGAACAGAGCGAAAAAAGAAGCAGACAGCAATGAAATTATGTACAAAATGCAGGGCGCGTGCGAGCATAGAAATTACCCACACACACACACAACCACACACAAATGTACACACACACTTGCGAAAAGAAATTATAAAAAATGTATTGTGGTAGGGGGAGCCGGGTTTGTAACTGCTGGAAAGCATTTGCGGATTTCATTATTAAAATAAAGCATAAAATGTGTTGAAAACAAGTTAAAAAGAATATAATATACCCTGCTTTCATTGAAAGTAGTAGTTAATGTTAGTTATAATTAAAGATATTTACATATAGAGGTATTGTACATTAAGCAGAAAAAACTAACTATATCTATCATCAGAATACATGTATCTTCAGCTTAGATTGCACGTGTTTAATTGAAGAATTTCTAGCTTTTAATTAAAGCAATAAATTTGCTTGCTTTGATTGGCTTTTTAATGTAATAAAAATGTGCATATTGGAAGTAGACGAGGGTTTAACTCAGCAGATAATTTATGCCAACCAAGCACTGAGCGAAGTTGCTCTAAACTGTTTCTAAGTATACTCTTTCATCTGAGTGTATCTAATCAGTAAGTAGTTGCGATTAGTATATGGTATAGCTGCAATCTAAGCGCACATTTGTCTAGCCCACATAGTCAGCATACCCCACAATAGCTAGGGCATACACTGGTGCCTGTCTATGGCAGCTCTATACGAGCAGAATTTATGCATGCCGTATTCTATTAACATCCATTGAGATTTGCGTTTAAACAGCGCTCATTATGCGGCTACACTCGGTGCGTCTATTAAACTTAACATGAAGCTGCTTTTGTTTTGCTTTTTTTTCTGCACTTCTCATTTGTTTTTTGTGTTTCTGTATCTCGTTTTTTTCTGCGCTTCTTTTGTGCTAAAGAACCAAAATTGCCGCATAAAACACGCGGCTGTTGTTGTCGGTCTGCCACTTGAGTGATTTTCAATATGGCAAATGCATGCAAGAGGGAGCTGACAGAGTAGACAGCGGACAGACAACGAACAGGCAGACAGACAGTTGGGAAGTTAAAGAGTGAAGTGAGGAGTATGGGGAGTATGGGGTGTATGGGGAGTGGGAAGTGGAGAGTGTAACTGCATGCTTCGCTGGGTTCGAGTGCAGCAGCAGCGGCAGCAACATTATGTGGCAACAAAGGCAGCAAACAGCAGCAATGGACTGTGGTTTGTAGACCATATGAATGCAGCACAAATGCAAATACCAATACCTAACAATATACATTATATGTAATGCATACACACACTTGATGCCACACACGTAATAACCTGTCTTTGTGTCCATGCAACCCTCTCTCTCGCTGTCTGCCACATGTGGCAAAAGCTGATTTAATTGCTATGCGAAAAGCCTTTGAATACTGACATTTAGTGCAATGTATAGCATTCAAATATATTTTACTCTAATTTCTGATAGACATGCCACATTATGTGGTAACAGTATACATATATTTAAATGTATAGTATTTCAAATTTAAATGTGCCAAACACTGCCACACAAATCTTGTTAGGAAATTCATATTGTATCCGGCTTAAATTCATTGCGATTCATTACTCCATGTGTAGATACTTTAGCTGAATTTAAAGGTAGTTGTTAAAGAAGTAGATTGAGTCAGCTCTAGGTCAAAGCTCTACTACCATACTCCATCAACTTTGGAAATCATCCTCATTCTCACACAACGAAACAAAACTAATTACAATACAAATCTTGAGCAATTTCTGTCTGCAGTATGCACATACATAAATAGAAAATTTGCATGCCAGCAAATAGAATTCGTACAACGAAACGAAATGTTGCACAATTTCAATTTGTATGTGCATGCATAACGCAAGTAACTAAATAAATAAACCCCAGAAAAAATAAACATAACTACTCGAATTTCATATTTATGAACGAGGCAAAAAGACACAAAAAATATTTAAATTGGAATCTCTTGAAACAACTGGAGATAAGGAAAATGCATTTATGCTGTTACTGTTGGAGCAGATAAACTTAATTTGCAATAAAGCAAACAAAGTAGAACTAATTGCATAAAAGTGCCAATAATTGTATTAAACAAAAGCTGAATCAATAACAGATGAGTTTATCTAATGGAAGTCACTAACTAGCCCTGAGATCAGCTTCAAATTGGGGCTGATGGTGTTGCTGATGCTGCTGCTTAATTCCAAGTGGCATGCCTCACTCAATGCGGCTCAAGTTGCAGGCCTTAATGTGTGTCCCTTTTGCGCCTGCAGCACACACAGATACACACACACACGCACACACACACACACACTTGACTTGCAAATGGTTTTTGCAGCTGCATGGCCGTGCAGTGCTAAGTAGCAATGAGCTTAATTAAATTAAACGTATACAGGGCACACACTCACACCCTCACACACACACACACATAGACACTCATGAATAGACATTAGGTATGCGTTAAATTTTAAGTGGCTTACACGAGCGTGTCATGTGCACACACACTGTCACACACACACTCTTGAGCAGGGGGAGATGTACTGTCGAGGCGACGCCTTGTTTGCCACTTTTGCATATGTATGACATAATTAGTGCTATAATAAAACCAACACTCACACACTTAGACACAGTGTATCTGTGTGCTGTAACCACTTACACGTTACGTTCTATGTTAAAAGAGGCAAAAGTTGAAAAGTCGCTGCGAACACTTTTGCTGTAGCTCATTTGTAATGTTAATAAGATGCCGTTCTCCCTTTGCAGTGTTTCACAAGCATTTCTTTTGTGGCATGCGGGGTTTTCTTCCCTTCCCTTCCTTTCCTCGACTATTTTGCATATTTTTCACGCATTTTTATTTTCATTCTCTTTGCAGTAAATTACTTAAAAATACATTAAAAATGTACAACAGCCGGCAGTAGGAGTAAAAGAAAAAATAACACAGCCAAAGGAGGAGGAAGAGCAGAAGGAAAAAGGATATTTTGTTCAAGGAAAAAAAAAGGTAAATTGAGATAAATATTATTCTTTTTGCTACTCATGAATATGCATGGCATACATTAAAAAATATAACTATATTTATATACTCGGCATAAAATAATAAAAATTACACATTTTCCCAGGCTTTTTTAAGCAAAATAATTGCTTGATAAATAGTTTAAATATAGAAAATAAACAAAGCTTAAACACTTAAATACAATCAACTTGAATAGCAAAATACTAGCACTGGAATTTTTGTAGTTTAAGCAAAATATTGTTACACTAAACTATTTCCACTTATTATAATAATATAACACCAACACAGAAATATTCACAATATTATTCCTTTCACAAAATTTAAAAAAAAAACAAGCATTAAATACAAATATTAATGTTAACCATGAATTACGCAATGAATTTCGCCAAAAGCGAGCACATAACTTTTATCACTCACTGTCACGCGCTCTTTGAAGAGTGCACACACACACACACACACTCACACTGAAGGGTTTACATTTCAGTTTTTCATATTTTTGTCACATACCGAATAAAAATATATACGAGTACGAGTTTATTTTTTGTTTATTTTTGAACTGCATAGAGTATGTCGTGATGAGTGTGCGAGTGTGTGTGTGTGTGTAAACGCAAACAAAATGGACCAAAATTATTCTTTCCCTTTGCTGCAATAGTGAGATAAACTTGCACAACAATTTATATTCTTTGGTAGAGCGCAGCAAAGGGCTGTGGCATGCAGCATGCAACACTTTTGCATGCCCGAAAGCAACTCAGCGCTCACTTGCAACTGGCAACTGGCAACTGGAATTGCTATAACATACACTACACAACACACAAAAAAACAAAAAAAAGAGAATAAAGTAGAGCAACACTCGACTGCTAGACAAATTATGCGTCAAGTGTGATCCTGCGGCTCAAAGAGCCAAAGAATTTAATTAAATTTACAGAGAGAGGCCGGCAAAAAGCGCAGAGCAAAGCAGCAATGCAAGACCTCTAGATACCCTGTGAAATATTTAGAATGATACGCAGCATATAGTACATAGTATGTATAGAGTATGCTGTAGCTACAACAACTGCCAGGACACTCGAGAGTTATTCAAACTGGTCAGTGAGTGTAACACACAGATAGTTTGTAACGTTTTCTCTCATTGAGAAACGCCCACTTAATTGAATTTCATCAGGGCTAGTCGCAAGGGGGAAAGGGTATTCGGTCGAGGATGCAATTACATTTGCCAGTCTCACTTTGATATACATTAAGAGTAGAATTTGGTTTACGGTTTTCTGGCTTTACAGCTGTTGGTTTGCTTGGTTTTGTTGCCATTTTTCATTTGATTAAATGCGTGCATGTATTTAATGCATAAATAATTAAATTTCATTTGTGTCTGTCTGCCTGTCTGTCCCTTTGCTCGCATATGTAAATTCATCATAAATAAATTGCATTTATTTACGCACAATGAAATGTGAATTTAAATTTGATGCGCTTCAATGGAAACGTGTGCCCCCTGCTCCCCTCTGATCTGTGTGCTAACCAGCCAATAAATATTATAATTTAATTGCCGATTGTCAGCAAAATGGAGGTCATGCCACGCCCACGCACAATTATGCAAAAATTATAAACAAGCGACTGCAATTAAAATTAAAAATTAACAAAATATTTGCCATACACGCACACTCATATGTGTGTGTGTGTATGTATAATTAACACCACAGCAGCGGCAGCTTCAACGACTCATTAAATTTGCATTTGCATATGAAATAGTTTCAACACGCAACACACACTGAGCCACGCCCACACACTCCCCTAGCCTGGGCTAAATAACTAATTAATGCAACTGTTGGTAGCAGCAAAAACCCCTAAACAAGCTGATCCGCTCGCTGTGTGTGTGAGTGTGAGTGTGTGTGTTTTGTTTATTGCTTTTTATTATGCATTTTAGTAAAATGTTGATGCGTATTTAGCATAACTGTAATTTCTGTTACGGCTTTTCAATGTGGCAGTTGCCACATGCCAGCGACATTCTGTGGCAACCAATTAGGCCAAATTGTGTGTTGGCTTATAATACTAGCGCTCATTACCAGTATGCGATTATGACGTTATTACGATTTAGTTTTTTCGGCCATAAATTAAAATTAAAATGAAAAATAAAATGCTGAGCAGAATATTAAAGAGTCTGGATGCAACTGGGATATCCAGGAGGAACACTCTATAGAGTATACAAATATACAAAAATGTAAATAATATTTAGCATTATTCACTTGTCCATAATTTGTCTATTTCCTGTTAAAGTTCAAAGTTTCCTTGCCTCGATTGAACTAAAGGACAATCCTTCACATGGGTTCAGCTTTACTTCTATCAAGATTCCTCAATACATTTTCATTTTCATTGAAAGTTACTGAACGAACGAAACGAACGAGTATCAAGCGTTGTCGGGCATAAAGTGCACTTTACGAATATTCGCATTTTTATGACAACACACTTCAGCATTTCATTTGGAGCCCAGAGGCCATGCAACACTTTCAATTCCGCACAGTTGCCACCGACATGGCCATACGAGGTTATAACTTGCTTTTATTTACATTCTTTTATTTGCACTCTGATTTAATAGCAATAAAAACAGAGGCGAGAACAGAAGCAGAGCGAAAAGTGAATACATAAAAGCAACTGAGACCCAAATGAAAGCAGGGAAATCACAACGCACGCAGTGAATTTCAATGTGTGGTACCACAGTGCGTATACGCAATGTCATTGCAGGGCGACATTGCCAGCTTTTTGCATTAACTTTTTTTGTATCGTTTTCCTCTTTTTTTATCTTCGGCGTTTGGCAGTCTGGCGGTCGGACTGTCTGGCGATTTGGTGGCTTAAATCATTTGCAATTGAAACGTGGCGCTACGCTTATTGTTCAGGGTTCTGTCGAGACGCGCCATAAAGTATGCAACGATTTTCCCTTTTGATTTATCCCCTGTGCCTATGCGAGTGTGTGTGTGTGCGTGTGTGTCTGACTATATGCATATACAAAATAAATACATAAATTGAAATGAAGTGCCAGCCACTTTTGTGCACATTTCAGAGATTTTAATCTTTATTTATCGCCCCTGCGGCCTGCGGCTGCGACAGTCAAGTGCTAAGTGCTGGGTTGAGGGCGACGACGAGGGCGAGGGCGAGGGCGTTATGTTAAGCAGCTTCAGCTCCCCCTCGCGGAGAGTGATAAATGTTAATGCATATATAAATATGCCTGCATCAGTTAGTATACATTTCAACACAAGTGCAGTTCATATTCATGATTTTATAATGCACAAAACACTATAAAATATGCAGAAAACAATGCATTGATTAATAACAAAACAGAAATCAATATAAATTCTTTGGATTTCAATAAAGTCAAATACTTTGATTGAAAAAAAAATAGTCTCAATACAAAACCTTTTGTTTACCGAGAGTTGAACTCAGCGGCACTCCAATCACTCACTGCATTCAATAAAGGCTTGGAAATGGTTTGTCTGTATCTGTGTGTGTGTGTGAGACAGTCTGTGTCTGTGTTTGTGTGTGGTGTTACATCGCTCTCAGGCCAACGCTTTATTACACGCCACAGGGCGCAATCAACACAAATATGCACAAGTAATCCCTGGCAACACTCATAAATATTGCACAATATTGGCATTTTTAATATCTGCACTATAAATATGGCTGGGGTTTACAATAATTCACTATGATGTACCCTGTAAAAGGCACTTTTTAAGAGGATATATAAATAGTTCAGTTACCTCTGAAATGTGCTAACTAATTTCATTAAATTTATCTTTGAGATACACTAACTTGAACCCTTTATCTTTTAGATTTTTATAAGTATTAAAGGTATCTCTGGGGCTGTCGAATAAGTCCATGTATCTTTCAGAGTGCTATAAACAGTTTTTACTCAATCTAAGCAATATACTTTAAGATCTTTTAGGAATTATTATGAAATATTTGTACTTTAATATCATAAAGTTTTCATTCCTAAATGCAGTTGCCACTGGGCATATCAATAAACATCCATCAAACTTGTTTTATTTCAAGTACATGGCGTGATATCAAATAAATTTAATTAAAATGTAGCAGCAAAATAAAATCAAACCTCGTTGAGTATAGAGTATATGCCCTGGCAATTGGATGCTTACCTACTGTCTAGTGTTAAGTTTGACTCTTAACAGATGCCAAAATTGTTGTCATTACTAGCTGGCAAGTAGTTAAAATAATATGAACAATAACAAGAGCAATAAGTCGTGAGCATTGCAGAGTAACAAGCGCAACAAAATGTGCACAATTAGCGCTATAAATGGAGCCCCGAGACATTCAAGGAGAAGAAGATGCCTCAGCTGTAAAACAAAACCATTTAAGGTCCCCAACGCAGAACTTTAAACGTGACTCACATTTTAACAATAGAGAAACAACAAACAGACATACAGTACGATTATGTATGTATGTATATAGAGGGAAAATGTTTAAGTATATACTAGCATCTGGACAATGAGCTTGAGGCAAGCGATGGGTACGCGAATTAAGCAGCATGCAACTCATGCAATAAAACAAAGCGCAAATTATGAGGGCCAACCAGTGGACAATAGGGCACAAAGCAGCAGAAGAACGAGTGGCAAAAGGCGCATTGATAGACTAGAAGTTACGCTGTAACCAAATTGAAAGACTAGGATACAGTTTTAAAAGAAATGTGAATCTGTTTCTCATGTACATAACTTCAAGTTTCAATTTCATGTTGTAATAGTTACATCACATACTCTCACTCTCGCCTTGGTCTACAGGGTATGAACAAACAGAACTCAGAATTCAAGAAAGCATAAAATGCGCACAGAGCAAACGCACAAAGGCAGCAGAGTGCGCGCAGTGACTGTAGCTGTGGCCAAGACAAAATTAAGTAGTTGTAGAACCAGTCCCAGAAGATTGAAGACTGCCTTGGCATCTGCTGCTGCTGCTGCTGCTGCTGCTGTTGCTGCTGTTGCCTTTGCGTTATGCCAAAGGCGGCATTCGCAAAGTCGCCCTCGTCATCGTTGTTGTCATCGTCTTAGCTGTTGTTGTTGTTGTAGTTGTTGTTGTTGCTGGCTCTCGTAATTGAAGTGTACGCGCTGTGCGTCCCCTGACAATCAGGCCAAGTTATCCGGCCACACTTGGCAGGTTGGCATTATGCTGTATTATTTACAATAGTCGAGCCAGTTGGACTGGGACACGCTTGCATAATAATAAACTGTTGTAGCCAATGGGCGACATTTTCATTTGGCCAATGGACACTGGACACGGGACACGGGACACAGTCTCCACTACAGCTATGAAGGTCTATTATTTTATTTCTATTCTACTGTCATCGTCGCTGCCTCTTCCAGTTGTTTATTTATGTGAATGACTGTGCGTGTGTCCCCTACAGTTGTGCGTGTGTGTGTGTGTGGAAGATACACATAAATTTAGCCAAAGCTGCTTAAGCGAAGCGAACGAGACTGAGTTCCTAAGAAGAAATTCTACATGTCTGGGAGTGGTAGGAAATATAGTAAATGGCAAGTGACGCCCAAGGAAATGGCTAGTTGAATTGGATGTGAGTTAATAGAAAGATGATGAAGCACTCCCCATTAGATCGATCTTGAGGCAAAGAGGGACAGCCTCTTAATGAAAAAGAGTACAAGAGTAAAATAAATAGACCACGAAGACAACTTAAAAACAATTAATCATACTAGCTCTAAGACAACAGTACAACAGTACTTGTAACTATTACTAATTCTTACGACTAGGGGTACATCGAAATATCTTTAGCAGCGATACAGTTTTTTACAGAGAACATTATACTAAGCATACTTGAGATTAGAAGAAAGAAAGATCAGCTAAGAAATCCTTATCCAAATCCTAATTAAAAATGTTACAGTAATGCCTTCTTAATATAAGTACAGTCTAGAAATTAGAAGTTACTTTTGATTACCTTTTGATATCCTATAATTTGGATGGACTTCTTTCTTTTGATTATGTTTTGCTATTCTTTTATTTGTATGAACTGTTTTCTTTCTCTCATCAAACCATATTCTAAACTGTTAATCATGCCCTCTTCCTGCTTAACTTGAGTGGTATTTGCAAGCAGCTTTAATTGCACTCTAAACGTTATCCCAAAAATAACATTCGATGTTTTTGTAAGCTTTTGAAGTAGTACGTGTAATAGGTTTAAATCCCCCAAATCAAAAACTGTTCGAAACATATGCTACTAAAACTTGCCGAGAATGGGAAGAAACTGAAGAAGAAAGAATCAACAGCAAGCGAAACTTTTCGTAGTACTGAGTTCAACTTACGCTGTCTGCACTTGAACAGCGTGTGGTTCGGTCTGGTCTGAGTTGAATAGTTGAGTGCTTCGTTAGAGCATTGAAAGTGGAAATCAATTTTCGTTAAATGTTTGCGCTGCTACCGAAAGCTAAACAGAACGCGAGGACAGACAGATGGACGGATGGACGGACAGACAGAGTTTAGCAGTTAAGGTTGTGCGTGAGCAGGAAGAAGCAGCAGGAGGCGAACTACTCAAGTCCGAACCGCAAAGTATCCATTTGAGTGATTTTGGCTCAAGCTAAACTGGGTAAACAACAGGCCAGTCTTGTGGACAGCCAGGCTCGCAGTAATCATAATAACAGCAACAGCAACAACAACAACAACGATGAAAGACCATTAAAGTTGAATGCGTCACGCACACGGGCCACAAAGTGTGGCCAAGACTGTGACTGGAATGCTGAGCTTAGGTTTACCCTTTTGGCACACAGGCTCAACAAGTTGCCTCCGCTCTCAGCCTCATTTGCCTGGGATGCGCATTATGCAAAAACTTTGCGAAAAACTTATAGACGACAACATGATTAACAGACAAATGACATTACAAAGCCTTTCACTTTGCCACTCCTCTCTGGGTTCCTCTCTCCATACATCTCTGACTCCAAAGAAACTACAGCCAGCGCCTTTCTTTCTGCTGGAGACAATGCCGGGCCTTTCAGCAGCTGCCAGCTGCAAGCAAGCAGCAAGCCCTTCGTTTCCAGGCATACGCAAATCAGGTCTTAACCCCGTTTGCTTTTCTCTCTGCTTTCCCTTGCACTTGCCACTGCTTAGTTTTAGTTGCATGCAACGTGAACTCTGGCTGCTGTTTGTTTGCCTCTGTCATCTGACTTTTAGCTCTGCTTGGAGTAATGAGAGTTGGTTTGGATGTCTCATGGATTTGTCGCTGGCTTTGAAGTTGGCGCTGGCTTTGTGCAACTCATTAGATGCAGGCAAAGCTCGAGTTATAATGCAGAAGACGAGAAACAAACTAGCAGTATGTGTATAGTCAAATTAAATGTAAAGATACAAAAGTATCTTTTAGTTGCACTTTTCGCTATTGTGATAAACTTTCAATTTCCCCAGCAAGTGTTTAATGGCAACATAATTATGCTGCAGAGTCAATGTTAATCAGGCTCCAACTCCAAGCACTGCTTCACTGTTCCACTCGAACGCTTCGCCTGGCCAGCATCCGCCTCTGCCTCTGCCTCTGCCAGGCGTCATAGTGTAATCAGCTTGCGGTTATTTTTAGCTGCGGTCGTGTCTTGTCTTGCATAGTCTACGATTACAGCAAAGAGCAAAAAACGGGGCTCTAGTCGAGTGCAGAGTGCAAGATAAATATAAATTCAGGCAAGAGCAGCTTAAAGCTTCACAGTTTTTTGTAATTATCGAGCATTAGTTGGGACCAGCCGCTGGCAATAATATTGATAAAGCACAGCTAATTAACCGTCCAGTCTTTAGTATATATTTACAACTAAGTGTATGCTAGTTGGCTGTTGAAACAATATACCACTGCACTCGAGCCCCTTGGCAGTGCAGAAACCAATAAGCAACCGAGTGTGCTACTATTTGCTCAGACTTTCAGCTGGCGATGGCAAGCTACAAGTACTCATGTTGCTACCTCAGCTTCAGCTGCTGCTGTTGCTGCTGTTGCTGCTTGTGGTATATAAACATGTCCCAGCTGCCAGTTTGGCACTATTGAGTACACAACTCCTACTCCCTCCTCCCCTTCCCATTCTGTTGCGTTGTAAACCACGTTGGGCATCATAAACATTGACTCAGAACTTGCAAAAAGTTTCGCAAGTATTGAAATCTTTTCGCACGAGGCTAACAGCAGCCACCACACACACAAACACATGTGTGTAAATACACTTAGATACTTTACACGGTAAAAAAAAATTAGGCGTTTACATTTTGGGCTTAAAACTCTTAATAAAGAATTACTTTTTAATTATACTACCCATTGTCTTACATACAAAATTTCAGTTAAATATTAAAACTAGTCTATTTTTTACAGTGCACCACATACACTTAAAAATAAAGCTAGAAAAACCACAAGCAAAGTAAAGAACAGTTGGCCAGCAGCTGCCGAGTTGTTATGGCTAAGAGCAACTATTATAGGGAGAAAGGGGATGTGGTGTCTGCATGTATAGGTGTCAGCATATATATTTCACAGTTGTATGTGTGTGTGTGTGTTTTTGTATGCATTACTGTGTGTGCTTGTATATCCGCTGCACTCCAAATTTCCACAAGTGTTTTATGCTACTTTTTGGCGCAAGTTTTTAATAAGAAATTATTAAACAACTTACAAGTGTGTGTGTGAGTGTGTGTTGTACTTGTAGTTGTATGTGTGTACATACTAGTACATACACATACTTATGTGTGTCATGCTAGTTCAACAGTTGTGGTAATTAGTCAAGTTGATTGATGAATGCGTTAACTGTGCTGCTGCTCCTACATTTTCTGTGGCATACTTTTAGGGGCACTGGCAAGAGCCCTGTGAGTCGGGTGATCGTGCCGGAGACGGGGGCGATGTCAAGCCAAAATAAATGGAAAATTGGAAAATTCAGTGAAGCACAGAAATGTCAACGTCATTAAAAAGACGGAAAAGCATTAAAAATTTCGTTGCCTTTGGCCCTAATCCAAGTGTCAGGGCATTAAGAGAATTTAAGCATTTAATGCCAAGCTTGAAATTGTTTTCTGTTGTACCTGCTGTTGTTGTTGTTGTAGTTATTGTCAGTGTTAATGTTGTTGTTGTTCTTACTGCTGTTGTTGTTATACTTGTTGTTGCTGCTGCTGCTGCTGCTGGTGGTGTTACTTGCAGTAATAAAGCGCACCGCAGGCATGGCGAAAGCCAATTTTCCAACTTGCGCTGCGGGTGGTGCGACTATTTAATAGCGGCAATACACACACACTCACGCACACCTATACACATGTCTAACAAGCATATGTGTGTGTGTGTTAAAAGGCATACACTGAAGCACTTTGTACAACGGCAGCAATAAAAAATCCAAGTCTGTAGTCAGCCAACGACGCGACGTCGCCTGGCGTCACCTGACACCAGGTATAGCGCAGCTCAACCCTCTCTATATCCAGCCACCCACCGCCCTTCTCTTACTCTCAGCAGTACTCCTCATCAGACGCTGCGGTTGTAATTTAGTGTGCCTAATGAATTTAGTACCGTTACATACCGGAAAAGCGTACGTGAGTGCAAAAATGCGCACTCCAGCTGGCATCCATGTAGTTAGGGGTGTGCGTGTGTGTCAGTGTGTGTGAGTATGTGAGAAATCTGCGCATTGGCTGAACTTCGTTAACCTTTATTAACGACTCTAGTCGTAGGTACAGCCAGGTGGAACAACAGTGAGGAGGGTCGAGTCAAGGCAAAGTCTAATTAAAGCAGACTAATGTTAGGCTACAGCCACATGCTTATAGCTTTTCTTACAGTGCATGTAACGATGTGTGTGTGTGTGTGTAACGTTTAAAATTAACAATTATTTTTAATTGCATAGCGCCAGGATCAAATTAGGTGCCGATGACAAAAAGGAGCACATCTGCACCTATGGCATATGGCCTCAATTCAGAATGGAGCGAAACTCGCAAATTGCTAAGCTCAGGCCTCATTAAATACAATGTGAACTGTTGTTGTTGTTGTAGAAACTTATTTGAGCTGCTGCCAATTCGAGGGAACAGAGAACTTGTCAACAGGAATACGCATAGATTGGATTGCATAAACAAGCGCCGAGGCATATCGATGCAAAGCAGGAGAAAGAAGATAGTAGTGGAGAGCATCTCCATTTCCATGCTGTTCACTTGGCCAATGCAGGTTATTTACACGGCCAGCGTAGCAGAAAAGCTAAAAGTAATTTTCTTAAGTGAATATAAATGTTTAAAATCTTGCCAACACCAACAAGAGGAAAAACAAGAAACAAAAACAGAGCAACTGGCCGCTTGGCTTGGCACAGCTCTTGGCGGAGTCTGTTTAGATAAGCCAAGCTAAATTTAAAAGCCAAAACAGAGCGCTGTGGCCAAGAAGAAGGGCACCGGGCAACGGGCACTGGAGTAGTAGTAGTAGAAATAATATGCCAAGCAACACGGCACAGTTGCACGGTTAACTTGGCCGCCAACGGGCGCAAAGTGCTTAAAGTTTTATGCGAAATTGAAGTTGGCTACACAAATAGTCAAGAGTCGAGAGTGAAACACACAACATACACATACAAACACTCACACACACACAAGCTCAAGATGCTGCCTTGCATAAACATGCCATCGCTGCCAAATCAGGTGTTGAGATTTAAATGGATTTGGCACACGATTTGCCCTGCCTAGTGTATTGTATTGACTGTACACTGGGGCGTATGCTTAATGTGCAATTGCAGCTGAGGGATCGATAGGTAGATTGCGTGTCACTCTGCTTGTGACTTGTTTTCAATTCAATTCAAGGAGTAAACAAGTAAACAACACTACGATTAGTGCTAAAACCAACAAATAAATACAAACAAGACATGAAGTAAAGTTTAATCCAACTGACTTTAGTTGTGAATTTGTCAAGCTTCAATTACATATGTTAGGTGTAGGCAGTTACAGCAAATGTCTGCTAAAACCTTTGGCTTTTTTAGCTTATTTATACATTTTAATATTGATATAAATTCTTTTATTATTTCTTCATTTCATTTACTTATGCATTAGACACAAGTCTTGTACTTACAATCTGATTGACTGTGCTGTTGTTGCCCTAAACCATTATTTCGTTCTTGAATTGTCTTTCTTAATGATCAGAACCTAAACCTTTTCAACATTTTTTGTATATTTTTTCATTAACTCGTATTATGTAGACCTGGGGAAAATACTCAAGATCGTTAAAATTCGGCCTTCAGTAGCGGGTTCAATAGATCTCTTTTGTTCATACTACTTAAAATCTCCACCTAATTATTTTACCTATATATTTGTATTAACTTAAAACATATTTTTAATTTGTCTTTTGCTGGTGTTAGTCAATGTTATTTAAATACCAAAACAACCAAAGGCTAAGGCTTTTAAATGAAGCTCTAAATTTATACTCAACATCTCGCCTTGAGAGCAGTCTTTCACACAGTTTTGTAAAGATATTTACAGGGTATATAATTACACAATACAAAGAAGTAACTCTGTTTTCTTTTATTTGTCAATTATCCTTCGATTATTCGGTCCGTTCTGCTAGAATTAACTAGTATCTCTGCGAGGCAAGTGCCAGAGTTGTAAATTGTTTCACAAATATCTGCCACAGGAAGTAGCAAAGCGCAACTAATGCAATAAAGAGAACGGAAATCCAATATTTATTATAATAATTATATTGGGTCGCCTCGGGCAAAAACTCGAAAGTTCATCATTGTTGTAGCCCAATTAAAAGCAAATGCCAAATACACACTCTCCCCTCAGTGTCTTTGCTTGTAGTAGTTGAATGGAAATACGAAAAACAAAATATGCGTCGCAGAAAATTGTAAAATGAAATTACAGTGTGCGCATAATTAAATTGCCTTATCAAAATTTTCATTCAAAAGCAGCTGTCAGAGGCGCCAAAAATTTATGACTAAAATGCAGCAGGAGCAGCAGCAGGAGCAGCAGCAACAAGGATAACAGATAAGGCAGGGGCAAAAGTTTTAATTGAATTTCTTTCAAAAATCTTTCTAATAGGCACAATTTAATTGTCCTCGAAATGGAAATTGCAAACTTGAACTCGAATTTAAATGGAAATTGAAATTCTCAACTTAAAGCGATGGCAAAAAATTTCATTAAATCAACTGAGTCGAGTCATCGGGGCCACCTGCATGCAGCATACATGCAGCATACCCCAACATTTTACAACATTTTATACACTCTCTGACCGTAATTACACCGCAGAGTTGGCCAGGAGTAGCAGCGGAAAGGTAGAAGTGTCGAGGATGCAGCATTGAGGACTGAGGATTGTGCGTGTGTGATGGTTACAGACCAGCATGTTGTGCAACTTGCCTGGGTACGAGAGAACTGAAAACTGAAAACAGAATACTGTTGAGTCTGCCTTTTCCAGGTGGAATCCATGTGCAGTTAAGGTGCTTACTGGACATGGTCGGTCACTCGACTATGTTCCCTCTTCTTTTGTTCATCACTCTGGACATTCAAAGAATAAGTTTTGTTTTTCTCCATTTGCCTCATTAATTGTTGCAGCAATGAAATTAGTTTAAAACATTTAAAAGCATGCTTTTATTTTATAAGTAATTATAATTGAAGCTACTTTTTGTAATCAAACTTGATTAAAGTTAATAAACACTTAAGTGATGGGGCTAATCCGTAACAGATGTTTGCCTTAGCTTGAACAGGTTTATAAAACTAAACCTTATTGATGACAACCATTGTAGAATATATGTAGGATAATGCGAATTTCTGTGATTCTTTAGCAACTGGTACAGCAATTCAAAGTGGCTTGATTAAGGTAGGGGATTTACTTTGAGACAATTTACAAATTGCTATCACTAAATCTCTATACGAACTTATAATATTCGTGGAAGCAAAAGAAATTGCTGAGTGTCTCATCAAAATTTACAGATAAGGTAGTCTTAAGCGTGACACCTGTACGTGTGAGAGCATCGACTGTGAGTGTTAAAACAGCGCTGCAAAACAAAACGCACATGTGATAGGAATTATGAATTTTGGGCACCACTGCTCTAAAGTATAATACTATAAGAGTTAGTTTATCTTATCGATATACTATACTAGTACTCAATACAACTGATTATAACAACAGATAACTTATCCATAAGAAAGAGCTTGAATTTAGTTGTAATTACTTGTAATAAAAGTTTGATTTTCACTAATGAAACCCTCATCTACTTCTTCTCTTTACAGTCACATCAGAATGCGTCCAATGTGGATGACAGCATCACCATACCTGCTGCTGCTGGTGCTACTTGTCCAGCTGATGCACTGGCAAGTGAGTGAGGCGGTCTTTGAACGGGATGATTGCATAAATGTGAATATAACAATGTGCGAGTGTGCTGTCCTGGTCTCCGAGTATGATATTAGCTGTCCGCCAAAGAGTTTCAATCCGAAATTCAAGATAACCATAAGACCTGGCTCCTCGGTACACCTCGAATGCAATCTGACGGATCCGACAGAGTATAGGAACCTGCCAAGACTGAATATTGGCAGTATTGATCGTGTGCAGATCAGACGCTGTCCAGTGCCATTCCATTGGCCTATTGTGGGCATTCTGGAGGAGTTGAATATCACGGATACCAAGTGGCTCATCTTTGAGGGCACCGATCTTAACGTCAATTTGACACGTCAGCATTTTGTGCGGTTGCAGAATTTGCAACGTTTGCGTTTTGCCGCCCGTCGATTGAAATACATTCCCGAAGACCTGTTCCGTGATCTGCGTCATCTCAACTGGCTGGATATGCGTGCCACTAATCTGGGTGAGCTGCCCAGCACTCTGCTGGCCAACATGGAGAATCTGCAATTCCTCGAGTTGGGCAGCAACAATCTGAAACAGTTGCCACGCGGCCTCTTCAAGGATCTGGACAAACTGCAGCATTTGAATCTGTGGAGCAATCAGCTCCATAATCTCAGCAAGCATGACTTTGAGGGCGCCAGCTCAGTGCGAGACATAGATCTGCATAACAATGGCATTGTCACACTCCGACCCGATGTCTTTGCTCTGCTCACCGAAGTTACCGAAATCAATCTGAATGGCAACAATTTCCGCTCCCTGCCCGAGGGTCTCTTCGAGCACAATAAGAAACTGACCCAGGTGAAGCTGCAAAACAATCGTGTACCTTTGGCCACACTGCCATCGCGTCTCTTTGCCAACTTGCCTGAGCTACGTACTCTATTCTTGCGCTGTGAACTGGAATCGATACCAGCCAATCTCATTGAAAACTCCAAGGGCATTGTGACAATCTCCCTAATGGATAATCTATTGGTTACACTGCCAAGCGGTCTGTTGGACGATCAGGAGCATTTGGAGAATTTGGATTTGCACAAGAATCGGCTGAGTCACTTGCCCGAAGGCATCTTCAGCCACTTGACCAAGTTGGAGACATTGAATCTGGCTGAGAATCAGCTGACAACAATTCCGAGGTGAGTTATAAATACCAAATAGAATAGATGAACAAGAGAAGGGAAAGGTTAACAGTAAAGATACATTACAGCTGTCTAAAAGTCTTTAGGCTTCTATTCCTTTAGCAAGTTAAGACTAAGACAGCTTTGATGTTCGCTTAAGACTCTGAACTTAAAGTGCTTCTATTATAATTAAATGTCAAAGATATTAAAGCTGATGACTCTTTGTCGCTTAATTTAAAGCAAACTTAATCTGTTATACAGTTTAATACCAACTAATTCTCTGTCTGCTTTCTCTACTCCCTACAGCAAGCTGCTTAGTTCGCTGGGCAAGCTGAAGACTCTGCTGATGAACGATAATCAACTGATTACCATTGATCGTGGCACCTTTGAGGGCAAACCATTGATGCAACAACTGAACCTGGCCAATAATCAGATCAATCTGCATAATTACCTGACGGGCATTGAGGGCGATAGGGATGTGGGCTCACCGTTCGCCCCCCTCGTCAACCTCACCTCGCTGAACCTGCGCAACAACTCACTGATGATGATCTTCAGCGACTGGAAGTACATGCGTCAACTGCAGCAGATTGATTTGAGTTACAACAATTTCACCTGGCTGGATTATACGGATTTGAATTTCCTGTCTGCCCACGAGCTATGGATCAATTTGACCCACAATCAGATACGGACCGTGCACTTTTACAAGCAAACTAGCTTCGATACCAACGGCACTCACATTGACAATACTCAGAAGGCACTCAATGTGGATCTCAATGATAATCCTCTTGTATGCGATTGCACTATACTGCGCTTCCTGCAGGTGGTGAAAGCACGACGTGGTGGCGAGGTGCCGGATTATGCACAGAAGATGAACATCTTTACCGATCGTCTTAACTGCCAGGGACCGAGTCAGCTGGAGAATCGCCTGATGAGCTCAGTGGATCCGCGTGAACTGCTGTGTAAGTTCGACCAGGCAGAGGATCCCAAGGAGAGACGTTGTCCTGCTGGATGTGATTGTCAAGTGCGCACCTATGATACCACGCTGATTATCAACTGCTCCAATGGTGACTTCACCAAGATACCCAAACTGCCACGTCTGCCGCCCAATCTCTCCCATATGGAACTCTATGTGGAGAACAACACGCTGCTCAAGCTGCCCCTAAACACAGCGCCTGGCTATGAGAGTGTGACCAGTCTCTACTTGGCTGGCAACAATCTAACCCAACTGGAGGTGCATCAACTGCCCAGGAAACTCAAGTATCTGGATCTGCAACGCAATCATCTGGAGCACCTGAACTCAACGGTGCTGAGCTACTTCAATAGCACCATGGACACGGCCACTTTGCGTCTGTCCCAGAATCCTTGGGTATGCAATTGCCAGGCCAGGGAACTGCTGCAATTCACACAATTCAGATATGAGAGTATACCAGATCACAAGGAAATGTATTGCGCCGATGCCGAGATGCCAACAAGGCTTATGGACTTGGGAGTCAATGACCTGTGCCCCGGAAAGAGGAGCCTCTTTGTGGCTATCATTGTGGTCATTTCGCTAGCTGGCTTCCTGGTGAGCATCACCACTGCCTTGTACTACAAATACCAGAAGGAGATCAAGATTAAGCTGTATGCCTATGGCTGGTGTCTGTGGTTCGTCACAGAGGAAGAGATCGATAAGGACAAGAAGTTTGATGCATTCATTTCGTATTCACACAAGGATCAGAGTTTCGTGGAGAAGTATCTGGTGCCACAGCTAGAGAATGGAAAACCACAATTTTCGCTTTGTGTTCACGAGCGGGATTGGCTAGTGGGTGGCTTCATAGTTGAAAATATCGTACGTTCTGTGAAGGATTCAAAGCGAACCATCATAGTGCTTACCCAGGACTTTTTGGAATCGGAATATTCGCTTATGGAGTTCAAAGTTGCTCACAAGGAATCGATGACAGATAAGGTGCCTCGTGTGATTGTCATTATACTATCAGACTTTGATGAGAAGATGCTGAATGATGACCTAAAGGCTTACCTCAGCACAAACACCTACATCAAGTGGGGTGATCCATGGTTCTGGGACAGATTACGCTTTGCTTTGCCGCATCGGAATCGCTTTCATGAACCCCTGACCACTCAGCTGGTCAGGTCAGAAATCAAGGGCTCCACTGATGACAAACTGGAACTAATCAACCCATCGCCAGCGACGCCGCCGCTCAGTACACCACCTGGCGAAGTCACCAAGAATCCCCTGGTATCAAAAGTGAGTGGAGGAACACCGCACACAGCCATCATGGTGTCCAACAACTCGAATGGCCAGACGAATCTCTACACGCCTAATGGCAAGGCATTTTATGGCAATGGGCACATCAACGGCGCCTTCACCATCAATACAAACGCCAAGCAGAGCGATGTATAGAATTGGCATCTCATGGAGCCCGACGACGAGGAGCTCTTGTTCCATTGAAAGGGGGAAGATCACACTCGACACGACTACTCCAACGCTATGACCAATTCCAGTTTTCAGCTGAAAAGGCCTAGACAAAATTTGTTGTAACTAAACTCAAATTGCACTCACGCACACACACTCATACTCATACTCATTTCCTTATTCGTGAATGAAGTGAATCTAATCCAATCCCATGCACAACATTTGGTGAAGATTTTGCAATTTTCAATATAAATTTCATGTGGCCTTTGTTGACGTAGTAGAGCAAAAATTTAGGAGAACGACGAGGGATTATTAAAACAATGAACTTAAGCTGTTTAAGAGCTTAGCATTCTGTTAGTGTTACGTACAATAGATACATACTACATACTATTTGTAAGTTAAGTCTAAGCATCGTAATTATTTGTACATTTATTCAGACTATATTATTCATATTCCTATGAAATCTATTGTGTAATTTATATTTAGGTCAGTGCACGCAAAGCTATGAGAACTTTATGATAAAATTTATATTTGATTTTGTTTTGTTTTGTTTACTGCACGAATCTCATGTTTTAATGAACGCATTTGAACAAATTGAGCTTTATTTTGTACAATCTACTATCTTCATAAGCGATTAAGTAATACAGACAAACCTACATACATACATACATATGACGTATCCAAATAGTAGCATATTCACTATGCCGTGTACTGAGAATAAAAACAAGAAATCTACCACAATTATAATGACATGCATACAACCATACATTTATCAGCTTTGAAATTAACCCATCAAGAATTTTGTAAAACGAGACACCTATAAAAATCGAATCGCCACTGTATATACACCAGCAACAACAGCTAAATACATATATATTATATACATACTACTGACAAATCTGTAAGTAAGCCATGCACTTTATGCACGGCCTACATCATATACATTACATAACTTTATCAACTCAAAGCATATTAATTCATTTAAGCTACATCATCAAGTTCAATATATATGTATATGTAATTAGCATTAATATATCGATCGTGTAAGCATAAGTAGCTATGTCATGTCTCTCGAAATGTATTGCCTAAGGTACCTACAAATTTATGCAGACACAACAGCAACACTCATTTACTTATACATATGTACATCACTGCATGTATTTGTGTATGCGAAGTACACAAGTACAGTAAATAAAATATATTTTAAAAATTATTAAAATTGCAACGGTTTTATTTCGAGCATTTCTTTTCAGCAGTATTTAAATACTTACATATAGATTATAAATACTATCAATGAGTTGGATCCGGGATCAAGGAAGAATGTTTCGATAATATCTCTAACGCCAATTCTATACTAAATGAGTTCCTCGCAGAAAGAATGAATGATTTGGAGACTCCCATCCATCATTACATTTTATATGAATCTTATTCACAAACCTTGCAAAAAAGTAAAGCTGTAGAAATAACAAACAAATCACACGCTTTATTTAATTTTCACTTTTATTTTCTCAAAAATGTTTATACAATTCATATACATATACATAGGTTTATATTAAGATCATAGAATAAAAAACTGGTTAGTTTATAGTACAAACGTCTTAATAAACTAAAAAGAAAATTATAAAAAAGAAAATACCGTCTAGTAGCATATCACACTGAATTAGGAAACAAAAAACAAAACGAATACAGATTTTAAAATAGAATGCTTGAGTCCTATACTCATATACTCATACTATACTCTGCTTGTAAGATTTGGTAAAATTCTTGTAGAGTTAGAAAGCAATTGTCGTATGCAATTCTCTGGTTATTTACCTAGGTTTACAATAAATTGGTTAGCTATATTTGTTATTGGGGCTTTGGCTATACATTTGAAGTGCAGGTATAGAAAATATATAGTATTGTTTAGGCATATACATATATAGTAAGTATATATAAGTTCCATTAATTTGGTTTGGGGTTTGTCGTTGTCATCTAGACGTATTGTACATAAGTATAAGTATTATTATTATTTTTATCAATGGTTTCATTACTTTACTAGCTCACAATCAGTTGCATATTTCTCTTTTTTAGTTGTCTTTGGTGTTAAACATTCCTCATGTCTTTATATAGTTCCCATCCATGTCTCTTGGTTAACTGGTTTCTAGTAAATCAGTCCACGCTCACAGCCCTCCTTGAAGAGTGTCCCCTCCTACAATAGCATATCATCATCGCTCTCGGTGAACTCCCCATTCGGCTCCAGCAACAGATTGGCCTCCTCGTTCGACTGCACCTGCAATATGATAACCGTTCTTTATTAAGTTATTGAGCATTATTCACGACATTAACCTGTACCCGGGAATAGAAGACCGACGAGTTGCTCCGCCGGAACAGACGACGGACTTGCTGTCTGCGTGCCGGCGAGAAGGCGAACATGCCCACGCATGCCACAAAGAAGGTCACGGATAGTATGATACCCAGGATGGCTGTAAAAATTATAGTATAGATGAGAGATGATGGCAGACACATGCCTTCGCTGGCTAGCTGAACTTACTGCCCACGGAGGCCGTTGGGCTGGGAACAGCTGCCATTATAGCGGGTGCAACAGTTGTTGTTGCAGTTGCAGTTGCTTTTGTAGTTGTAGCTGTAGCTGTAGCTGTAGTCGCTGCTGCTGCCGCTGCAGTTGTGACTGCAATTGCTGCTGCTGCGGTTGTTGGCTTACCGGTTGGAGATGGTGGTGTGGTGGTAGTAGTTGTGCTGCTGCTGCTGTTATCCTCTGCATCTGGCTGTGGCACGCTGAGCCCCAGGAACTGACAGATGCTGGGCGTACGCTGCACATAGAGCAAACTGCACTGGGCGTCCTGCAATGGGAGAGAAACCACAGTCTTGTAATTAGAAACTTTCTTCATTAAGCGCAAAACTAAATAAATAAATAAATAAATTGATATGGGCAAAAATACATAAATTGCCAGTGAAGGGCAGTTGCACCTCTCACCAACTTGCAACTGGTGTTGTTAGACCCTGTACTTTAAAAAAGTACAAAAGGGTCTATTAAGTTTGTGCAAATGACATTTGTGTGTAACAGGCAGAAGGAGGCGTGGCAGACCCCATAAAGTATATATATTCTTGATCAGGACGACGAGCTGAGTCGATATAGCCCTGTCTGTCTGTCCGTCTGTCCGTCTGTCCGTCCGTCTGTATGAACACCTAGATCTCGGAAACTATTAGAGCTAGAGACTTCATTTTTTTTTTGTTAGGTTTGTGTATTACATAAGCAGGTCAAGTTTGTTTCAAATGTTTGAAAAGTCATCCCCCTCCCCCTCAAATTTACAAAAATGTTCTTAGTATATACAGTTTTAGAGTCACTGGATTCATTTTTTGCAGGATTAAAGCTTTAGATGCTTTGCATGTTTGGTGAAAGTTGCAGCCCAATCGGATAAGAAACACCGAGATATTCGACAAACAATTTTCAGTACTAGGCATTTGGGTAGGGGAGGGGGGAAGCCACACTGTACGCGGCTACTAGGGCGTATGCGTAATTTTTGATTGTGAGTTTGAATTT
The DNA here is from genome assembly GCA_035045005.1 of Liodrosophila aerea. Taxonomy (NCBI): domain Eukaryota; kingdom Metazoa; phylum Arthropoda; class Insecta; order Diptera; family Drosophilidae; genus Liodrosophila; species Liodrosophila aerea. The sequence goes on from JAWNNL010001066.1 coordinate 1,749,290, forward strand.
CTGTATGAGTATTGCTGATTGTTTGTATTTTAGTGTATATTTGTATGAATAAGTGTATGTGTGTGTGTATAAGTGCATGTGTATGTGTATGTGAGTATGTACATATATACTGCTGCTATTATGGACTCTACGGACTATTATGGACTCCCAGGGCAAATCAAAGTACAGGGTCACCTACTGTCGGTTGCGTCCGACTGTAGCTTTGCGTCCGACTGTCGCTTTCCCTACTTTTTTTTTTTCTCAGTTTGCCACGCCTGGCGTCCGGCTACACGCTGCGTGCAACACTTTCGGCCAAAGACCATTTCCGACGCGCACAGAAGCTACAACAACTACAACTACTGCCACAACGAGGCGCTGCAAATGTGCGCATAATTTAAAAACTTTTGCTGCGGCTGCAACTGCCAACTGCAAGTGGGCGAAAAACTCGCGCTGCACAACTTTGCCGACATCCCGGATCGCACAGCCCCGGTGGCACAGGCTTGGCGCCTGACAAACCCCCCATACCCTACCCCTACCCTACCCTCGCAACAGCCTAGACAAACTGAAACATGTCGTGCACTACGAACAAGACTACGGCAGTCAGCTCGGCGTACCCGGGGTGTAGACGCATTAAAAAGTTTTGCAGCCATTTAAAATCCCATTTCATTGAATCGCTAATTTTCCGACGGCCAAGTCCTTGCCTGCCTTTTGTTCTGCTCTTGCCGAAAAACAAGAAAAGCAATAACAAAACAACTACAACAACAGAAACAACAACAAAATAACAAAATTGTCGCCGTGTTGCTTGGGTGTGTGTGTGTGTGAATAGTTTAAGAGTTAGACGCTAAATGTGTTTGTGTCGCTTGTGTTTTGTTGAGCTTCTGTATTTCATTTTTCTCTGTGTGTGTGAGTGTCTGTGAGAGAGTGTGTGTAGGATTGCGTATACGTGTGTGGCCTCAGCAATTTGCTAAACAATAGAAAGTTCAATATACGCTGCTCAGCCACAAATTAGAACTTGACTTAGCAAAAACTATTGCCAGAAACTAAACTAACTTAAGAACTTATTACGCAATACCCGCTGACCTATTTCTTCAATGATATATTATAATGATGCATGAACAATAAAATGCTTTGCTTGAACAAAAACTAAATTTAAGTGTTTAATTTTGTTTTAACTTATGAGAAATAAGTGCTTCAAAGTGAAGTGAAAAAACTATAGCTAAAAGTTTAAAAAGTTGAAATTCTCAAGTGACAAAAGCTTCTGTATAGATACAGTATCAAATTGTCGTATCGAATTTCTAACTGAAAATGCTTTTTGCCTTGTAAATTCTTTCTTTTATAAATTGACTATAATATAAACTGAATGAACGCTGTGTGAATTGTTTGGATTTAAAGTTCATTTAGTATATCACAATGCTTATAGTCTTATAGATTAGATTTGAAGCACTAGAAAGCCTTTCTTATCAAATTCCAGTTATGAAAGGATATTATAAGACGGTTTCTGTTATGACTTCTAATTGGAATATCACCAAAGGAATGCTGCAGTATCTCAGCATCGATCTGATACACTTGATTCAATCTAACAATCTAAACAACTATTTTCCGAAAATTCTATTACCTCGAGAGAGAAATCAGCTTAGTATCAATTAATGCTTGTTTCATTTTACTATTTGAATCCTTGTTTTTCATCTAACAGCATGCTTGTAATTCGCTAATTGTTTAACTAAAACCGCTTCAATTATCGCTGTTAACGTGTGGATGCCACCTGTTGCATGCAACTAATTGAGCATGAAACGTATAACCAATAACTGTGCAGACAGACAGGGAGAGAGCGCAGAGCGATTGCAATGTGCTCTGGGCCACCAAATACCATTAGCTACGCCTGACAAAGAAATGAAATTAATAACGCCTACATGAAGTGTGTAATGCAATTAACTTCAATCAGACAAACACTTTATCGAGAGAGGGGCAAGAGAAGGGCAGACTGAGAGAGTAAGAGAGACCAAGCATATTGACAGCTCATGCGTATGCATTTCCAGCTATTCTCTACTCCTTTCCTCCGCCAACCCCTCCATCCACACATTCCCTAATTCCGCATTCCATTCCCAACTCATAACCTCCACCTCCCCCTTGCGACGTGTGGTGGGGCTCCTGTTTACGGGCAGCCTGCAGCTATTTGTGAACTGGTTTAAATTTGGGTCAATTGGTTTGTGCCACATGCGAGAGACTACTGTTGCAACAAGCCCCAACACACAGTTACACTACTCTGGCAAATACAACTAAGCTCAGTGTGGAGCGTCGCTTGACTGTTTAACCAGCACAAACAGTGGGTTAACGGCAACAAATATACGCACAAGTATGCTACAGTTGAGTGTGCTCGACTTCGCAAACATAAGCTATAGCATGAGAGACCTATGTTCAAGTAAAAGTGACTACAAGTTTTCGATTTAGCACAGATCTAAATGCAATAGGAAACATATCACAAAACGATAGTTAAGTGTGGATTATTATTTTTAAAGATATCTGGCATAAAAGTCTCTCCTACTACAACATGTAGTAGGCGTAGAATTTAGCCTGACTTAAGTGAGTTGGGCAGAATAAAATCGTCAACTACCGACTTAACCTAACCTACATATGTATTATTTTAACTGCAAAATATGAATTTAGTTCCAATTCAAACTAAAATCGAAAATAATCTACTCTATACAGAGATTATTCAGTGCTTTTTTTAGCAAAAATATTTCTTAAATTGTCAGGGTTCATAAAAGTCTCAGGCTGGATGTATATCCAGTAGTCGAAATAGAATAAAGCCTGTTTTAAACTAAAGTATTACAGAGATTTCTTCAATTCTTCTCTTAAGAAAAATAATTATAAAATTGAGTATACTTTTGATTGCTATAGCTAAAGAGTTCAAATAACAATAATAGAATACTACTTGGTTTATTAATCGATTCACATTTATTATGGAAGCCAAAAAGAAGCTGTGAAATTTTAATTTAATTTTACCAAATGGCAATTTGCACTAACACCAGGCAATTATATAACATGTCAAAGCCATAAAAAACTGAAACGTTTTTCATAATAACACAGGCCCACAAAAAATTAACCCCAACACAATTTTTTTGTATTTTCTGTGTAATTAATAAAATGAAATGTAATTTTAATACAAAAAGTGTATATGATTGTCATAAACACTTGCGTTGAATACTCGTCTTATTTTAATTAAAACTTATTTAAAAGATTGGCATTTATTAGACAATTAAAACAAACGGATTTATGAGTCCATCATACCCCTCTACCGCACTTGGGGCTTATGGAAATGTTGTACTAACTATAAAAACAACTAAGAGAGCCCAACTACAAAATGGACAGGCAAATATTTTCAATTGCTGACGGCGTCTCCTTTGGCAATTTGTGCGTAATGGAGTACAACATGCAAGTGTGTGTGTGTGAGTGTGTTCGAGTGTACAGGGTGTCTGTGTGTGCGGTGCGTGTGTTTTGTTAAACCTCAGGCACTAATTGCTGCATTTTTGGCATGTTTCGACCAGGCTAATAAAGTTGCCAGGGCCCAGTCAAACCACTAATTACAACGTGTTGCAAATTGACAATTTTGCAGCTACATGTGGTTGTCAGTCATATCTGTGTGTGAGTGTGTGTATCTGTGTGTGCATAATGAAAACAGAACACAAAAGCAATTAAGAGATTGGTCTGCAATCGAACAAAAACTCTGCTGGCAGTTGCTAATAAAATATTGTGTAAATATTTCAAATATTTCGGCAAGCAATATTATTGAATTACTATTAAATATTTAACACTAAACTCTGCCTGCAGCAGCAATAGATGTCAAATAAAGTTCGCTTGCAATGGAAACTTTTGAAACTAATTACCTGAATGGTAATAAGTATAAGACCTGCAGCAAAAGTTAATTGATTTTCACATGAATTTGCATAAGGAAAACAGCAGCTGCTGTAAATGACAACTATTTCATAAGCCAGAGGGGAAGGTACAACAGAAGGGTCAACTGCACACAAAGGGTAGAAGAGCAGCGTTGTCAGGTGTATCTGTGATCCAAGCCAAAGGCCAGCAGGGCAGCGACAACAGCATATTTCTTAACAACCCCAGCTTGGTACGTGCATTTTTAGCAGCGATTGTTAAGACAACAATGGCCTGACCAAAACAAAGGCAACCCCGACACACAGCCCACGGCCAAAAGCCAGCGACTGCAACTATGTGAAAGGCAACAAGCACAACAACAGATACACCATACACACAGCCACAAGACGAGCTAACAAAAATAAAGAACAAACCCCATTCGTAGGCTACATTTTTGCTGAAAGCCAGCCACAACAACAACAACGCAGGCAAAGCGGATTTGCCAAGTGGTAAGCATAACAAAGAACACCTGCCACATTGTTCTTTGCCCAGTTCGCTGTGCGGCTGGTTTTTTCTGCATATTTCTTTATACATTTTTACTTTGAAGCAGCCCAAGCTCTTAGCCTCAGGCTCTACAAAAGAAAGTTGTAAAAGTTGTACAGCAGGATGCGGAGTGGGCGGCAGTGGGTGGGGGTGTGGCACATATGCATCATGCACATGCAAAAAGTGTGTTAATCCTCTCAAGACTTGTCGCCTTACTGCGTCTCCAAAGTATGTCAATTTAATGCAGCACTCAAAAGTATGCTACAGTTTTTTGTACTTTCTTATGCCTTGGTGCGACTGATTGAAGCTTACTCTACCTTTGATTGATTAATATGTTTTATGAAAATAGTGGATCTAATTAAATGCTTAAACAAATATGCACCGTTTATTATATATTAAAATGTGTTTAGAGTCAGTAGTAAGAGGCGTTCGACAGCTTTTAGATTGAGAATGTTACTGCCAATACTACTAAAGTTAATTAGTTATCAGCTGAAGTATGCTGACTTAAAAGTTAAGCAGTCTGCTTAATTTGTACCTTTTTTTAGCTTACATTTACCAGCTTAGTCGACTAAGCTTAGAATTAGGCTAATCTATAAAAAATCTTGAAACTCAACTGTTACTCTTCTCATAGAAAAACAAAAAATACGACTTACTCAAACTCTTTGCTTGCAAATTGTGTTATCTGTGAACTTTAATCTAGCGCTTGCAACAGGTAAAAAGAGGAAAGGAAACTTAAAAACTGCTTTGACTACAGCTGCTTCTAAGCCACGCTGCAACTGTGTTTACAGAGTTTTGCATACATAAACATATTATTATAATATATAGTATAAATACTTACATCCGTAATGCTGCTGCTGCTGTCGGTTACGTTGCTGCATATCAAACGCAAGTGTACATTCATTTTGCCTGCAAAAGAGTAAACATATTATTCGTTATGGTCTTTAATTAGGTAAAATGAAAACCACATAGTGTGCACGAGTGGTATCTGCGACAAAGCTTGACCCCAATAACATGGTGATGAAACCCAGACAAAAACTCTACTACCAAAACAAAGCGGCATTTTATTCTAATTGACCGAGAAACAACACAGCACAACAACAGTTAAAAAACAACTGAAAACAACAACAACTTGAATGAATCCTTATCATCTTTCGTATGTCTGGCAGGGGGATGACGGGGTTTGGCTATGCTGCAAAGTTATTACATAAAAGCCAAAAATAATTATCACTGGAGACGACAACAAAAGCCGCATGATATGGCACAGAGAGTGGGTTTATAGACAGTTGAGGCTGCGGAGGGAAAAAGTAGGGCAGTTGAGGGTTGGCTTATGCTCGTTCAAATGAGCAGCATGACAAGTGAGTGTGAGTATATACTACATATATACTATGTATGTATGTATAGCAAATCTGCTAACCAACAACTGACGCTCCATGTAAGGATTCGTGCTGGGATTTGGGCTTAGCCACAACAGTTTATCTGCCCCACCTTCGCCCACTTTGCATTTCGCTTGTCACTGGGCTATATTAGAATCGTCTGATCGCTTACAGAGTGTAAACCACACACACACACAGCAGAGCTTTTTAATAGTTGTCTTCATTTTTATGGGCTGTGAGTTGTGGCAACGTTGTCATAATTAAATCGTCACTTTTATTGCCAGTTGCCATATAAACAAAAAGTTTTATTTAATGACAAAGTTTTGTTTTTAGTGTCACACGATGGTGCCAATAAAATTCATGGCCAGAAAAAGAGCACACCATAATACACCCGACATAATTGTCCCTGCTGCTCTCGCTTCTATTTTGTGTGTGTGTGTTTTAGCATTTAAATATTCATGACTCCAATGCAGCAGCAGCAGCAGCAGACGCATAAAAAATTTAAGCAAAACACACAAAGGGAGCGCAGGAAAAAATTCCGTAAAAAAGGGAGAACAACGAATCTGTACCAAGATTATTTTTACCGCATTATCTCGTCGACAATTTTATTTATTATTTTCTTTCGCCTTTTTTCTAGCTTAGTTTTCCGGTGCTCTCTAAAAGTTTTGCTTTCTTTTTCGCGCTGTCTATTTTGATAATTTCAAGTACTTTGCGTTTTTTGTTTTCTTTTTTTTTGCGAGCGGATACAAAAGGCTCTCAGATAAGAGACGAAAAAAAGCGGAAAAGGAAAATAACGGCAAGCGCAGCGTGGAAAATGTCGCAACGAAAAAGCGGTTTAGCTGCGTGTATGTGTGTGTGTGTGTGTGTGTGTGAGTGGAGGGGAAATCGGATAGCAAAGTGATGTGGTGTAAGGTCTGACAGATAAGCGCAAAGGAAGTGCATTGGGCTGTGCGCCAATTCTAATGCGATTTTGTCATTTGCTGAAAGGCAGCGCTCAAAAGCCAAAAGTAACACGAAAAAAAACGAAAAAGATGGCCAACAAAATGGCGTACGGAGGCCGGAAATGCGCGTGTTGCTGCAGCGGATATGGAAACGGATAAGGAAACGGAAACGGCAGCGGAAACGGAAACGGTAACCGTAAAGGAAATCAAAACGACAAGCAAACGTATTAGAAAATCAAATTAATTTATAAGTAGAAGTCCCGCTCACCTTCCTTGCCGCAACCAGGCAGATCATGCGTAAAGAATAGGTTCACCAAATCCTGCGAGTAGTCCGTGACAGCCTTGCGATGCTCTCCGCACAAGTTCAGCGGCGTTTTCTTCTGCTTGTAGTCGAACTATAAAGAACAAATACGTAGCTTAGCAACTGTGACAGTAACAGTATTTGCAGGCAGGTGTCAGTGCTCACCTCAATGGTTCCGTCTTTGGTGAAGGATGCGTTCTTGAAGTTGAATCGCATGCCAGCTTCATCCTGCACAATCTCACAGGTGTCCACGCTGAAGCTGCACTCGTGCGGCGGACATATGACACTCGTTTCCCAGTCAAAGTGATAGTTGCAGTCGTCAATGGAATGCAGCACTGGTTGTCCCTGTACAAAGGAAACAATGACAAGATTATAGACAAGAAAGAGGAAGAGAATGGAGTCCTTGTACTTACACGACCAACACGCATGTTGCAATTGAAGTGAATGCGTGTGGAGAGGCTCATGTTTTTTTCCGTGGGGCAGGGATCGCCTTTCAAATAGAGCAGCTCGGCGGATGTGCGGTTGATGGCTGAAACCTGAACCAGTGGGAAACCCAGACTCTGCAATATAAAGGAAAATACTATTTTAAAGTTGAAAGGCAAAGGGAAAAAGGAGGAGTCAATGGAGTGAAGGCATGCCAGTTATTCGTGACCAAACACATGTCCAACTTTATGACTGAGATTGCCGCAAATAACTCGAAATCTCTCTTACTCCATCAGAGACACGTTTACGTCTGAACTTCACTCCACTTTGTTTGCTGTTGCTGCTGCTGCAACATAGTCAGCTGGACAGCTGGACAGTTGGACAGTCGGATAGATGCTTGGACAGAACATGCGTTTGAGTGGCCTCACATATCGTTGAAACGATGAAGCGATAAGCGCCAACCGAATAGATGGACAAATGTAATGTCCCCCCAGCAGTCAGCAGAACTCCGTTAACCCCGTTAACCCTCTTAACCCTCAAAACGCCACAGTCAATGCAGCACAAGCGACAATTGCACAAAATGGATGGCATTTCAAAGATTTCGTTTGTTCAGCCGACAAAGATGAAGCGTGAACTATTGTGTGCGGCACTTAGGATAACTAGAAAACCAGTTATAGATCGAATATAATTGCTTCAAGGCTTCAATTAGTTGCCTACTCTAATTAATTTAGAGAGAGATAAAATCAGCTTTCAGTTAGCTCAGACTTAAGTTAGAACTGATTGCACTTTAAGGATAGAGTAGGTTTAGATTTGGTTTAGCTTGAGTTACGTTAGGTTAGGGTTAGATTAGATTAGAGTTAAATCAGACAAAGGCAAGGGTAGATTGGGTTAGGTTTGGCTTAGGTAAGACATGGACTTAGGATTTAGGTAGAGCAATTATATGATAGCTTTAGAGCAGATTTTGTTTGGCTTAGGTCAGAGTTAAGCCAAATTTAGTGAAGGTTTAGTTAAGATAAGATTCAGGTTCAGGTTCAAGCTTAAGTTAGGCCATATTTAGTTAAGCTTAGCTCTGTTTGAAGTTAAGTTTAGTTAAGCTTAGTAGGTGTAAATAAGGTTAGTTTGACTAAGGTTAGATGACGTTTACCATAGTTTAAAGTTAGCTTAGCCACTGTTGAAACTTTGCTTTGGTTTAGATCAAAGATTTTAAGCTAAAGATTCTACACTCTTATTTGATTACCCAATGGAATGACACACTACTATTAGAGCAACAGTAACTAAGTGCCAAATATCTAGCTGCTTTTTTGCAGGCATTTAAATGGTCTGTAGTGCAATAAGGGCACACTCGCTGGCTCTCTGGCTCAAGGACTCGATGTGCTTAGCCAAGGCATTAGCTGTGCAAATTGCTCAATAATCGACTTTTTTGTCGCCTGTTCAATGGCGCTTCAATTGCAACAGGCAACGCTTGATGACGCCCACATAGAGAGCTGCACGCGCCAAATGATGTTGCCACTCGGACTCCTCCTTCTCCTGCGCCAACAGTTGCAACCAAGCAGCTTAAACACTGTCAGCAGCAGAGCTGAGGAGCAGAGGAGCCCAGCCAGGCAGCTGGCCAGTTGGGATATTCCACTGAAGACGTGAGCTTAATGTCCAAATGGAGAGAGAGATACATGGAAAGGAGGAAGAGGAAGAGGGCCAATGCAATGGCAACCAGCGCTCGAGTGGCACAAGATTTATGCCCGGGTCAGGCGACGTCGATGGCGGCAAACGTTGCACATGTTGTCGTCTCATCTTAAACGTATTAGCCACTGGCGGCAGCCGGCGCCAGCTCATTTCGTATGCAGCTCAGGCTAGGTTTAAGCAGTTTGCTCTATTATTTATTGCTAACCGGTTCGCTAGCTGGCACTTTTCCCTCCCATATCGTATAGAATATATCTATTCCACTTCGTTTTCCTTTCATTCTCTGCTTCTAGTTTTTTTTTTATTTATTTGTGCCCCATCGGAAATCCATTGAAAACTCAAAATCTGAACTAATGCGGCGTCAGCAAACAAGCAACAACACGGAATGTCCTTCAGCGGGAGTATCCTCATTAGCATGGCACATACTTGTGGGTGGGTGAGGACCAAGTAGACCAAGTGGAGCTGGGGGAGACATTTTTTTTTGTTAAGTTGGCGCCAGTTGCCGGCTTATCGGCTTAGTAGCTCGAATACGGCAAGTTTTGAGTAAGTTTCTGCTGCTCCCGAAAAATTTATTGAAAAACTTTCTTATCGCATTGGTACAAGCAACCAAATGTTGTTTTGTCTATACTTCCTGTCTGCTTGTTTATATTTTCTCTCATTTTCCTCTTAAGCTGATTTCTATTTGTGCTTTTCTTTTTTCCTTTCAATTTCTCAAGTTTGTGAACTTCTACTACACGAACTTAAAGCGTTGAGTGGACACAAAGAAAGAAACTTAATTGTTTACAGACACAGAAATAAATAAGTTCCACAACAAAAGCAGAGAAAAAAAAATTCTATAACTTGTGTGTGTGCCTTGAAAGATCAGCTCGGTACAGAAAAGTTAGCTCGGAATTACGCTCTAATTGAAAGTCCTGCATCAAGTTAAAGATAGCAATATCATTAAAACGGGCAGCATCATAAGAGCTGAAGAGATTTTAAATCGAATATGAGACTACTTACACTTAATCAGACTGAAGTAGAGCCAGTCGAGCAGAGTAAATTAAAACTTCAAAAGACTCGGGAACAAGAGGCAAAACAAACAACGAGAAAGTTGAAGATGAAATACTCTAACAAAACTTTGAATGGTAATAATTTATAATAATATTTCAGCTGTAAGAAATATGTAGTACAGGAAACGATTCTGAATGAATGAATGTATAATTTATTAGTTTATAAGAAAGACTAAATACAAACGATTCCGAATGATTGAATGCATATTTATGAGTTTTTATAAAAGAAACTTAATACAATAACTAAAATAGACTAAGGACTCGACTAACACCACTGCCTAAGCTGACATCATTCTCTATACCATCTACATTCATGCCCATAGAATCGACATACCCTTTATTGTGGGCAGTGTGTGGGCAGCAATAAAGATTTGTGCAAGTTCAGCGTTTGGCTTTTGTCACTCGAACTGACAACGGACAGAACATGACACAGAGCGAGCATAAAACGTTAGCATCAAATATCCTGTGGCGACACTTAGACCAGTCTGAGGCCACTGCCCCTAGCCCCCAGCCCCTTGCCCACCCTCGTACCCCTCGCCAACTGCTGTCTCTGTGCTCATAACAATGGCGAGCATAATTTGCTCTATTATCGCATACCATAACAATGCCTTATAAATTTCTGTTAAACAACTTGAAGGAATTTCTATTTCGACTGGGATTGCAGTTAAAAATTCTTAGTATGCCCATTAGCAGGTTTAGCAGTATATATATAGAAGTTGACATGCCAGGCACATGCTACAGTTAAATTTGCAAAGGAGCAGACGCGAATTGGGACTACGATCTGAGGCATGAGAGTCAAGTATCGGATGGCAGCTCTAGTCAAGGATATGCTTTAAGGCTATGCAACTGGCAGCACATTAAAATATAGTACGAGTATATATAATATATGCATATCTGGCAAATGCCGAGAGCAAATCAGACACAAGCCAAACGGCATTCGACATTCGACAACTGACAATGAGGGGGTGACTCTGGGTGTGCGTGTGTGCGTGTGTGCCTGTGTGTGTGGCAAAAAGGAGTTGCACGTTCAAGTGCGCGTCAGCAGCTAGCAGCACATTTCCGTTTCCGCACACGAAATGCGCTGAAAACGGAGCATTTTCAAAATGCAAAACGTGGCACAAATGTCAACAGCAGCCGCCAACGACTGCATGTATGTGTGTGTGTGTGTGTGTGTGTCTGTGTGAGTGTATTTATTTGTTTATGTATGCGAGTGTGTGTGTGTGCAAATAAAGCAATATAAATTTTAGAAAAATATATAACCATGGCTACGTTATTCCTAGGCCAGTGGCATGCAAACAAAAGCCGACGGCACTTTGCCACTGACGTTGTCTATGCCCCACCCCCCGCTCTACCCCCCTCTGCCCTTCAACATCTTGCACCGCAAAAGCCGGAAATGTTCTGCACAGCACGTCGCATGGGGCACACACACACACACACACACTCGCACACACACTGCTCCTCATTCAGCCGAAATGAATTGAGCTCGGGTGTGGGTACGGGCTACAACCACGGGGCTCTTCTCTTCATGGCTGTTGGCCGCTAAAAGCTGTTTTTACAGTTATATATGCATACACACACACACACATACATAAAAATACATGTATTCATACATCTGTGTATGCATGTATGTGTGTTCATATATTTTTACACCATCACCGTCAACGCCCTAGCCGCATTTTGCCATATCCTTCCGCTACCTAACCCCCCTCCCCCCTCGATCCGTTACGTTTGCGTTTGTTGGCCCTGCTGTACGCTCACAATCATTTCGCTCGCGTTACGTTGCCCCACACCATATGGCCCAAAAAAAAAAAACATTATCAACGCGTAAGTGCTTATTTTTTTTTAACAACTTTAACAATGTTTTTGCTCTGGGCATATGATAAAACTTCAGTTGGCCAAGAGGGGCGTACGACCTAGGGTCCTGAACACGCATTCATTTGCAATTGGGCAGCATCCCCCCACACCCACCACTCATGTTTACTGTTACGTATAATAATTATATAAGACTTTTTCAATACCAAACTGTGTGGATTTATAAAGACATGCAAATTGAGCTTAAATGTGATAAATATAAACAAATAGAATAATCTACTTACAGGAAGTTGAAGACTTCCTTAGAACTGAAAATGTTTAACATTATAAAACTTAATTTGACAGTGTATTTTATGCGGTTGCAGAGAATACAAATTTGTCAGTGTGGAACTCTGTTGAAATTAGTGTTGAACTCAAATCGGAAATGTCAAGGATTCGATTAGGAGTAGTAGATACTGGAATACTACTACGCTCTGTTATAAGGGCTTATTTAATAGACTTTTTAATTTATTTTGCAAACTTTAGATGGTAGATTTCATAGCTAATTCATTAGACTCAATAATATCGCACTACAATCTCTTATTACTCGCTATATTGCCTGCCATTAAAGTCTAATCGAATTGATATAGTATGTATTTCAAATTCATCAGCAACATTTCCTGCACAATTCACTAATTAGCCGTGCTCTAATTATTTCTGCAGTATTAACGAACGAGCTGATTTCACAAATTAGAACCAATTGTAGTAGCTTAGAAGGCAGCAGACAGCAAATTCTATCAAAATGATACTAGAATTTCGAGTGGAAGCTTAGCAATTGTTATTAACGCAAAGTGATAACAAAATGAATCATTTTGTTTGCAATTATCGCATACATTTTGCAGTAGCAAAAATCCGACAGTGTTTTTGGCAGCAGAATGCCAAATGGTCGACCATGAGTTGAAATCTCATTTCAAGCGAATTTCATAGCATACTTTTGTGGGCTTAAGTATTTAAGCGCAGGCAGACGGATGAACCCAGCTGGCAAAATGGGTATACATAGCATTCTCACCAATTTGTGGCATTAGGCAACTTTTCAGACTCTTCAGGCACTTCAGTTGTCAGCAGCAGATGGAGCTGGAGACGAGTGGCACACGCTTAATGAAGTAACCAAATCCACTGCCCACTGGTCACTCCCGGCTACAGAGTACAGAGTGGAGCTTAGCAATTGGATTTGCTGCATATTTAATGCATGAATGGCGCCACAATTTTTGGGCATTTGGCCAAACGGCTTAACGGGGCCAAAATTGAAGCATTTAGTAGCATGAAACTTATGTATGACTTCCAAAAATATTCAACTGCGAGAAGGGGGAGGAGATGAGAGATGAAAGCTCAACCAAATGGGAGCTGGTAGCTGGGAAATTGGTGCCAATTACGACAGACAGACACACAGATACACATATACATATAGACACTCGACTGTACTGTTCGTACTGTTGTCGACTTAAGCGCATAAGCCGCTTTGGCTGGTACTTACTTGCTCCTCCTCGGGTGCACCGGCAGCCGACATTTTGGCCATGCAGGCACCTGTGCCACCAGCACAGCCTAATTGGTATTTCGGCACTAATGGTCGGCACACATTCAGAAAGAACTGCAATAGACAAAAGAGCAACGACAAATTAGTTCCAACTAGTAGCACCACAACACCTGGGGGAAATCATCAGTGGTTTGCCAATCTCAACTTACCTTTGTGTTCTTCGGCAGCTGTTGGGCCTCTTTGTCCGGCAGCTCAACACGTGCCTCGTAGTTCTTATGGGCGTTAATCAGGGGCGTCAGATCGACCACGTCACTATCGCTGCTGCTGCCATCAGATGAGTGGTCCACAAAGATCCTAGCCTTGCATTTAATCTGCTGCTGGCAGGCATACGGAGTTTGATATTGAATTAACAACTGGCAATTGGAGTCTTCAATTATTTGGACAGCATCGGTTGTTGTTGCCGTTGGGCCACTATTGTTGCTGCCATTGTCCTTCGTTGCATTGTTCGCACATACAAATTCGATTTTTGTGGACCAGAGCCTGCCGCTGGAGTCGCATTTGGCGCCATCCTCGTAGAGCAAATACGGCGAGCCGCTCTGATTGAAACGCAAATGGGAATTGTAGTTGCCCAGACTGACGCTCTGGATATTCTGGCCTTTCTGTTCATAGCAGGCGCCTGCAAAAAGCACACAGAAAAAAGAGGAGCCAAGTCCACTGAGTGTTACTACACCACACACACACACATACGCACACAAAACTGTGACAAATACAACGTCAAACTCTCAAAATACTATGCCAAACTGCCGTAATCCTTGCCCCTGCCCCTCCCCCTCCCCCTCCCCTTACTCCCATCCAATGTACGACAAACAAATGGTGCGATTGCCGTGAACGCAACGTCCATCAGCCGTTCGAAAGGCGAAATTAATTGTTGCTCTTGTTGCCAATCTATCGAACAGTTCTCCTTTCAACCGGAGTTTAACAGACGCCATCATGGAGTGAGTAAGCCGAGCTGAGCCTTAAACTGTTATCAGCTGAAATTTTAGCTTGAAGGAAGACTCACACTTCAAATATTCATTCTGTTTAGTCATGAGTTGAAGCTGATTTAGTCAAAATATTTTAAGCTCTTTAAAGTTGCTTAAGCCACAGAATTGTAATAGTAGTATGCTGTATATAGACACAGTCCATGGCACCCAAGTGGAGACTCTAAAGTAACTGCAGTGGAATTCCATTTCCATGGGAAAACACATCATTCAGTTTGCCTGATTTTGATTGAAGAGCGTCGAGTGGACAGCATTGTGATTGTGATTTGACTAGAATATGGTAATTCCACTCTCCTTCTATTTCTCATTGCTCACACTCTGCCCCGCGGGGAGGACTCTATTTCTATTTGCCAATTTTTGTACTTTATTGCACATGCCACAACAGCAGCAGCAATAGCAACACGGAATACCTATACTACAGGTTTGGCTTTTTGATTTGTCCGCTTGCACCGCTGCCCCAATGCCAAGTGCCAGATGGAGCCACAAGTCTCAGTATAACAGCTGAGATTGAACGACTAGCAGGTACCCCTTGAAAGAGGCATCATAAGAAAATATAGTAACAAATAAGTCTATTGAGTTACCAAATACAGCAGCTTCATTTTCTTCCGAATCGTTTATCACTTACTGCAGGGTATAAAAAGGAAAGTCTATTGCAATGCTGTTCGATTTCTGTGAAAAGAAATGGACTGTCAACCAAATTGATAAACGAGAATATCGTAGCTGTGTGACAATACTTATTGTAGAAGTATGCAAGCATCCAAGTGTGTCCTGTGAAAGCAATTGCAATTGAGCTGTACCAAACCACATGAAACACAATGAAAATCGAGAAATTTTTATCTACAGCATGCGATGGGCAAGCTAGCAAGCACCTTGGGGCAGCTGGAGCTGAAGTCATTTCCGTGCCGAGATTAGTCAAGGAGATTGATCTGTTGCCACACCGTAAAACTATGCCACAAAACACTCAAAAATTCAATCACAATTTCAATGCAATCTCAATTCGTCCAGTGCCTTTGGGCCAAGGGTGTGCGTGTGAGTGTGTGTGTGTGTGAAGAGAAAACAATAAATTGCTCAAATCGTTTAAATTGCATTGAAAGGGTTAACAACAACAAGAGCAACAACAACAGGGGATAAGCAAGTTGAGTTCTGTGGCGTTATATGGTACATACATACATTAAGATTGACACAGCAGAAGGAGCAAAAACCTAGCGAAACTCTAGCAAATTGAATTTCAATAAGAAAACAGTCGAGAAAGCGCCAAGAAAAGGGCTCAAAACATTGGCCAGTGCCTCAACAAAAAGGCAACAGCACAAAAAAATGTGGCAAAAAATGGAGAAAAACAAATATAGAAACGATTTAGTAGCTGCTGCTGCTCTTCCTGCTGTTGCTGCTTGGCTGGCACATCCTGGCGCATCCTGGCGCAAAACAGCTGCTGGCAAGTGTCAGGAAAGGGGCGTGTCTCTAAATTGAATCTGCCCGACAACCCAAAGAATAAACAACAAACATGAACAAATGCATACACACACACATATATCTAGAAGGAAATGGGAGTGAGATACGAAAAACAGAAATTGAAAATTATAAACATTGAAGTGTACCAAATGCCACTGGCAAATAAACACACACACAAACTATTTCGGAGAACTGTCGATGTTATATCTAGTATACACTCGCCCGCAGAGGATATGCTTCCTTTGGCATAGATACTGTCGAAAAGTGGAGAATGTGTTTATACAATAAAAATAAAATAAAATCTGAATATAATTTATAAATATATCCCATAAAAATTAGCACGAAAGTAAGCTAACAATAGGATTTTCTGGCTCTACAAAATTAAATTCTTATCTATAGTAGAGTATACAAATTGTCTATCAAATTATTCTTATTATTTTGAATTATTTTCATCTTCTAGTCACTGTTGATGTCCAGCTGCATTAAGTTGCCATAGCTGCTGTCATTTCATGTGAGTTTCAGAGCGATTTTCAAACATTTCATTCTCCATTGTCCATTTCACATATCATTCATACGCACCATTGGCCAACAGAAGCTTCTTTCTACACACATATACACTGTGTATAGGTGACATTTGAATATTGATATTGATGCGATTGCTTCATCTTTCATCATATTCAATTCTAATTTCAAAATAAATGTAGGCAACAGAGTTTGGCCATCGCAATGAAATGCAAAATGCGAGAATGCAAATATGTAAAATGCAAATTACGACTACGTTGACTGCGAAACGTGTGTGGCATAAGCAATTAACAACATTTTATTGCTATTTGAATGGCCCTAAGCCCATTGGCCCGTTGGCCATAACTTGCAGGCGGGCAGATAGACGGACAGGGAGACAGAAAGACAACGTGAACTGGCGCAGAAAATGCTATCAAATGTGGAATTCAATAAAACACCAGTGGCACACTCGCTGTGGAAATAACAACTGATTCCATTGTTTGGCCAGTGCCATGGAATTCTTAAATGGCCAACAGCGTGTTAGAATGCTGCAGTCGATCGTACATGAATCACAGAGACACCCTGCACAACAGTTAATTGCATTGTAAATTGAAAGCATTTACAGCTTAAGTTTAATTAAAGTAACTTTGAGTAGCCATTAAAAGCAGAAACTAAAACTATAGCAAGTAAAGTTAGTTTTGATTAATTACAGTATTAAATGAATTATATCTTGATATCTGTGATATCTTAATCAAAACTTATATGGCAATAATAATATATTATTAGCTCGTTATAATTGATAAGCCTCATTCAAGTTTTTTTCAAATAAAATAATCCAATTTGGGAAATTTATCGCTTATATTCAAACACCATAATTAACGACTATGCCCATATGCTCACTTCTATTCCCTACAGGGTATGGGCGAAACACTAAAAACAGAATGAACATTCACCAATATGGCGTCTGTCAGTGTCAGCTGGGCGCCAGATAGTAGAGTTGCATTAGAAATGCACGCGTTGTACTCTCTCTCGCCCCATCTCTTTGTTCTCCCTTTTTTCTGCTGTTGTGTATTCGCGCTGTTCGCGTGACCGTGTCTGCTATTTGCTTAACAAATGAAATTTTCGTGTAGTATCGCTGCGAATGTTACACCATTCTCTGCCCCTTGAAAACTGCATAGCAGCCACGTTGGTGTCTGAGCCAGATAGCAGTGTCAGTTGCCAAAAGCAAGTGAGCTTATTTATTTGTTTAGGCCCAGCGGTGGGCCTGATTTTGTATCCAACTCACTCTTTCTCCGCACTACCTCATTCTCACTCTCCTCGAACTACTCTTGCCGCGAACAAGTAGCCAAGCAACTAAAAAAATAAAATAAAGGACGCGCCTGTGAAAATGCGTCTGTAGTCAACCAGAAATGCAGGCACATTCTATGCATGTTTTATGGCAGAACCAGCGCAAGGACCAGACAACGAAGCACAGCACATGCCTTGCTCTGAGCTGGAACTTTGTATAGCAAAGCATTTCACGGATACGAGTATGCCCAGGCACGTTTGCATTGCCAACGGCCCACATGCTGCTTATTTACGTGGCTGCTACACACAAATTACAACTTTTTTGTAGTAAGTATCTTGGCCAAAAAGGGAAATAAGTTAAGCCGGCAGTGCTTGAAAAACTAGTCCACATAACAGAAATAGAATTTAAGCACTAATTGCATAATTAGAATTAGGTTAATTATCGACCTCAAAAGAGGAACAGTCCATACTTATATCCGGATATTTATAATCCTTATTTGGAACTACTGTTACAATTCATCATTCCCCTTCTACTGAAAGACTTCTCACTCATGAACGCAGTCAGTGTTAGTTCAAGCACAGCATTTGCACACACACACACACACACAGAGAGAGATATGGATGTATAAATAAGTTGAGCTGTATAAATAGGTTTACGATGACCGCATCACACATGCATATGTAAATACATATATGAATCAGCACACACATCACTGATTTAACACAAAATTGAGTGGAATTATTGACTCAGCTGCAGTTAAACTATCAACCCCTATACTACAAAGTATACGCATAATAATAGTAAATTATATTAAATAGATCGTCTGTTAAAGCACTCTCTGGCATTGCTATTAAATTGCTTTAAATTGAAGCCACCTACAGCAGATCATCGTAATTAGCTGGCTGGGATGTTAAATTTTAATTACAGCTTTCAGGCGCCCATATGACGTGCCACATGCACGATGCAAGCGCACTACACGAACTACAATGTGTGTACGTGCTGCAATGCCGACAACTGCTCTGCCTGCACTTAAAATCTTCATTAATATTGCAGGCAACAAATGGCCGACTTACCACCGTTGTCGGGGCAAGGCTCCCCGGCGCTTCTGCACACAGCCACCGTGTAGTTTTTGCCATCTTTGGTCAATTGGTGCGGTGCATGACTACTGAGTGGACTCAGATCCAGGCTGGTTACCAAAAAGAGAAGAAAACGTATTATTACATGCTGTGTGAAGTGTAAGAAAATATCCTTGGGTCATGTTGTACTCACAGCTCGTTGCCTACAGCGACTGCCGTGCATGGCTTCAGATTCTTACAGGCCAGAGGCGTAAAAAAGCTGAACTGGTAGGTGCAACCGTCTTGGTCAAGACCCATGAACTCAGGATGTGCATTCTGTAAAATAAATGGATTGTTCCAGGCACTTGTAAATCTCAATTTTAAGTAATCCGTACCATAACATCCTTGTCGCAGTAGAAGTTAACCACGCTCGTGTAGTTAGCGGTTGCATTTGCCGTGCAGGGCGTAGGGGATTCGTGACGCAGCAACAGTTGGCCATCTTTAATGACAGGTTGAGACTGCACGTTGCCAAAGTTGATGAACCTATTATTACATAAACACATAATTAAATAGCTATTCACATTTTAAATAAGCATAACAAACCGTTTTTTTATATCTGTGGCCTTGGGGGAATAGAGGCAAATGCTACTCCCGGCCGGACACATGGCATTCTCGCCATAAAGCACCGGTTTGCAAACATTTATTATGAAGAAGTTCTCATGTCGGTCTGTGGTTCTATAGTTAACATCGCTCAATGGCATCAGATCGAAAGTGTCGCCTGTGTTTGTGTAGCTTACGCTGCAGCTATTGGATTGCATGGCATCCGGAACGGGCAGACAGGCCAGTGGCGTTTCATAGGTGATGTAGAAAGAGCACGCATCATCAGCCTGTAAATCATAATAGCATATAATCAATTCTTATAAAATGAATCGGATCCATAGCCACATACATAGGCGGTAACATGCAATGGACTGGCATCCAAAGTGTAATCACAGCTAAGCAGAACGTGCAATTGATAGTTGGCATTGTCTCCGGTTCCATTTTCACACTTGGCACCGCTCAAATAGTTGAGAAACATTTTCCCTTGGCGATAGTGAATCTCATGCTGTCGGCCTATCCAACACAAACATTAAATATTATTGTTATGGTTATATGAATCAAATTTCACTTACCCAGCACATATTCCTTGCCCTGCTTCTTGAGACAGGCAGCGACATTGCTCTCGTTGTTGCACGTATGTGTCAGATTGCTGCACACGTTAAACTCGAACATATCATTGCTACTACTCCGCACCACATGCGCAAGATCCGAGTGTAGACCATGGAAATCAAATTTGTAGCCATAGACCGGCTCTGTCAACGTGCAATCCGTTGTCGAGAGGATCTGCAAAGGAATGGCATTTTTAACATTAACCGCTAACAGGTCTGTTAAGTGTACTACAGAGGTGGCAGCAATTGTTTGGCAATCTGCCTGATTAATTTATGATATGCATATATGTACTTATGAACAGCCAACAAAGGCTATGGAACACACCAATACATATACGAGTATATTTAGCGGGCCAATACACATAACCGATTCTGTATTTGCGTGTTAACATGGCAACAAGTGCGCAGTACCCAATTCGTACGAACTTGGTAACGAAAACAAACAAAGTAACTGCGATACCCCAACTCTCCTCCCGGCAACCACTTACCAGCTGATTTGCGTCATCCCCGGCGCTGACGTTGCACAGAAGCGCAAGGAGAATAAAAGCCAGCAGCGACATCGTCTTCGTGGCGCCACAAATCCTGATAGTTTTTATATTACTCATTACCGCAAGTCTCACATAAATATATGTATTTGTCAGCGGTTTTACAGAACTGTGTGGAACAAAGCGATTTCTGTTTTCCTTTATTACTAAAGATTAGCACTTTTGCACTGCGTTCCAGTTTGATTTGGCCTTATCACCCCTATCGCTTGTTAACTGCTTTTGTGTATTGTTTATTTAGACACGGTGTAGTCTTATTGCTGTTTCGATTTTTCAAAGACCGTTGGCCTTATCTGATTAGCGCGCTAGACCTGGAACGTCCGATGGACATCGGGTGTCAATCCAGAATGAATCACATGTATAGCAAAAATACTTCTTTAATTGCGAGCACACCGCTACTGCAATTCTACACCGCTGTGGAATTGATCAATACAAACTTATTTAACCGCCGCTAAGTAGATAAAAAACAGCAACAGTATTGAAGAAGAAGAAGAAGAGCAAGTTAAACCAGGGCAGCAACAAAACAGTGTTGGATGAACACAGTACATTAAACAGCTGATTATTTACAATGTACGGTCACCCAAATATTTCTGTTTACATTTGGTTACCATTGTTGCCACACCTGTAGTTTTTCGCCAAATTTAACGCAATAGCTCTTTACGTTTAAATTGAGTTTTAACGTGAGTAATCAGCAAGCGTAGACCTTTAACAGGATATCTGTCTTAATGTATAAACACACCCATCTCAGAGCTAGAAACACCATACACAGATCCGGCTTATTAAAAAATTGTGGATGCCAAGACCCTTTTTTGCGCATAATTCAATATAAATAAATAACAAGCGCAAATTTGAGCATATGCTATTTGCCGTTAGTCAAATACATATATTTTTTTAGCACCATTAGTAATCTTATAAAAATTGTTAACAGAATGCAATTATTGGCCCGCGAAAACGGTAAACAAAGCAAGGTACATTGGGTTTATCCAAGTGCACAACCTAGCTTAGCCAAATTCACAACCTTAGTGCATGCCACAACCCCGAATACCGCTACAATAGCCCCCTCTCTTAATCAAGAGCCTTCAGATGGCCAATAAATCTGCTTTTGAGGTCATTAGAAGAAATTGTGTTATTTAAATGTTGCTTGAAATTTATTTTAACTCAAGTTAAGGATGTCTTAGCGGTGTAAAGGAAAGTATATGAAGAAACTAGTGCCATTGCGCCAGCACGTAAAAAGGTGCCAAGTTTGGCGGAAAAACGCCAAATGTGGCAGCCGTGCTTGTGGAACACATCACTAGTAAACCTGGAAAAAATTTTTTGTTTTGTTAAAGACATGGCGATTTTTCCACATAAAACCAATTGATTCGCATATTTTAGGCCAAAAACATTACGCAAGTGATATATAAATTAACCACACAGTTGCACAACACAACGCGTATGCATAACATTATTACCAATAGGAAAAATTCCAACACAGACCTTGACTGGGCTCACACACACCAACACATACGCAACATAAACGGGTTGAAAAGAGAGTTTCCTGAACTGAAGTGTTTGCTGCAGCTGCTGTTAGCCAAATTAGTACAAAAACAACAAGCAGCATAACGAAAAACAAAAAGCAGAACAAAGGACACAAAACACACACGATAATGGTGAATGTGCCGCCGCTGTTATGCAGCACTCCACCCCCGATTGACTTTGGTGAGGACGACGACGATTTAGGGCTGCAGTCGACGCTTCAGCTGGAAGACGCTGACGGCGATGCTGACGAATACACAGAGTATGGCTTAGTCACCGATACGCACAGAGGTAAATATTGAGAATTGTTTGTGCATATATCCAATACAACTGCCTCTTGTTTACCCACTGTAGTGCCCCAGCAGCTGCCCGATTTGCCCACATCATCATCAGATTACTCGGACTTGAGTAATGGGCACAGCAAAACAACTGCAACTCCCACTGTAGAGGCTTTCAATTATCAAGTGAAAGCACCTGATATAATCTCAACTGAAGCTCATACTCTTCCGCCGGAAGACAACGTGGCACAGGTGGAACAAGAAGAGGAGGAGGAAGAGGAGTTTCAACTTGAGGAGGAAGTCAATACACATAATGATAATGTGCCCTCCCTTAAGCTCGACAGTCTAAGTTTATATTCCAGCGAAAGCATTTCACCCACTTGCACCCTATCGCCGGTGGCCAATGAAAACCAAAGTGAAGCAGACAAAACACCTGATGCATCGTTGAGCCGTCAGGTGACGCTGCAAGATGTGTCCGACGACAGTGACGAGGAGTGTTCGCCAAAGAAACCCAAAGAACTCTTTATACCTGAGGGTGCCGCTGACTTTTTTGCCATAGAGATTGTAGGCGCGCCCACGCAGCCAGCGCCTAAACCGGAACCAAAGCTGGAGCTGAAGGTGGAAACTATACCTGAACCGCAGCCTCACTTCGCCGCATTCCATGATACGCCACCACCGGACTGTGCGCCAACAGATGAGCTAAATGCTGTAGACGATGATGATGACTTTGGCGACTTTGGTGATTTTGCGGACTTTGCAACACCGCCAGCTGCAACTGTGGAGCAGGCTGTGCCAGTAAACAGTACACCCGATGCTGATGATGAAGATGATGATGGCTTTGATGATTTCCAAGATTTTGTAGAGCCAGTAATAGAGACGACAAAGACAGTGCCAGCACCAGTTCCAGCTTCAGTTCTAGCGCTAGACGGTGATGATGACGATGATTTCGGGGACTTCTCAGAGCCCATTGCAGCCCCAGCTCCAACTGTATTACGACAACCACCGCCGCCAGCTGCCGCACAGCTGAGCATAATAGAACGCGTCAAACCCGTGCTGGAGCTCATGTTTCCCAGTCAACAGGCACAGTTACCGCCCCAGGCAGACAAACACTCTCCGCTGGGTCAAGTGCAAAGCCTGCACTTTGGTGCCATAGAGCAAGCTCATGCACTGGACTATCAATGGTCCAGCTCGGAGATGCGACACTCCCTGGTGCGTTCACTGGCTATCGATTCAAGGAATATCGTAAGTTCTGGCAGGGATTTGCAATACATTTTGTTCTAATTTATGCTCTTCTACTTGTAGCTCTTTGGCGATAAGTGGAATCCGACGATGCCACGTTTCGCCGCCAACCTGAGCTATGATCCGCTAAAGCCACTCAAGCCGCTAACAACTAGCGTACCTGGAGCAGCACTGGAACCACAGCAGGTGCCACTTTCCAGCCACTCCAATCCCATCTCCCAGCTACAGCAGTTTAATGGTAAGTTCCCAAACGGCTTACAAGCTGCCTGCCACACCACACACTTGGTTGCATATATGTATATTTAACTGCTACACACGATTCTCGTTACCAAAATTCTGCTACAGCCTCTCTCTCTATATATCGCTCGCTAGTTCTTACTTCCCTCCACCCTACCCCTAACCCTACCCACGTCAAACGCTTTAGTTATATCCAACTGCTTTCGCTTTACTCTTAACTCAATTAGCAATTGGCCTGAAGTTTATTGGCTGCTCTCTTTTAGCTCTCTCGTTTATCACTTGCGTTTCGTTTAAGTTTGGTTTATTTACTAAAAATCTTTGTGAATGTCAACGCTTGCAGAAAATGAAAAACTATGCTGGCCAACTGCGTAGTCATCCATCCCACTGTTGGGATAATATCGATGCTATATCATCAGTTGATTTTTAAAGTACCTACAATAGATTGTAATACATAACAACTTGAAGAAGTTACAAATATCGATAATATCGCAGCACTCATCCTCTGCAGAAGCTGAGTTCTAACTAATTATGCCACACTAGGCCAAGGTTAATTTACTTATAAGATCAGTTCTTCTACTACTCTCGCCTCCCAGAGAGATAAGCGTCGTTTCGACGATAGAAGTACCTTGGAAAGAGTGCAGCTATGGCTATCGCTCTCACTAAAACTAGCTGAACTTTCGCAGAGCTCAAGAGTAATTTAATATAGTATATTTGCATTTTCTGCAAGCGCTAAAACGTTTAAACAAAGCTAATTTTTTAGTGCTATTGGGTTTTACACATTGCTTTTGGTTTTGAACTACGACGATTCGTTGTTGAACAAAAACAGCAAACTTTATACTTGAAAATTTATCCTTATGATAAATTGTATTTAGAATCACATGTACAGACATTACAATTGGAACAACAACAACAACAACTACTACAACTAGAACAACAAGAACAAGAACTAGACCAACTAACGCTGGTGGCTAATGCTGATCAAATAAATCTTGTTACCTCTAACTACTCCCACAACAACAACAACAATTATGCCTTGGATGATGGACTGCTGGAACTGCTTACAAATGTTAACAATGCTAATGACAATACGACAATCAACAACAATAACAACAACAACAACCATCACCAACAACAACAAACCAACAACAATCAATGCAATGCCAATGCCAATGCCAATACCAATGCTAATGTTAACGTTAATGAAATGCACAAACTTTTCACACATTTTTCCACTAACAACAACAACAACAACAACTGCAACAATAACGACAACAATAATATTATTAATAATCTTAATGCAACCACAACAACAACTACAACAAACACATCAACAACAATTATCACTGCTCACGTCGCCTTGCTGGATCTTAGTAAGTTTCTCGTTCGGCGTTTCGTGTTGTACACTGCAAAAAAAAAAATGAATATGTTGTTAGCGTATGGGTTGAGTTTCAAATCTTTTCTATATCTTTACCAGCAGAGTACCAATATTATAAAATTTTATGTTTATAACAATTTGCATTTTAAACTTTTTTTTTAAATACTTATAAAAACCGGATGGGTTATTTAAAATGAATTGCATGGTATTGAAGATTATTGATTATTATTATTATTGAGAAACTTTAACCTAATTTTTGTTTCGTTTCGCATAATTTAATTAAATTAACTGTAGTGTATTTAATATATAATTTCTTGTAAGTGCAATTGCCATGTCTACAGGTTGTAAACACCCCTTCTCCACACCCCGCACTAGTTAAGCCCCACCACTTAAGCGTGCTCCTCTGTCTAAACTGAGTACATTATTTGCAATTTATAATTAAACTAAAATTTCTCTCTGTGTGGTTCACAGGACTCGATGCTAGCAACGCAGCAACACTTGCCACAGCAGCAGCAGCAACAGATGCCGCAGCAGCGACGAGCCAAGCTAAGGCGACGACTGGCTTTGCTTATGGGCAGGACACAGCGACAGCAGCAGCAACCCTTGCAGATGACAACAGCTGCAACAACAACGATATTGCCATCGATGACGCCGCAGCAACAGCATCAGTATTTGCTGCTGCAGCAGCAACAGCGACGCTATCGTCTGCTCTATCAGCAGACAGCAATGGCCACAGCTTCGACGATAGCGAGCAGCAGCAATTGGAACTGAGGGCAACACCGACGCCACCAGCAACACCAACACTCAACAACACCACCACCAACAGCAGCAGCAGCAATAGCTTTACACTGCCGCTTAAGGAGACGCATATCTACACGCCCTCCAAATCGGATACGGCTGTGGCCAAGACAACAACATTGCCGCCTATTGACTTTGACTATGAGATTGCCTCCGCCGGCATCATCATCGATGAGACGGTGGTCAAGAAGGAGTATCGCGATGTGGAATATAAACCTCCACCCTACGCCCTCGACTCGCCCAGCAAACTGAAGCCCAGCAATGCTGCAGCGGAAGATGATGATTTCAGTGATTTTCAATCGGTGCCGGCTGCACAAAAGCAACAGCAGCAACAGTTGCAGCCGCCACGCAATGGCACGCCGACATTGGGGGAGCAAATGATACTCAGTCCAGCCATATTGTTGCCACAGACGATACCGTTGTCCCAACCCAGCATCGAGTGGGGCGACAATGCCATGTCTAGTATCAATGCCGAGGAACTGGCGCGCATCGAGGAGTTGTTCTCGCAGCAGACCAAACCGCCAACAATTAGTGCCTCTGTGGCACAGCAGCAATCACCCAAGCAACAGAAACAGCAACCAAAGGTGCAACAGCAACAGGAGGATGATGAATGGTCAGACTTCGTCTCAGTGCCAGTGCCCAACAACAACAATGTGGCAGCGGCAACAGTTGCTCCTGTGGCCAACAAAGACGATGATTGGTCAGATTTTGTCAGCAGCACGCCAGTGTCTGCCACGCCCCTCTCACGTGCTGCGCCCCAATTCAATTCGGGGGCCTGGCAAAGCGCCAATTTCTACAATAACCCGCTGAGTCTCTATCAGCAGCAGCAACAGCCGCATGCACACAGCAATCTGGTGCACAAATACCACAACAACCACAACAGCAACAGTAGCAACTTGAGCAGCAACAACAATAATAACAACAGCAATAACAACAACAATGTGCCGCAGCAAATACATATGATGCATGATTTCTCCACAGCTCCGTCTGCCACGACAACTGCAACATATCAGCAGCAACATCATCAGTATCATCAGCAGCAAATGCAACAGCAGCAGCAACAACGTCAGCAATTTCATTTGGGCCATGCCAAAGTGGCGCCACGCATCTCTCTCATACCAGATCTTAGTTTTGTGGCTCCAGCCTTGCCCACAAATGCTGGTGCCTTCATGAGCTCGCTGCCCAAGCCCAGTTTCAGTGCCAAGAAATGACACAAGTCGCAGCAGAAGAGAGCCATGTTGCCGCTCATGCCACGCCCACTGGCAGCAGAGGCCAGCATTTTGACGTAGGTCAAGAGAGAATTCCCATTCGACTCAGTATTATGTACGAATCCGTCTTGATAAACTATATATATGCAAACATGTATATATATAGATTGTGAGAGCAACTGTTGCTACTTTGTTAAATGTTGTTAATCTTGTGTCTGTGTTGTTCTAGTTGTTGTTGCAATTGCTATGTTGCTCTTGCTATTGTCGTTGTCAGTTGTCAGTTGTCCGTTGTTGTTAGTCCTAGGCTGTAGTGTTAGCTGTAGTCCAAGTCGTCAGATTAAGAACTAGTGCAATATTTTTGTGTGAAGCCCAACAAAATTACTCAGCAAATTAGAAATTACTGTAAATAGTAGAGCTACAGTAAGACTTCGTGTAAATGTGTACGAAAAGTGTTGGTAGTTGGGAAAGCATCGCTTATCACGAGGTCTTACTGTACTCTGCTTTAATGCTAAATATATGCATGTTAATAAATAAAACATTAGCTGCGTTTCTATCTACATAATTTATGCTTAAAAAATGTTAGAAACGTAAAAAAATCTATTTAATTTATGCAAAATTTATGTTTTTATTAGAAGGACATTTGGTTAAAGAGAAATTAATTTTTTTTAAATATTTCAAAATGATTGATATTTGTTTATATATTAACGGCGAAAAAATTAAGATTAAAAATGTGTTTTATTAGAAGGGTACTTTGAGAATTTTTATGATAAAATTGCTTATACTTTAAATTAAAAGTTTTATCAGACAAGTTTTTATACTTATAAACAAAAAATTTCACAGAAATTATGTTTTTATTCAAACCGTATGCTATTTGGTGACTGCAAAAATATTTATCAGTTTTTAAATTAATTTATTTTATTTTGTAAATGGATTCATTAATATAAAGATTAATTAATTAATGAAAAAATAATTTAAAAGATTATAATGCTATGTACTTGATATTAACTTAAGTTCAAGAAGACATGCTTACTATCTACATATACCTCATTTCTAGAGGTTTATTGGGCCATTATTCCAACATTTTTAAGTCACAAAATATTTAGTGTTTCCAAGATTTTCAGTAAAAAAGTTTATTAAGCATGAAAAGTTTTTTTTTTTCAAACATTTTTGAGTCACAAATATTTTACAAAATTGCTATTAAAAATTACTACTTACTTAAATATTCAGGAAAGGATTGTAATTGAAGTAATTTTGTGTAAAATTCTGTTAAACTCGTATGATAATTCTCAAGGCAGCAAAACCGTCGGCCCAGTTCAATTTTTAATAAAATTTCAAAAAGTTTCTAGAGCTTACCAAGTTAAACTTCCCTTTTTGTATAGCTCTATACAGATCCCAGTGGTATATCCCATTGTTTGGGCATAAGTTGAAGAATGTACTTAAAACATACCTAACATTACCTATCTACTAACTTATACATACTATATTAATTAAATTATTATAACAATACAGCAAAAGGGCCTCGTGCGGCTTATTCCATAGACTCCAGTTCCACCTAAGCGAAAAGTTTTCTATATAGCTATAGAGTTTGTTACGATCTTTATGAGGGACAAAGGAGGAGCACCAACTGCTTGACATTCCAATAGTAGTCATAGTCTAAGCCATGATCTCTCCCAAACGGAATAAAACGAATTGGCTTGAAAATTTTTATATGTGTTAAATCATTTATTTATTTTCGCTTTGTTTTTGTATTGAGTGTATCTGTGTGTGTGAAAGTAAACCAATTACATAAATGTAATAAATTATCAACTAAAATATGTATCGATGATTACGTTTTATTTATTGCTAAACAAATAAAATTACACAGAAGTAAAACCTGCAAAAAGAAATGATAATAATGATAAAATGATATATGGATATGCTTAAAACTAAAAAATTACATGTGTACTACGTGCTACAGAAATTATATAATAATATACAATTAAATAATAGATAATGTACTGCGCAGAGAGTATATATTATTAATAAAAACAAAACAAAACGATTTGAGAAATGATAGAATATTCTTTTTCTGTGTTTTGTATTTCATAGTTTGAACCATTTTCTTGCTTATGTACTTAGCTTACAGAGTGTAATTTTTTGGGGACGGGGCTGGCATTAGTGTATATAGAGTTATATAATTCATTTCTGATTCTAATCAGTTGGTATAGGCTTATGTGTGGGCTGTCATTGAAACCTGCTTTTAAGCTATTGCTCAGGCCTGAGGAAGCTCTGTGGACGATGTCGGTCCCCTCTTCTGATCAGGAAATAAACGAGTTGCTGGGATAATGCTAGAGTGAGTAAGCCTCGAATTAGTTAAGGGTTTACCTCCAGTTGTAATTCATTTCAAATCAATTCTTTTAAAAATATGTCCTCTATTTTAAATAGATTTACTCTTAGAAAAGGAATATTTCCAATTTGGTTACCAAATTATTCAATTCACATTTTTGATCACCCAAAAGCCAATATATTAATATTTGTTCATAAAAGATTTTATATTTCTGAAACTAAAAACTTTTTAATATTAGAATTTCTATACATTAAAATAATGAAATAATGAATTTTCTAATTGGAAATTCGCTCGATAAGCTTGCCATTTTGGACGCTACAACTGAAAGTATCCCTTAAGCTAGATGGTGTTATTATATATAATATATGTATGTATGTGATTAAGAACTAGTCAGAATTTAGGTGTGTTTGCTTTTTGGGGATTGGCGAGCGAGGTGTGTGCACGGGGTGTATATAGTATAGCACTATGGCAGTAAATATTACATAATTATAATAATGTTTAATAATAATAATAATTAACTCTATAATATGCTATATAAATAGTGGGTTTCATTAGAAATGTGAATGCAATGTTAGATTTTTTCATAATTCTTAATTCATCAGCACTTTTAACTTTTGTCTCTAAATGTTTAACAAACGATGCAACATTGATCAATCATTCGATCAATCAATCAATGCAGCACTACATCAGCAGTTTCACGTAAACTATTTTTAACAAATTCTAAAAAAATAATATGTATATAATATGTTAAGTGACATTCGCTTTGCACTATGTTAAGCTAGCAGTTAAGTTGACGATCTTTCAGGGTCATCTAGCTATCCCAAATGATCTTGTCCGTCCTTGTTTAAAATGCCAGCCAGGGATGATGCAGCAGCGATACCTTAGAGCGATCCCCGTAGTCGTAGGTCAGCTCCTCGCCCGGCTCAATGTCATCTTTGGCCAAGAGCACCAGGTGTGGTCGCTGCTTGATGACCACTACTTTGGTCATTAGATTGCCATTGCGTGAGTGATTGATAAGACGCCCCAGTTTGCCCGTGTCCACAGTGGCGTCGATGCAGTATTGCTGATTCTTATGCTTAAAGTAGTACATATAACATCCGGCATTCTCGTCCAGTGCATAGCGACGCTCACGATCGGTGGCCTCGCTAATGGCAATGAGATCCCCTACATATTCGACAACAAATTCGTTGCGCTTGAAGTGACGCTCGGCCACCACACCACGGCCTTTATCTATGAAATGGCGCACTTGGAGGCCATCACAGCGCTCCTCGAGCACGGCCTTTTCCAGGCTCCGCATCCATTCCTCTTTTACGGCAGTTTTGGTCTTGCGTACACTGCGACGCACCGGAAAGAATTCCGTTAGCTCGCGGTTGCCATTAGTGGCAGCCAATGGTTGGGATTTGGACTTGGGTTTAACTGCTTTGGTGGGAGGAGCACGTGGCTTGACAGTCCTAGATGGCGCTGTGCTGGGTTTGAGCATTGTGGTCTTTGCTTTGATCAGATTCTCACGCTCCTCGGCGACCTTGAGCAGCGCGTGCACATCATCCTCATCGTCATCCTCAATGTCTTCATCATCATCGTCATCCAGCAGCACAACGACATCGTCCACATTTGTACTGGAGCTGAGTTGTTGGTCTCGCTGTGGCTGTGGCTGGTAAGGCGCTTGTGGCTTTGGCTTAGGCTGATTCAGTCTGCGTCGCGACTTGCAACCATTTGTGGCAGCTGCAGCAGCAGCTCCAGCTGCCAGTTGCAGTTTGCGCGGCGATTTTCTGGGTGATTGCACGCAGGCATCACCCTTAGGCATGGTCTTAATAGGCGAAGGGCAAAGTATACGATGTGGCGTCGCTGGCTTGCGTCTGCGATTTGCTCCAGCTGCAGCAGGGCTAACGACACTGCAGGCCACACCACTGTCACAGGAACTGCTATCATGTTGATCCAGATCCACCACATAGCCGCTCAACGGCTGCTCTTGTCGCTGCTCTGGCTCCTGATCCAACTGCCCATTAAGTGTGACAATCTGATTGAAGCGTCCATGCAATACACAAGCGCTTAGCATTGGTCCCGGCGCTGGCGATGAAAATACCGCATTGGCCAGCTCAAAGCTCCTATTGATGCGTATAGTAGACGCCTTGCTAGGTGTGCGATCGATGTCCAGCATTAGCACCGGCTCCTGCAGAAACAGATTCTCCGTTGTGCTGGTGACAGCGCTGCTACCACTCATACCACTGCTGCTGCTGTGCGTCGAGCTGTGGCTATCACGCAGTGCTGATCGATGCGTTTGAAATGCTCCACTTCCCGTTGTCATCATGCCTGTGTCTGTATGTGTCTCCATCCGTGTGCCTGTTGTCTCTGTGTGTGTGTCTGAGGCATCCCCCAGTTCCAGGTCCTCATCATGCTGATATGGTGGTGAGCTATTGCTAGTGGAGGGCGAGCACACGCTGCCTGCTTCATACAACAGCTGCTCCGATTCATCATCCAAATGCTGCGACTGCGGCTGTGTCTCTTGCATTGCGTTCGCCGTCGTCACATCATCCGCTTCAGTTATGCTTATTGTCTTTTGTTCGGCGTTTGTTGCTTTTGTCATTTTCTTGGCGGCAGCTTTGGCCTTGAAGAAGTTCTCTATGGTGCGAGTCTGTGAGCGTGTGGCCAGTGGAACGCCTATGAATAAGTAGAACAAAGGAAAAACATTAAATTCAGCTCAAAATGTAGCACAATTAATAGCAGAAAGTTTTAGTCGATTGTGCTGGGCAGATTATGCAAGTCTACGGTATGGATTAACTGATTAAACATTGATTAGTTTACTCTTATTAATGAAATGGAATTTTTGGAATAATGGAAAAAGGTAACTTTATGGGAAGGTGACTTCAGAGAGTAACGTTGATCATTTTAAACTATTTGCAATCAGAAACTCTCGAATTTCCCTTACTAAAGAATGTAAAATGATCCTGAAGAACTCAACTCCCGATAAACCAATGACTTTTTCTTTCATTTATTTATTTATTGTCAGTAGAAAATAATCAATAAAAATAATATAAAAATACTACGAAGCAAACATAAAAGTTATAAGCATTCATTATTCATCATTCATATTGTGATAATACTGATGTAACAACTTGACAGAGTAAGCCTATTCTGGCTTGCTGCAAGACTTTCAAAACATTGATAAGCTTGGAGCGAGTTACTCTAATCAAAAGTACCCCACATTGGTAGTAAAAATCTCCCGCTGTTTTAAAATTGCTCAACAAGAAGAAGCTATTGTATAGTAAGTCCAATACGAAATTTGCTGTTTATAACTCCTATTGGCTAGTTTGTATATCTAGTATGTACTAAGCATGTGATTGTTGCCTGTTACATCAATACATTCCACTTCTTTGTCACATATTACGATGTACATAGACTCACCCATTGTGCATTTAGATTCGTTTTTAAATGTTTCTCTGCTGCAAGTACTGCTGATGTTGTTGTTATTATGTGAATTTTCCGGCACCTTGAGATTTTCATTGGCATTCATCATGCGGCAGTCTTTTCGCTTGGGACTGGCAAAGTATTGATCATCGAGCAGATTGTTGCTGGCAGCAACGGCAACAGCTTCGGCCACGCTCATTGGAGGTGCCACCAACGCCGTGTCTACGTTTGAGGTTACCACCATTAGGGTGGGCTCTTTGGCGGGCCGACCGCGTCGACGAACCATTATCATTTACGGTCTGGTTTTTTCTTCTCACGTAGTAGGAGCGGGGGTTGAAAATATCCGTCCGTCCGTCTGCTCGACCGAGAGCTTTATAAATTACACTAAGGCAGCAAATTTCGGTACAACAACACGCACACTATAAAACGAGAAAAAACAGACTGCAATTTGCATAAGTAGAAACAAAACGGAGACATTAAAACTTTTTTTTCTGTTTGTTGTACATTATTTTGCCCAACAACAACTACAAGCAGCAACAGCGCGCGTACAGTTTTTGCCCCTCGACAAAAATATCGCTTTGCGAGTGTGTGTGCGTGCGTGTGTGGTACTGCTGATGTTGTTGTTGTTGTTGCTGTTGCTTGTGTCGCACGAAACGAAGAGGAGGAAGAAGCGAGACAAGAGCAAAAGAATGAACTAAAACTGAAGCGACGGTCTGCTCGTTGCGCCTACCTATTATTTAGTTTGGTTGTAATCAATTTTATCGTCATACGCAACAACGCATGTTTTTAGTTTTTATTAAATGTTTCGTACACATTGCGATTGAATTTTTGGCCGACTTGTTACAATATTTTTACAGTCAGCAGTTCACTCAATATGCACTTTTTCTTTTTCCGCAAACTTTTTTTTGTGTTTTATATTCCGTTTTGCAGTAGAGTTGTTGATGTCTTATCGATACATGTGCATATCGATAAGTGCATTCGAACAAAGTGTTGCACAACACAGTATGGTATTAGTAAACAATTTCCAGAATCTTCAACCTTACTTTCCAACATATTGCTTTTATTAAGAAAACTAAATGTTGCTGAGGAATTTATTGATAAATTCTATTAAAGCTCTTAAAGATAATAACCAATATTAATTCATTTGTGTGAAGCTTACAACACTTCTTGTGAAAGTATCGATGCCGTTTATTGTATATGAGTTATCGATATTTACAAGCCGATTTGCCCATTGGCATCAAACGCCAAACGAAATTCGCGAGGCGCGCTTGGAAAAATTGTTATATTCGTTAAAATCAAGTTAATTTTCAATGCATTTTGTGATTAAATCTAATGTGAGGATTATTAAAAGTGGCCAACAGCATTTGAACATTGATTGCGTATCAATACGTGTAAATTAACATCCGTTTATATTTAGGCAGCTTGCAAAAAAAAATTTGGCCGCCTTTTGCTGAGTCTGTCTGTGCCAGCTTTTATCAATTGCGCCTTGTGCCATTTTTCACAAGCGTTATTCCATTAATAAATAGAACATTAAGAAGATAAAATAAACACAAACAAAATGCCGATTTGCAAACGCGAAGGCTTCGATCTCAAAGAAACACAAAGCAGAAACGAGACATTCCAAGACAACGATTTGGTCTTCTGTTGTCATATTACCAAGCAAATATTTCGTGAATATGAGTAAGTGTTAACAACAATTTCTATTAAAAAGTACAATTTTTGCTACAGTTTTGCGCAAAATGCATCCGTATAGCCATGACAAAGCAAACGTAGCGCTAAAGTATACAACAAAAGCGACGCTGATGAACGCATGCTTCTTTTGCCTTCGTCTTTACCTTCGCCCCAAAGCCAGAAGCGTACAGAGGTAAAGGCAACAACAATCGTTTTGTGGTGGGTTAGAAAGCGCGCCAATTAAATTCACAGCTGCTAGACAAGCGTTGCCACCTAGTTGCACTACAAACTAAACTATGGAAAATATTTAATACTTTTTTAAAATATGTGATTTGAATTGATCGCAGAAAAGTATATAAACAAGTTCAATAGTTTATAGGTTTAAACAAATTTTCCAAATCAAATATCTACAAACATGTGTAATGTTTAAACAACGTAGAATAACGTAGACTTTACTATATGTAATAACTGGAATATTTTCGTAAATATCAGCAGTTGAAAGACTAGTAAGGTGCTCCAGAATAATATAAACAAATATAAATTCAGCCGTATTATATATAATATAATATATATTTAAAATACCATAACTATTTTTAATTAAAAACTTATAAGAAACTAATATAATTATATTCTCGCCACTTTTTAGAGACTATTTTCGTCACATCATGTCCATCAATTCTACAGTCTGGCAGTGCGAGGCCACGGGCAAGGATGGACTCACATACGAGGAGGCGTTAAAGAGCGAAAAGGCCGCCCGAAAGAAGCTGGAACAGTTCAAGCAGAGTCTCCGAGCTCCCGTACTGCTGGTGATTGAACACGCAAATCAGTCGGCTGTCCGGACACTTAATCTAATTGTCTCGAAGTTTTTGCGTAAACGATTCTTTCTCAATGAAGAGGTCTTAGTGCCCATTAAAAAGAATGCTGTGTATAAGGTCATCTCCATAAAACCCGGCCTGGATATGCAGGAACCCAGCAATGGCATCTATGAGGAGACCGAACAGCTGGAATATCGTTTGCGTGGCGCCAAAGCAGATGAGCTCGTACTGACCGTGGAACAGATGCGTCGCAAGCGTGAGGAATTCAATATTGAAAACCTAACGATGTTCATCAAGAACAGTGTGTATCGTGTGGATGGCATATTGCGTCCGAAACCCGAGGTATACAAGCAATATGTTACTGGGCCGAACGTCACGTTCTCCCGCATATTCATTGGGAAAATGCCACGCTATACGCCGTCCAAGCCAAGTAAGGCACAAGCTGTAAAACGAATTGAGGCTAAGGAAACCAAAAAACAATCGACACTCAATAAATATATTGTTAAGGAGGCACCCAGTCAGGCGGATGCTGAGAGCAAGGCAAAAACTCTGGCTGAGAAAATGGAACGCGTACGACTAGAGAAACTTGCAAAATTGGCTGAGGAAGAGGCACAGAAGGCCCAACGTAAGGCTGATCTGATGCTACGCGTAGAGGAGGAATGCGACCAGTTGACCAAAATAACGGATGATCTGGAACGTAATGATCAGCGACTGATGCCCGCATATCAGCCCATTGTCACACTGCTCCCAGACCTCATTCTGGGCGATGCGTTCATGATGCGTGAGTTTATGCACACATACGCCGGCTTGCTGTCCGGCGTTAGGAACAATCTGAGCTTCTATGAGATGAGCCGTGCGTTGAGTGCACGTGAAGTGGCCGGTCCACTCTCAGATATACTGCTAGTGCTGCTTCGCACCATATTTGATCTGCAAAAGGAGGAGGAGGAGGAATGTGCCGTGACCTATAAGTCTTCCTATCTGGCAGGCATGCCGTTTAATATGGCCTTCTTCACAATGAGCTACGCAACGCGCGTACACAAATATACGAAACGACATTTTTCGCACAAATTAAATCTACTGCCACTGGATGCACTCACTCTGACCGAAGTATTGCGTCTGCATCTGCTGGCATCCGGTGCCATGGTGATGGATAGAACAGATAAATGGCGCATAATGTACCGCAATGGATACGGTTCCCGTGACGATCCTGGCTATCATTTGCGCCTGAATCATCCACAAATTCTGCACTCGCTCAAAGTGAATCCCGTACAAATGCTACCGTATGAGGATATCCTGCGTGTGATCAACTGTTTGATGGCGCAAATATTGACCTATTCCTCGACTATCAACATTATTGAGGAGCGCATGGAGAATATGGCCCAGGCCAAATTTAAATTGCGTGAAATCATCAGCGCAGAGAATCGTCGCCTGGATGGCATCGAATCCAACAGAAAGAAACTCGTACGAGAGCATCAGCAGGAGGTTAAGCAGGATCCCAGTAAGAAAGATGTGCTAGATAAGCAACTCGATCGTCGCATTGCTGAACTCATGTCTCAATCCGAGTATCACCAGCGAAAGCACGAGCAGATCCTGCTCGAGAAGCATACGGAGTTGTTTAACTTTTTGGTGTTCCTGGGCATGGATCGCTGCTATCGAAAGTATTATGTTCTGGAGTCCATGCCGGGTATATTTATAGAGCATCAAGTGGATGAGCTGGCGGGCACATGTCTTGCTCAGCCCCCGCAAAACAAATCCCAAGAAGAGCTACGCAAGCAGGCGCAGATGCCCAAGCAGCGCAGGGAACTGCGGATGCACTTGCTCAAACTCTATGGCCAGGATGATAGAAGACGCAGAGGTCCCAAGACCAACAATAATAACAACATGCAACAGCAATCTCTGGAGAACAAGGAGAATCAGGAGAATCGTCTCAATGGTCATGATGCTATGGATGTGGATAGCGAAGAACAGACGCCGCCGCCCACACAAGAGGAACTGCTCATGTGCGGTGGGGAACAGAGTAGTTGCTATGTGCACGCAGCGAAGCATCCACAACGCAAACTCTGGTCGTATATCTATAAGCCAGAGGACATTGATGCACTTATTGGCTCACTGAATCCGTTGGGTACCCGTGAATGTGCATTGCGGTTGGAGCTCATAAATCTGCGCACTCTTATACTAGATCATGTCAAGAAATGTCCTGAGGATATGCTTAATCTGGATAATGAGAAGAAGCTCACAAAATTCAACAACTCCATGCAGACAGAAACGGATCGTAAATACAGCCAGGCCAACTTTGGACTTCCTCTCGACATGGATGTGAACGAAGTGATGCGCCTGCATTTGGTCGATCGCATATGGCAGTTTGAGAATGATATTTTCAATGGGGATTTG
The DNA here is from genome assembly GCA_035045005.1 of Liodrosophila aerea. Taxonomy (NCBI): domain Eukaryota; kingdom Metazoa; phylum Arthropoda; class Insecta; order Diptera; family Drosophilidae; genus Liodrosophila; species Liodrosophila aerea. The sequence goes on from JAWNNL010001066.1 coordinate 1,787,112, forward strand.
GGAAGGCTAAAGGTTAAGGATATGATCAAATGGCGTCAGCAATTATTGAAGGATGCGTACGACCCACAGTGCAAGCTACAGTGGGGCAATGGTGAGACAGAAGCATCAGAAGGATCCGATGAATCCGATATAAATTCTGACGATGAAAAGGATGATGATGAAAACAAAATCAGGAAACTCTCACCATATAGTGATCCCTCGGAATATCTTGTGGATAACAAAGGGGCAGCCATACTGCCAGATCAGCCCCAATCCGAATCACATCTCACCAAAGTACGCGAACTGGCCAGCGCTCTGCTCCAAGTAGGCCAGGCCATCGAGCGTCGTTTCTTCAAGGAACCCTTCGCCATGGACAAAAAACGTGGCAAGCGGTACCCACAGGCCTTTTACGAATCCCGTATACAGCAATGGGAAGTGTCGCTCATGAAGAGCACCAGCTATGCCCAGATATTCCTGCACCTTAATCTGTTGCATGACTGCATTCTCTGGCGTAGATCCACGAATAAATCCATGTGCAAAGTCTGCCGTCGTGGCACCGATCCCGAGAAGATGCTGCTCTGTGATCACTGTAATGGTGGCACACACATGCATTGCATGAAACCAAAGATGAAGACTGTGCCCGCCGGCAATTGGTATTGTCATACATGTGTCCGGGATCTGGGTATGAGCAACGAGAGCGACAATCGCAAGGAGCAGAAGCAAAAAAATCAAAAGAAACGTAAATTTATTGTCGAAGAAGAAGACGATGCGGATGACGATGAGGATGAGCAAGAGGAGGTCGATGAATACGTCTCCGACGATGATGAGGATGAAGAACAGGAGGAAGCTGAGAGCGGCGAGGAGGAAGAGGAAGCTGACGAGGAGGCAGAGGAAGAAGAGGAAGAGGGAGCCAATGAGGACGAGTTTAGGTTCGTATACGCCTCATAATAAAATCAAATGTATTGCTTAATTCCTATCTGTTCATTCGACAGCCCGGAGAAGGAAGCCTGCATAGTTTGCTCATTTGCCGGGTATGATGTGTCTTGCGCTCGCTGCCAGCAACTATATCATTTAGAATGCGCTGAACTGAAGCGAGCACCACGCTTGGAATTCATTTGTAAAAGCTGTAAGAAGAATCCCACCCCCAAAATACGAGCACGTTCCAAGGGTAAACATAACATTTCATTATATCAAACATCATTACTAACTCTAAAACTGTTACAGATGACGATGAGGAGAATGATAAGGATAGGGATGAGCCACAGGCGAAGCGTTCGCGCTCCTCACGTACTTCACTGCGCATTTCACTTGACAAAGCCAACAATAACAGTACTAATAATAACAACAATAACACTTCTAATCAAAATAACAATCGTCGCTCTGGACGTAGGACAAATGACAATCTACCCTTAAACAGTGCCGCTCTATACGAACTACTCGAGCAGACAATGAAACATCAAGCGGCCTGGCCTTTTCTCCGCGCGGTACTGCCCTCCGAAGTGCCAGACTATCACAAGATCATTAAGCAACCCATGGACTTGGCTAAAATCAAGTCTAAACTCAACATGGGCCAATATCAACTGAATGAGGAGCTGCTCAGCGATATACAACTGGTGTTCAAGAACTGCGATGCGTATAATGTGGCCGGAAATGAGATATACAAGTGAGTGCAACACGGAAAGTCTCTTAGATTATTATTTCTTTATCTGTGCTTTATCTTTAAATCAATCATCTAACCATCGTTTTTTTTCATCTGCTCCTCCCTAGCGCTGGCAGCAAACTGGAACGTTTTGTTATGGATCTATGTAAGGAAAGCAATCTGCCCTTTCGTCCCAGTGACATGAATGTGTGCTGAGTTGCAGAGGGGCTCGAATTGATACTGTAAATTAATATAGTTATATGTAGTAAATAGTTTTAATGCAATTAGTCAGTATTGTTCAAGTTAGCAGTTAATGAAAGTTAATTAGCCACACGCACATTTCTTACAAAATTTCTTAATGTTTTAGCTATTTAATGTTACTATAATGTTTCGACCTAAGAGCTGGCATTTAGCTAAATGAAACAAATGTAGTTATTAATCATATTCTTTACTAATGCTTATCATAAATTTGCATAAATAATTATATACATACACACACGTAGATTTCTTTTTGCATTCAATAAAATCAAAATGCAAGTGCAAAATCATAACTGTTTTTTCAAGGGGGAAATGATTTGCGGCACAAGTAACATCGATTTAAATTATGTACTATTATGAAAATGTTCTCATTTTTATGAGTAAGAAATTCTGCTTCTGTGTGGCGATAGATCTATACAAAATTAGTTAACTGATGTACATATTAATGTCTGTCTAAGTTTCCACATAATCTAAGCGAAATTAAAATTAACAGCCACACCTAACTTTTCTTTTTTATCTTAGTATGTCTTCTGCATTATTAAGCATTTTTTTTTGCATTGCTTATACTAACTGTAAGTACATATTGAATTACATATATCAACTGTTAGTAGTAAATCTGAATAGGTATGAAACAAATCTCCTGTTTCTCATAGTTATATTTACTTAATTTAATCAGTTTCATTATAAGTTGTATTTCGTTTAGTTGTGAACGAGCTCAGTTTTATTTTCTTTCGGTTATGTATAAAAAAAATCATGCATAGTTTTTAATGTTCATCACAAAAACAATATTGAAATTGCTTAATTTATAATTTCAAAAATTTGAAACAATAATTCTTATTCAATTTGTATGATATTAGTAATAACTAATAGTTATTCTGATTTTAATTTACGATATCCCAACATTTAAAGAGATCACAAAAATTTAAATAAAAATAAAACTGAATTGTTGCAGATATTAAAAACTTATACTAAACTTATACTGAATACTCAAAAGTTAATAAAAAAAAAATTAATTTTCAATGCAGAAATAATTAATTTGTAAATGATTTCAATAATACCTTTGGAGCACTTTTGATATCTGCATGATTATCTATTCCTTACTTCTCAAAATTAATTAAATCTGTATAATATAAGACATTACTTGTAAACTTAAGTATTTTCTTGGCTTGAGGATGATGTGGATGTGGTTGCCTCCGAGTACCGAGTACTGCACGTAGCAGCAGTTGCTACTTTATTGTTGTTGTTCTCAGCCAATTGAATATTGTTGTTGGTTTCTGTGGCGGATTCGAGCCTAAAGTGCAGTGAGTTGGAGGTGCTTGGCGCCTGCGACAATTGTGCCTCCATGGATGTATTGGACGTATCATCATCCGGATTGCTATTTGTATGATCCTCTACGGGAGTGTTGTTGCTCTCATCCACTGCAGGTTCCATTTCGGCATCATCGGCAACCAACCATTCTGTATCATAGCTGAGAGCACTCTCCTCCTCCTCCTGTTGAGCTCCATGACGAACACGTCGTCTTTTAATGCCCGCAAAACGGAGACGCATCAGTGTATGTTTCCTTTGGAGCTGCTTTAAGTTAGCTTGCAGCGATCCAACTAAAAGGGAAAAAAATAAGTACATAAATATAAATAAATTATACTACAAATTATACTCTACTAACTGCTGTAAGGACTCTCTTTATGTAGTACATTACTTATTTATGATTAATTTACATTTCTACTTATTTAGTTAGTTTCATTTACACAAACTTCACATGCCGAATACTATTTAGGTACAGGGTCTAAGAACTGCTATTACTAAAATTCACTTAAATGAATTCACTGCAAGTTTTAAAAGATATCCCAACCCACTCTGAACGCCTCCACTAGTCAAGTGAAGCCGACAGCGGACACACGGGACAATGTGAGGAAGCTTAACTCTGGTTAAGGTAAACAAACCCCGACACTTGGCAATAATTGTGGGTTTCATAGCAAGAGCAGGGCAAGCAACAAGGTGGGGAGGGAATAGGGGGGCTGTCTCTATTGTTGGAGCGCTGTCAAGAGTCGCTGACAGTTGGCAAATAAGGTGTCAACAGGGTCATTGTTTGGCCAAGGCAAGATACGGTCTCTTATTTGGTCAATCTCTGTCTGGGGTCACATGGCACAGTTCACAGTTGGCCATTGCGGCACAATGGCAGCGGTTGCACAGCTAATTATGTTGATTCTCGTGGCAGCAGTTCAAGCCGTGGACAATGACACTCAGCACACTAACGATCCGGAGAGTCTGTTGACCATCTTACTGTCGTCATCGGACACATTGGAGGTGCAGCTGCAACTGCGGCACAGGCAGGATTTTGATAACCAATTGGTCAGATTCCTACTGCTACAGACGTGGAGACCACTAAGCGTATATATATCAGACGACTTGCCACTGCGGCAGTCTAGTTCCCGGCATGTATTTCTCATCTATGAGCAGGCGCTGCAATTACAGCAGGAGCAGCTAAAGAATTTCGTTAATCCAGGTGGTTTCTATATGCTGGCCATAGAGAAATCTCTAGAGGACGAGGAGCAACTGTTGCTGCAGTTTATGGCCAGCATTTGGCAGCATCATGCACACAATCGCATCTACTATATACTGCAGAGGACGCAGCAAGTGCTACTCTATAACCCTTTCCAACGAAGCATGATTGCTGTCGAGGATTCGGATAGTTTTCAGCGCATCTTTGCCAATCTGCATGGCTATCCTTTGCGGGCTTACATCTTTGACTCCGTGTATTCCTCCCTCTATGGAAATGGTGAAACGCAGCAGGTACTACAAGTGACAGGACCCGATGCCAAGGCAGCCGAAACAGTGGCCAAACATCTCAACTTCACCTTGAGCTATGCCTGGCCGGATGATGAGTTCTTTGGGTGAGTGAACGATGCAGATTTAATCGAGTAGAACATTCTAACATATCTCCTACAGTGGTCGACAACCTAATGGTTCATATAGCGGTGCCGTGGGACGTGCCCATCGACGCGAGCTGGATGTCATCTTTGCTGGATTCTTCATCAAGGATTATCTGACGACTCGCATACAGTTCAGCGCGGCTGTCTACATGGATGATCTGTGCCTGTTTGTGCGCAAGGCACAGCGGATACCACAGTCCATAGTTCCGCTATTTGCCGTACGTGTGGATGTGTGGTTATGTTTCCTGCTGGTGGGTTTCGTATGTGCGTTCATCTGGATCTGTTTGCGTGCTCTGAACCTGGCACTAAGCATTGAGTGCATAGAGAAGCGGGGAGATCAGATGGAAGCCCCTTACATTGGAATGGCCTGGCGCATCTTTGTGGATACCTGGGTGGTTTGGGTCAGGGTGACCATTAATCAATTTCCACCTTACAACTCGGAACGCATCTTTTTGGCCTCGCTGTGCCTGGTGAGTGTGATCTTTGGTGCCTTGCTGGAGTCTAGTTTGGCCACGGCGTACATTCGTCCGCTGTACTATCGAGATCCCAACACTTTGGCGGAACTCGATGCCGCACAGATACCCATTTATATTAAGCATCCCGCTTTTAAGGATGATCTCTTCTTCGGCCATGATTCGGAGGTTTACAAACGTCTCAATGCCAGGATGAAGCTGGTGGGCGAAGGAGAGGATCGTCTGATCAGCATGGTTGCCAAGACGGGCAAGTTTGCCGGAGTCACACGCTCAGCCAGTCTGGAGCTTAGCGACCGACGCTTTGTGATGACCCACAAGGTGCACAAGATTCCCCAGTGTCCCAAGACCTATCACATAGGCTATGTGCTGCCCCGACCTTCACCCTACATGGAGGGCATTAACAAAGTTTTGCTGCACATTTTGGCCGGAGGATTATTGGACTTTTGGATTAATGAGATGAAGGAACAGGCCAAACTGAATATACGAAAGTATCCGGAGTACATGGCCGAGTTGAATGCCGGCAGATGGAAGGTATTGACCCTCAAAGATGTACAATTGGCCTTCTATGCTCTGGCCATTGGATGTGCTCTGGCTGCACTTGTGTGGCTCTTAGAAGTTTGCCTTCGAGCTGTTCAAAGGGTGAATGGTTTGGCCACGAACCGGTTTCATGAGGGTATACCCACATTTTTCTACTCCTCGAACATTGGCAGTCATCCAAAAGATAATACACCTAATGAGTCGTTTCTGGCACTCCAAAGAGGTTCTAGTGCTAAAGAAAAGTAGGAAAGTAGCTGCAACCAAACCAATACGGAAAGGGATTCCTAATATATGTAATCCAATAAAGCAATTTACTCTAAGAAGATAATCCTATTAACTAGTTGATATTAAATAAATACATTTCTAATAAAAAGTAAAAGTTTGTATTCTATGACTCACTCATTCGAAATTCGGGAGGCTTGCGTGGACTGCGACTGGTTGGTTGAAAGGAGATGGACTCTAGGCGACTGCGCTCCCGTGCTGCTGCCTCGGCCGAGGTGGTGGGCAGCTCATCATCGCCGAAGAGACGATGGGTTTCCTCTAGCCATTCACTGATGCGTGCCTGTGTGGCCGCCTGTCGCTGTTCGCCTAGCAGCCGGGCCAGCAGCTGCTCCACATTGCGATGCTGCCCACCAGTACCTTTGACTGCCAGCTGGAGGAGAGCACGCCGTTTCTTGGCTATGAGATAGAAGATGCGATTGGGGTGCGTCTGCCAGCTGAGCTCACTAACATTTGGCGTGTCCAGCTCCTCGCTCTGCTCCTCCCCGGACTGTGTGCTGCTGTCGCTGTGCTCAGTGGAACTGCCGCCAGAGCTGCTGTTGCTGCTGGTTGTCGTCTGGTGATTGGTGGCGTTGCCAGTGGTGCTGCTATAGCTGTGCCACGACTCCAGCTCACGCTGCACTAGCGTATCAAAGAAGGTCAACATAACTTGATCCTCCTCCATGTTTCTGGTGCTGAAATCCTGCGACACGTGATTAAAAGCATTGCGATGGAGCGTACGTGTGCAGTAGGGTGTATCCGGTGGCTCCGTCAAGGTGCCCTCCCAACCATGTTGGGCGAAAGGACTCCAGAACTAGAAGAGATCAGATTGAGTCAGTACAACTTCATGGACATTAGCAATGTTCTCACTTTGATGATCTTCTCTACGCCGGAAGAGGCCAGCAGACAGCGCTGTCGATTGTAGCGCACCTGGTTGACTATGGATCGATGTCCAGTTAGTATGATTGGCGGTGTTTCAATCCACTGATTCTTCTTCTCCACTAAAAAAAAAACAGAATGCTTAAGTCCAGATTTCACCTGAGCTTCGACACTTACAATCAACTCCATCCAATCGCCAGATGAACATGTTGAAATTATCGGAGCCGGAGACAATGAGCTCATCCTCTGGACCAGCAAAGGTGCAGCTCTTCATGGTGCAGGAGTTGAAGTATTCATCGTGGTAAAAGGAGCACACTGGTTCCGATGAGTTGGGACTATACAGAATGGGTGGCAAGCGGCGATGCAGGGTGAGCAATAGGGTTCCATTGCAATTAAACCTGACGCTCATGCAGCTGGGAGATTCCGTTATATAATTAAACTGGCAAAGAGGCCTGGAATGGGAATGGTAGCATCAATATGTCCACTAGAATATACCCACGAGTACTCACTGTGCATGATGTCGCAAATCCCAGAGCTGTGCCCCACGTTTGGCATTGGCTGTGGCCAGATAGTTTCCATTGAGTGGATGAAATTCCACGGCATTGAAAGGTGTACGGAATTTGGCTATTTCCAAGGGTTCAGTCTTGCCCCCACGCAGATCATAAACCAAAACCTCACCATGTTCGGTAGCCACGCTGAACAGATTGAGGCTGGTGCGATCCACACTCAGTCCATAAACTGGTCCATCATGTGAAAAGTAATTCAGATTCTTCCCCCTTAAAATAAGCAGAGATTAGCAACAGTTGCAGATGAAGTGCAGCCAAAACTTACGTGGCCATATCATGCTGTATGACCAGATCATCATTACCGCCGGAGAACACATAGGTGTTGCGTGTGTCGAAGCCCAGACAGAATATATTGCTGGCATGCTCGTCATACATGACACTGGGTTCCCGCTGACCCACATTGGCTAGCGTTTGATCCACCTGCCAGAGCAGCACTCGCTTGTCATCACCACCTGTCGAAGCAAGCGAGAGTTAACCATGGCCAACAGGTTGCCTTAGTAGTGGACTCACCTGATGCCAAGTACTCGCCGCCATGGCTAAACTCCAGAGCATTCACACAACCGTAATGGCCGGAGAGGTTACGCTGGTAAAGATTCGCTGCAGACTGCAGACGCTGTCGGAAGATGCTCGACTGGAGATTGATGCGACGATGCTGCAGTTCCCTGGCGCTCAATGCATGATCCAGGTTCAGGCTGGCAACACCGCCCCTAAGATAGCTCATGCTGACGCTGACGCTTGCTCACGATATGGAAAACTCTATCTATAGTTTATGATGCACTCTCCCCAGCAACAACCACATTGTATACATTTTGTCGACGTCGACGCCGCTGCTGACGTTTCTGCCGCCGTAGTACCTTTTTGCGTTGCCGTTAAGACTCTTTTCCCTATTGTTGTGCTCTCTTTGTGAGTGTCTCAGTGACTGCAAAACTTTATAACAATTCAATCATTTGCTAGGTGTATTTATTTTTTATATTTTCCTCTCTAGCATAGCATTAATTTATCTATTTAATGTACTTTTTCAGCACACAACTACCGCTGCGTTTTTCTCACTACCACTGTGACGGCGACTGCCCCTCTCGACTGGTTTAATCATCGGAATATGCTTTAATCAAAATGAAAACAGAAAGTATACGAGAAGCGTAAAAACAGCTGTTCGACACGGCCTCGGAGAAACTAGAGATGGCAGCGGGCACCGGCCTGGCACGGGTTAAAACTGTTGGCAGTAACTAACGGAAAAACGAACATAAAATGTTCTTAATATTTGCAATTCAAGTAATATTCAAATAATATTTACAAAAATTCGGTACAATCACACATATCGAAATTTCAATTTGAATGCAAAGAACGTTTAACTCGACATATGATTTTATATACCAAACACTGATGTAAAACTTCAGCTTGTGTTTTTGTATATTTAGAAAAATGGTTATAAAAAATATATAAAACGATAAAACAAAACAGCTAGCCAAAATCCCCCAATTAAATATGGAAAGGTCAACAAATCAAGAATTATCAACTAATTTTAATTATACGATGCATTTGAATTTAAGCAAATAGTTCAAGCGTTAAACCTTAATGGAATTAAATAAACTTACCCAAATGAAATACACAAATTTGTATACAAATAATAATAGAAAACCTAAAACAAATATAAATTTTTTTAAAGAACTTTGATTTTTAAAAATCGTAAAAATTAAATAAAAATTTTGTTTTCTTTTTCAAAATTTCTTTATCCAGTTAATAATTATTTTTATCCCAATCTAGACTTCCTATGATTTTTGATTTGACAGTACACTCTATATAATTATTAATTTTTATAAAAACAGAAATATTTGGAACAGACAATTAAATCTCGTTGTCAACAAAAAAAAATAATTTTTTCGGTATAATTTCGCTAAAATTACTGATATCACTGTAAAGGTTACCGCTAACGCTATGGAAAATACCGGAAAAGCTAATGAGGGACTACAGGGTATACGTTAAAATAAATTGAAGAAAATACTAATTTAGAAGTGGTTTCCTTTTGTTCCTCAGCCTTCTTGGATAACGTTGACAATGAACAGGCTCAGGATAATATCTGCGCCTATCTACGGAGTCTACAGGATCGTCTCAAGGAAATGATTCAGAAGCAGTCGGAAGTTATGTACAATTCTATGAGTTTGATACAAGAGCTGGAAGAGGTTTCTTCGATGTTGAGCTATGCCCAATCCGCCTCAGATGTACAGGGTACCAAAACAAAGCGACTAATTCTGGCTTTTGAGAACTTTTTTGATTCCAAAACGACTACCCCTGGAGTAATGGAACTACGTGAGCTGATTGCCGACTATCGTCGTCTGGATGATAGTCATTTGCTGCAGGACAGCTTATTGAGTTTTAAGCAGGCCAAGGATTCATTGGTGAGCGCTGAAGCGTTGCTGCGAGACATGAACACAACGGGCTGGGAATCTACTTCGTTACAAGAGAATCAAGTCCATCTTACGGAAACGCAGTTGGCCAATCGTAGTCTGCGTGAGAAGATAAAAGAATTCAACAAGATCTACGAGCAGGGCTCGAATCCTATAAAGAACTTTACTCTGGTATTTCGCAAGAGTTGCACAAACATTATACCCGGAGACGATACCAAGTCGCCGCCTATTGATGCACGTTCTCGCACATATTCCGGCTATGAGGGCGATGTGGACAGTGAAGCAGATCAGTCTGATAGAAATTGAAATCAAAAATTTTCGGCATACAGCAATTTTTTTGTAACTTTTCAAAATACTAGTTAAATATTTAATTATTTTTCTATATGTGTAAACACTTAAAATACTAAAGCTATCATTAAAATCGTCTAAATTGAAATCATGTATAGGATATCAGCATTTCGGTATTGCTGCCTTGAAGGAGTTTGTAAAGTTGATCGCGCAGAATATCGAGATCGCTCCAAGTGCTGAGCCTAACTGGGTAATGCCACCCACCCAAACCAAGGATCGTCCGCCTTGCGCCCGCATCACAGTCACAATCATGAGTTTTACATAGCTAACTGCGGCATAGACCAGTGTCCATGCAGCGACCTGAAAGAGACCGGAGGAAATTAGTGAAAATTAAAACAGATCATTACCAGTCTACTTACCACCAGCACTATGCCAATAATTTCATTATAAAGCGGCGGATACGGACTTAGTAGAGCCGTGGTGAATACATAGCAGGTGAGTATGGCCGCAACTCCGGATATTCCAAAGATAGCCCGAAGCGACTTCAACTGCACAAACATGCCCACAAAGCAGGCCAATGGATTGGCAATCACACTAAGTGTCGCTGAGAGATGATAAGCCAGGTCGCTATATGGCGCACTGGAGTAGGACTGTATGCTGCCGAACATACCATTGCTGAAGAAGGAAATGATGCCCATCAGCACAAGCAAGCCGGCATACTGGCTGCGCTTCAGCTTGGTCTCGGACTGATCATCGTAGCTATATTCGTTGCCCTTGGCGATTGTGACTTGTGCATACTCCTGCTTGGCACGCGGAAGGGTATTGAGCAGAGTATAACCAATATAGCTGAGCACCATCAGTGCGAATATTATCAGAAAGAATACTTTGGTGTCGAAACGTGGTGGTTCCTTCACAAGCTCATATATTTCCTCTCCGGTTTCAGTGGTATTCACCAATTTGCACTCTCCCACATTGCCAATACCCTGTATCAGAGCTGTGACACTGGGAAGGAGTCCACTGAGTCCTTCGCCAATATAGAATGTGATCATGTACTGTTCCTTAAACCGGCCCATGTAAGGCATAAATAACACAGAACTGGTGCAGGCATTCAGAGCCGTAAATACAGTGAGCAGGAATAGAGCTGCACTATGCTCCTCTCCAGCCAGAATTGCAGTACGGTTATAGAAGAATGCCGTTAGTAAAGAGGATATTGTGCCTATAGCCAGCACAACGTATATAGTCTTCCCATCGTTCAACTTCAACGGCGAATACTTTTGATAGATTGTATAGAGCAATGGGCCCAAATTTCCAATTTGTACCATAATACTCAGATACGAAGGCAAACTCCAACCTTCGGGTGCTTCATTCACCAGCAACGGTGACTGTATAAAGGTACCATTCACACCCAGCCATGTTCCGATTCCAAAGAATAGGGCCAATATGTCCACAAGAACACTACGATTCTTGAAGAATCCCCCACGTTTCTGTTCCATCTTCTTTCCAATGAAGCGCCAATTGAAAAATGCACTCAACTCGTCGGGTTCTTCTCTGGAGCATCTACAAAGAGATAAGAGAGATTTGGGTTAAAATCCATTGCAGTATTTAGTCAAATATTTATCAATCCTAACATTTACCTAAGCTCGTCTGACTTTATGGTGTGTAACTCGATGAATGAGCACGTTTAACGTTCACACTTTCCATATGTCGACTTATCATTTAAATGGATTGGCTGGTAAGGGTATAAGCAAATCGGGTATACACGACCATAGTGGTATACCTAATCTTTGATAAATAAGCTTGGATAATACTTATAACAAGTTGTATTTCATTATGTTCTTAATTTATTAATTATAATTGTATAAAATCTAGAGCGAATAAAATATTCATTTGTATAATTTAAGCAATTATATAAAAACTTTTATTAACAATTCTTGTTGTTGATTTATAATTTGAAACTAATTAAACCAATTTAATTACCAGAGGAAGCTTCTCGAAAATATTCCGAAAGCAATAAAGTATTGTCACAATATTTTATATTAATAACCAACTGCAGTCTTTAATTGTTTTTCAATATGTGTATTAGTTTACTTGTGTGTTTTTTGTAGCTTTGTGTGCTTTAAAAGTATATGTATTAGTTTACAAATTGTAAAAGCATAAGCAAACCGATTTCACAAACGAATAACTCAACGATAGTTACTAGAAATTGTTTACTTGCCAGATAGTGGCTTTGCGGTAATTATAAATGAAACTACTGTGTATAGATAGATGAGTCTGTAACTAGCACGAGCACTTGGGTCTACAGAGAAGCAAGTCGAGTGTCTTATTATAGCAAAGAGAGCGACATACACAATAAAAGAGGAAGGTGAGAGTTAAAGAGAATGATAGATCTGAAGACTAAGTAAGAATCCGATAGAGTGCCAGAGATATCCGTATCACTACTCATGGTTCGGTTCGGATCGGGTCTAATCACAAAAGCTGTAAAGCAGTTAAAGCTCCTCATTTGAAAAAGCTCTTAATCCGAAAAAGCTCGTAGCAGAAATAATAAACAAAATACTACATATATTTAAAAACAATTTATATTGTTATTTTCAATTGGACAAATACACAAAACGTATTCATTTTTGCTCTTCATAACCCATAAAATATTACAAAAAAATAAATGTATTAACATTTAAAG